>CM050405.1:75681280-76258780 GCA_027580255.1 Therioaphis trifolii
ATACCAAAGAATGAAAGTACTGATAATGATATAATTCAACCTACTGAGACTAACGCTAATGCTGGTGAACCATCAACGATATCTACAACCAGTCCTACTGAAATTGAGAAAATTGAAAATAAAACAATAAATATAGATAGTGCATTTGATTATGATATAGGCCGTTATTTTGGTAAAAATATTAAGTTGAATGATTTCACTAAATTTCAATTGTTAGAAAATCCATGGTTTCCATCCAATACATATAATTTTCCTTTCTCACTACATTCAAAAGGTGGTAGAGACGTTAAACGTTTTGTTGGGCTCCATCATCTTAAAGCTCATCACTGGCTTGTCCTCTCAGATCTTCACCGTGGTCTTTATTGTAAGTATTGTGTACTTTTTTCTGGTGAATATGGATCTCACCAGAGTAGTAGTCAACTAGGAAAGTTAGTAAAAAAACCACTTACGTCATTTGCAAAGCTTTATGGTAAAGATGGCTACCTTACAACTCACGAGAACTCAAAGTATCATAAAGATGCAGTTAGTGCAGGTAGAGACTTTTTAATAACATATCATGCCCCTCAATTGGAAATTATCAACCAAGTTAATTCTCAACGGTTAGCTCAGGTACAAGAAAATCGGTCTCGTCTTCGTCCAATAGTTGAGACAATTATTTTATGTGGACGGCAAAATATTCCTTTACGAGGACACAGAGATGATGGCTATGTTTTAGAACAAAATCTTAAGACAATAGATTCTGTTAGCAGTGTAAAGAATGATGGGAACTTTAGGGAACTTTTGCGCTTTCGAGTGGCCGCTGGAGATACCAAACTTGAGAATCATCTTAAAAATGCATCAGCCAATGCAACATACATAGGAAAGAACACTCAGAATGAACTAATAAATGCATGTGGCGAAGAAGTATTAAAAAATTTAATTGAAAAAGTACGTCAGTCTCGGTGGTTTTCAATTATTTTTGATGAGACTACAGATGCAGCACATAGAGAACAGATGAGTATTTCTCTAAGATATGTACATAATAAGACAATTCGAGAAGATTTTATTTCATTTGTTGATTGTTATGAGTCAATAAGGTCTGAAGATATTGAAGGAGAAGAACGGCGTTTGTCTGGAAAAGTTCTAGGACACATTGTTATTGATTTTTGTAAAAAGTATACATTTGAGCTGGAAAAAAAATGCGTTGGGATTGGTACAGACAACTGTGCAGTTATGTCATCGGAGATTAATGGTGCTGTTCAAGAGATACGTAAAGTAGCAAGTTATGCAAAACGTTGTCCCTGTATGAACCATTCGTTAAACAACTCTCTTAAAAAATCTAATAATATATTGGCTTGCCAGAATACTATAAATAAAATGAAAGAAATAATAGCTTTCTCAAATTCATCCGCCAAAATAACTAACGTTTTTCGTACTCTCCTTGGTCGGTCATTTTCGGGACTCTGTGAGACACGGTGGCAAGAAAAACATGACGGAACAATTCAGTTTTGTACTTATTTGCCTGAAATATGTGAGGGCTTAGAAAAAATCACCCATTGGATTCGTTCTCTAGATACTTCAACCAAAGCACACTCACTTCTAAATACAGTAACTTCCAGTGAATTTATAGTTACAACATTTGCCCTTTCCGATGTTTTAGGAACAACACTTCCTCTTAGTCGATTACTACAATCTACTAAAGTAGACGCTGTTTCCGCTATCGATGCTTATAATGATGTTTTATCAGTTTTACAAACAAAACGAGAAAATGCAGATTCAGTTTTTCAACAAGTATTTAAAAAGGCACAAAATATGGCATCCAAATTAGACGTGGAAATTATAAAACCACGAATAGTAAAAAGGTCAGTTTATAGAGCAAATCAACTTAGTTCAGATTCTATTCCAGAAGTATTTTATAGAATTTCTATCTATATACCAATATTAGATTCAGTTATAAATGATCTACAAAACCGCTTTTCGGAAGATGTCTTAAACTCCTTTGACCTACGACTTTTGATGCCAGCCACAATAGATTTTGAAGCATTAAAAAAATCAGGAGAAGCAAATAAAATCAAACTAAAAATAATGAAATTGTCAGAGATTTACGGTGGTATTTTGAAGAATAACG
This sequence comes from Therioaphis trifolii, assembly GCA_027580255.1. NCBI lineage: Eukaryota > Metazoa > Arthropoda > Insecta > Hemiptera > Aphididae > Therioaphis > Therioaphis trifolii. The sequence goes on from CM050405.1 coordinate 75,683,388, forward strand.
CTTTAGAAGCCGAGTATGATGTGTGGCTAGCAAAGTGGAATCGTGTGAAAATGAATAACGGCAGAATTCCAGAAACCGCTTTAGAAGTACTCGATGTTTGTGATGTTGATATGTTTCCCGCGATTCATACTTTGATTCATATTTTAGCAACTTTGCCAGTCAGTGTAGCGACAGCTGAAAGGTCCTTCTCGACATTGCGACGGCTTAAAACCTGGTTACGTACACGAATGGTTGAGGACAGACTCAATGGTCTCGCTCTTATGCACATTCACCGTGACATATCTATAGATATAGAGCAAGTTATAGATAGATTTGCTAAAAATAAAAATCGAAAATTAGATTTTGTTTTGTAAAATGTAATGTAATTTATAGATAAATTTGCTAAAAATAAAAACGAAAATTAGATTTAGTTTTGTAAAATGTAATGTAATTTTTTATGTAATTATGATATGTTTATTTTGTATAATATTTTCAATTTTGTGTATTTGAATGACTAATTTGGGTAATATGTGGCACTATTTTTAATAAATATATTATTAAATATTAAAAAAAAGTGTGATGTTTTTGGCCCCCCCCAGAATCAAACTCTAGAGCCGCCACTGGTTGTCATCTATTGACGACACATGTACAGCGAAATATATTGACACACTATTGGGGGCAAAAACCCATAAAACAGGCGCACCAAAGATGAAATTAAAATGTTGGTCCGAATTAAATTATAGTCGACAGCATCATCTCATTTACGAAGCTTCTTTAAAAAAAGATTCTTTGTTCAGGTAAATTTTTTTTTTAATAATAATAATTGAAGTATCATAAATCTTATTAGCTCCCTTTGTCTTAGATATGAATTATCAGATATGCATATAAATGCCAATTACCAAGCAGTAAAAATCGTAGCAAATTGTGTTGTTCCTAAAAGTACACGGCACAGTCGTGTCATTTCACTCGGGTCTCAGCAGCAGTTCACACCGTCCATGTAACATATCATCTGCCCGACGTACAACAATTCATTTTATCGCTGGAAAGAATTACGTTTTGAACACGAGGCGTAATCACACGCAAACGCGTCGCCAACGTTAAAAAAAATCGTGATAAAGCGTAGCGAAATCGGGGACCGCCACGGCCTACGGACTTCAAAGCGAACGAAATCGCGTCGTCGTACACGTCCGACTACGACAGTACCGATCGGATTCGTATATACGACCACCGATCACACACACACACACACACACGATTTCCGGTGTGAAATACTTCGACGAGAGGCGAAATAAAAGTGTGAACGACAACACGTGGCCATTATAGTGATGGTACGAAATAGCAGTAGCAGCTATAATAGCACTGCTATTTCTCAATAGCAATAGCAGGTTGCTATTTTTTTAATTTCATTTCAGCCTATGTTTCTACACTGTACTGATGGTAAGAAATTAAATATTTATATTATCTTTGTGTAATAAAATAATTCTATTTAGCATTATACAGTAGTCACTATAACGGATTCGACAACAATAAACATTCAATTGCTTAAAAATTATTGTGCTCAAATTTATCAGTAATGGCAGATAGCTTTGATTAGCAGTCACTGGCCACTAGGGATGTGTAAAAAATCACGTCGCTGCTACTTTGTCACCGTGACATGTGTGTCACCACTTGTCACTGTGACACTAGACTCTAGAGGTGAATTCGTGGTGACTGGTGACTGTGGCGACTGTGATAAATCTGAATCGGCATATTGTATGACATGAAAAATTGCAGTTGGTTGCACTGATATAATAGAAGACTTCTTTGTCAGACACAAAACAAATAAGAATTAAGAATAAACATTGGTAATTTATATTAATATTTAATAATAATTGGAATAATTGGTAGTATGTGTTTATGTAATACCTATATTATAATATATAATATTATATACCTTAAATTTATTATCACATAATTAGTCTGCTCTGTTTTGCGGACCGTTGTCACTGTGTGTCACTGTGACGACCGTTGTCACTAGTCACTACTCACTTGTAAGGTCACTAAAGTCACCATCTTCAGTATTGAAATAATACTTTACCTACAAGTTACAGTGATACTTTAAAGGTGACAAAAGTAACTTATAAGTTCATTGAGTAAATTGAGTGATTTAATTGGTGACAAGTCACCATTAAAAGTCACCGTGACATATTAGTCACTGTCACCACTGTCACCAGTGACAATATTTTGTCACTTTCACCATCTCTACTGGCCACTGATATTTCACTGCTATATTGTTGAGTAATAATTATCATCAGTTCAAATAATAGCTGTTATCTCGAAAAACAGCTACTCTACATGACTGGCAAAATAGCAATATCTGCTGTTTTCAAATGGCAATAGCGGTTGCTAAAAAAAATAATAGCATTTTGCCACCACTACCGGCCATTATCGATTATCATTCGACGCGACGAAACACGGGAACCGCCGCGTCGTGGGCTACAGCACAGCGTGTGAAATAAACGCGTCGGTTAACACGTAGACCGCGGCGATCACCACGTGGCCGCGGTTCGACGACGAGTGTGCCCGAAATATTAAATTATCGTAGCGGCGCGTTCAACATTCGCCGTACACCGTGTAGGCACCTCACGTGAAACGTGAAAACGCACACCTCAGCCGGGTCGTTGCGCGAGTCACGTCATGTCTAATGGATGTACACCGAGTATTTGAACGTACAATACATAAATACGTTTTGAATATTACAGTCATTCGTGTTGTTCATGTTGCTCGTTTAGCGAGTCGTCGTCACATCGATGATGCGCACGAGCGTTATCAACGTACAATAAAATAAGTTTCGAACGTGAAGTTCGGTTTGCGGGCCGTCGGACGCGAAAATCAAACGCGCGGCCGATGCAATTCGTCCGTTGTCGCGTACTATGCCAAACGACCGGTGTCACCGCGACTAGTGACTACCACGTCAATACTTACCGAGCGGCAGCGGCGAAATAAATGGCGGCCGGCGGGCGACAACTCGCTGAACTGTCCGCCTCGGCCCCACCACTTCCGCACGAAAACTTATCGGTTATTACGTGCGTCGTAACAGCTCGCTCTACAACAGCTGTTTACCCATAAAATGTAATAGATATCGAATTCGAAAACGCATAGTCACTGTTATCGTTTGTCATGTGATGTACGTACATATACCTGTGTTCGTACTCTTTGTTCGAAACGCCGTTTTGGCGCGTATAATTATCAATCGAATAAATGAACAAATTTGTAGGTACCTACGCTTGACTTAAATGACAAGTTTCCAAATTTTCAAATTTCTTTTACTTGATTGTTTTTTTTTTTTAATCCATCGCAGACTATCTAAAGACGAATGGTTGTAAACACTGAAAAGTTAACATTTTGACAAAATCACGATAATTTACTATTTATTATTGCTCAATATTTTAACACTTTTTATAATAGATAAATAATAGGTGGCTACACACGTAACTGCAAGCTTGTCAATCAAGCAGGTACAATCTTTTTGTACAAGCATGCATAATTTTCCTTTGTCACCACACCGCACAAGCATGCTTGAAAAGCAGTGGCGGTTTTGGGGGTGAGGCAAGTGAGGCACCGCCTCACTTGTAATTTTCAGGAAAATAAAAAATATTTGTTTCTTCAGGTATATTGGTATTTTGTACAATTTTGAATTTTAATCATATACTTTAATTTCAATTTTTTATTTATAGTTTTCTTACATTAAATTCTTTAGAATCAAAGTTTAATAAACAACAATATTGAATATTATTTTTCTGTACAAAACTTGTTCGAAAGCGTACTGCAACGTAACTATAAGTAGCCGTTTCATTTAGATATTGCACCCGGCGGCGCGGCGCCGTCACCGCTAAAGCGCTGTGACCATCAGAGGCGGTAGCCGCTGTCGCCTAAGTTTGTACATGTGAGGTGCGTCTACGCACACACATGTAAGCTCGTAAAATAGTGTCAATAGCGCATGCGCAGACCGCCGCTAGAGGCGACTAAAATCAACCGCACAACGATATTATAAACGTTGGCCGCCGCGCGCCGGGTACATAAATTGTATACAGCCGCGCTACTTTCTAGGTGGGGGCTGCGCGCTGTAGTCACTGATACCACAATTCAAATTATTTTTAGATTATCTTAACAATTCCGTCAATCAGCATATCAGTGGAAAGGAGTTTCTCCTGTCTAAAACCATTGATTATCATTATAGAATAGAATCTATTCTATAATCAATGCTAAAACGTATAAAAACATATTTGCGCAACTGTATTTCCCAACATAGATTGAGTTCTCTTGCTATAATTTCAATTGAAAAGGAGTTAATTGATCAACTTAAACATAGTGGAGCATTTTATGATGAAGTCATAAGTATATACGCGAGTAAAAAAAATAGAAGTATCGATTTACAATATAAATCATAAAAACATATTAGGTATATAATAATATGTTAAATCATATATTTCGTATATAATATGTTATTCAATAAAATGTGTATTGTATATTTGTATAGTATGTTTTATTATAAAAGGTTTATGTCAGGTTATTATTATTATTATTTTTTTATATGTCATATTACACTTATATTTTGTTAATTAATTATTATGTATTTATGTTTTATGTGTGTTAAATACTGTAAATATATGTATATAGTTAGGGAGGGGTGCATGGAAAAACCTCTACGTGGTACACCCTGGGCCAGTGTTTCCCAACTTCTTTAACTCGCGGAAACTTTGCAGGAGCTTGAACTTTTTGTGGAACCCCCATATTTTTCTACAGTAGTAATGCTGACATATGTTTTCTATACTTGAATGAGTGGGTTGTCAGATACTTTCGGCACAAGGTTTTCACGGAACCCTTGACGCCGGCTCACGAAACCCTTAGGTTCCACGGAACACCAGTTGCACCTAACCAGTGATTGTTCCGATTAGCTGTACGACTTACGCGCGACTTGTGCAAGCATGTAGATGAAAATGTCATCAATCTTCATTCCGCTTGTACAATCACAATGCTTGCACAAAATTATCGCACAGACGCTCAAATATGCTAGCATAAAATGATTGTATCTGCATGATTGACAAACTTGCAGTTACGTGTGTAACCTTTACAGTCATTCGTGTTGTTCATGTTGTTCATTTAGCGAGTCATGGCGTCACATCGATGATGTGCACGAGCATTATCAACGTACAATAAAATACGTTTCGAACGTGAAGTTCGATTTGCGGGCCGTCGGACGCGAAAATCAAACGCGCGGCCGATGCAATTCGTTCGTTGTCATGTACATACTATGCCAAACGACCGGTGTCACCGCGACTATAGTGACGACCACCGGACCACGTCAATACGTACCGAGCGGCAACGGCGAAATAAACGGTGGACGGCGGACGTGGGGTGACAACTCGCTGAACTGTCCGCCTCGGCCCCAACACTTCCGCACGAAAACTTATCGGTTATTACGTGCGTCGTAACCACTGAACTAAATACATGGAACGCGTATTGTGTATAATTCTCGTATATGAAAAATGAGCTGATACGCGAGCCGTCATATGCATTCCGTTTGATTTATCTCATTGATTTTAACCACGGACTAAGATGGTATGGACTGGAAACGAAAGCCTAAGGCCTCGTGTACATTGGCGAGCGGCGAGCGGCAACGTGTGTACATTGAGGCGCGTTATTTTCATCAGCGGCATGCTCTATTTTTATAAATTTGTTTTCAGTACATAGTTGTATTTTAACTGTTCTGTGCGTGTTATTACCGTATTGTTTTGCGTGTTATTACGAAAAAATTTCGTTCCTCACAGTAGAACGTCTCTCGTTAATCTTGGATAATCCATTTTTACGTAAAAAGTTACTTAAGAAAAAAAGGGTTGCTGTTCATCCCATAAATCGCCGAAGAAAAATGTATGGAGAGTATCATCATTTGTATAATGACTTAAGGAAATCACCAGAGAGATTTTTCGAGTATTTACGAATGTCAGTTGAGGCATATGATTTTATTTTATGTAAAATCAGTTATCGTATTAATAAACCTATCTGCCCCTTGAGCTTCGACATAACGAGAGTTAATTGTAATTTGTAATATTATACATATTATTTAAAGAAAAAGAAAATTAGTTTATTATATTATAATATATTATAAATGTATAATACCAGTCAATCCAGCGATTTTTCCAATTTCTGCCCATATTTTTTTATTAATTTCACAATTTTTATATCCTGGATGTGTGTCATCCCAAAGACTTGGTTTTGTTTGCACCTCGGAAATTAAAATTTCCCGTGTATTTTGACTTGTCTTCTTCGACATGAGTGATGTTGCTTGTCAACAAGTAAAATAACAACTGTAAACTGACATCAGTATAGTATATTTTCAGGAGCAACGCGCGTCAAAAATCGAACATGTTCGATCTGTGACGCGACGCGACGCTACCGTTCGCCGCTAGTAACCAATGTACACTCTCCGGTTTAATTACATGGGCTTTAATTTTTTTCCTAACTCGCCGCTCGCCAATGTACACGCGGCCTAATCACAGAATAAATGAAATCAGAAGCGTCACCTTGGCCGCCCGAAAAATCGTCCGACATATTGGAAATTGAATCAGTGTGACCACACATCGAATATTAATGTTTTTCATATTTATGTTGTGTTTAAAAACACTGTTCGTAACGGTTTTTTCTCGGCGAGACCATAGAAATCATAGAACACAAAGGTTCTCTGCTTTCGACGCTTGTACGAGTTGGACGTGGATTTTATGCTATTCGTACATTTTTTGAATTTATACTTACCTACCACATTTTTATTTTGCATTAATTATTTACATATATATCTATATAGTTTGTTATTAAATAATATAATATATATATATATATATATATATATATATACATATATATATATATATATATATATATATATACATATATTTTCCTTCAATATTTGTTTTATTTACGAGACGCCGTGAACCATTTCATTTTTCTTATTATTTTGTTTTTTTGTTTGCGTCATGGAAGAGTTTTATATTCATAAACGTCCTAAACAATAATCAAAATGTTATATAACTAACTGTAAAAGCCACTTAATGGTAGACAAGGAAAGTCTTAGTTTTTTTTTTATTTCCTAAAGATCCGGTCAGATCAGCAATGTGGATCAAGAACAGCAAATGTGATGAACTTAAATCAATCTCCAATTTGGGTTTCAACCAGAAGTATCTTTATGTTCTTTACATTTTGAAAGTAAAATAATTTCTAATTTTCAGAAAAATCAACTTTATAAAGATGCAATTCCAACATTGTTTGATGTTGATAGTAAGCAGTGTGAAAATGAACCAGTAACGAATATCGAAGTACACGAATGTCATTCATCATGTTCTACACCTGGTACGTCTCATATGATATTTTATTATAAATATACTGAGATATAAAAGAAATGTAATTGAGCATATTTTGCATTTATTTGTGCATTTTGGTGCATATTTTGACAATTGTTTTGCTTATTCGCACCATATTTACCTCAAGTTAAGTGCATTCCTATCTCTAGGATTAAAGTAATTTTAATATTAAGACACAAAAATATCAAATATGATTACAGGTTCATCTACTCGCTTATCTATAAACTCTCCAAGTTTATCAGATGCATCAACATCAACGGGAATTACATCTAGTGTCATGGGCGTTCAAAAACCTGGTCATCTCTCATCAAAAACTCCCCGAAAAGCTGCTCTGCGAGAGAAACTAAAAGAAAGTGAACGGGTTCGGGCTGAGTTGGAACACATCATCATTAATTTGAATCAACAAATAGCCAACGAACCAAGTAACAAATTGAAAAATTGCCTTGAAGTATGTAAAGAACTCTTGTCCCCCACCCTCTTCATGATAATCCAATCTCAAATTCAAAATAAAGATAAAACTCGCCGAGCATTCAGGTACTCTAATGAAATAAAACAAATCGCTTTAAGCATTTATTTTCTAGGACCAAGAGTTTACAATTTGTTACTACCACCCAGCACTAACAATTAACTATACTCCTGAAATCACCCTTCCACCGATCTGTTCATCACACTCTTTTTTCAATTTTAATAAGGCAAATTATAGTCATATAAATAAATTCCTAATTTCATTTAATTGGGCTAGCACTATTTCACACCTTGATACCGATCTTGCAGCATCTGCCTTAATAGACGCCCTACATACAGCAGTACTCAAATTTGTTCCGCAAGTAAGTTTTTACTCATCGAACTTTCCTGCTTGGTTCTCTAAAGACCTAATCGATTTAGTTTTTAAAAAGAGGAAAGCCCATGCTGTGTTCAGAAGAACAAAGAATCCTGTTGACTATCGTCATTTTTCATCTCTTCGAGCAAAATACAAATATCTATCCAAACAATGTTATAAGGAATTTATTAGATCCACTGAATCTACTTTCTGTGCAAATCCTTCTAAGTTCTGGGATTTCGTTAGAAAAAATAAATCCTTTCGTTCTATACCTAAAACTGTCAAGTATAACGGTATAAATAGTGTTAATAATAATGATGTTGTGAACTTATTTTCCAAACATTTTAATTCAGTTTATTCTGACTCGAATAGTAATTATATTCCTTCTACTGCTACGTATTTAGACCACGATCTTTCAAAAAACTGTTTTTTTGATATATCTCAAGTTGAAAATGGCTTATCCAAACTAAAAAATAATAAATCAGTAGGTCCCGATGGTTTGTCTGGCGAATTTTTGTACGCTATTCGTTCCTCGCTTTGTTTTCCATTATGGCTTCTTTTTCGTAAAAGCCTTGACTCTGGTGTTTACCCGGAGATATTTAAACTTAGTTCTATAACACCAATTTTTAAGTCCGGTGACACCTCTGATGTTGTTAACTATCGCCCAATTAGCATCCTTGGTCATATCCCTAAACTTTTTGAATCAAAGAATAGTGGTTTTGGGGAGCCATTATTATCATGGTTTAGTTCTTACCTAACAAACCGTATACACTATGTAAAAGTGCTAGGTATCAAGTCCGAAGTAAATAATATCCCGTCTGGTGTCCCTCAAGGGGGTCATCTATCTCCAATTCTTTTCTCTTTATTCATAAACAATATAAAACATATTATTCAAAACAGTCATTTTCTGATGTTTGCCGATGATTTAAAAATATTTCTCGAAATCCGTAGTGTTAATGATTGTCATCGATTACAGAGTGATCTTGATTCACTAAGTGCTTGGACTACTAATATTGGCTTAGAATTTAATACTTCAAAATGTCTTTTTATGTCCTTTTACAAAATTCGTAATCCAATCATATATAATTACACATTGTATAATCTACCTCTCGTTCATTCAGGTACTACTGTCAGTGATCTTGGTATTATAATGGATCGGGCACTAACTTTCCATGAACATATTGAAAAATCATGTTGCAAAGCTTTAAAAACACTAGGCTTCATAAAAAGGATCTCTACCGAATTTAAATTGTTAGCACCTCTTAAAGCTTTATATTGAGCATTTGTTAGGTCTATCTTAGAATATGGTACTGTTATCTGGGATCCTTGTACAGCTTCTAGTAGGAATCAAATTGAAAGGGTACAACGTAAATTTCTAAATTATGCAGCTAGAGTCCTTCATATTGAACATAGACCGCATGATTATGAACCAGTCCGTACCCTTTTAGGATTATCAAATCTTACAGACAGACGTATTGCTGCTAACCAGATATTTTTACAAAAACTCATTAATGGTTCTATTGACAGTCCTGAATTGTTAAGTCAACTTAACTTCAAAATCCCAAGTTTCCAATCACGTTCGCACTATCCTTTTTCCATTCCACTTTGCACCACCAATTATATCCGTAACAAACCTATGTTTAGAATGATGCGCATTGCTAATGAATATTCAGCCACCTCTTTTTAATATTATGTAATTACTTTCTAGTTGTTACTGTTATTATACATTGTATATTTCCACTGTACTTTGGGCCATGGCCCGTTTTGTTATAAAAATAAATAAATAAATAAATTTGTTGCAAAATCCACTTTCCCTTCCTACTGTTCGAACCCTTCAACGAGTAACTTCAAAATTTTAAATAAATCCAGGTTTTAATGATTTTCTTTTTAATTTTGTATCTTTTAAAATTAGTAATTTTAAATCAAATGCGCTAGATTGCATACTTTGTGCCGATGAAATGGCTTTAAAAACAAACCTATTTTATAACATTTCCAAAGATAAGATTATAGGTTTTCATGAATCTAATTCTCATAAAAAGTATGAACCTGCCAAATATGCTTTAGTCCTCATGCTTAGAGGAATAAATCAAAATTGGAAACAACCAATAGCTTATTTTCTTGTCTCTAGTAGCTGTACCGGTATTGATCTTAAAGATATTATTATATCAACAATTTGTCGCCTCCAAAATATAAAACTTAATATTCGTGCTTTCATTACTGATCAAGGCTCCAATTTTGCAAATTTTTCTAAACGCTTTTATGTTTCTCCAGACAAGCCATTTTTTGAAGTAGAAGGAAAACAAATTTTTTATATTTTCGATCCACCTCATCTTTTAAAATCTACACGTAACATGTTCTTTAAACATAACTTCAAAATAAATGATTCCATAGTTACTAAAACACATCTTGATTCTTTTTATAATTATGATTCTGAATGTAATCTTCGATTAACTCCAAAATTAAAATATGCACATGTTCACCCTGGGCCTTTTGAAAAAATGCGTGTGTATTTAGCCAGTCAAATTTTCAGTTCCAGTGTAGCTTATGGTATGACTGTAACTTTATCATCTGGAATTTTACCTCCTTCTGCACAATCTACTATTAATTTCATCAGTGATATGGACAAATTGTTTGATATATTTAATTCATCAAAAACTCCCAATCTTAAAGAATACAATAGACCATTTAAATATACCCATTCACAAATTAATCATTTAGATAAAATGGCTGAAGTTTTTAGAAATATAAGAGTTATCAATAAATTTTGATGGACTAGATGTTACTCACAGAATGAATTTTATTAATGGTTGGTTAATTTCAATATCTTCTTTAAAAATGTTGTGGCATTCTTTAAATCCAACCAAAGATCAAAGTTATGTCCTTTACACTAGACGTTTAAATCAAGATTGTTTAGAAAATTTATTTTGTTATTTCCGCCAACAACATGGTAATAATACAAATCCTACACCAATTGATTTTTCTCGGTCTTTTAAAAAACATTTTTGTGCTAATTATTTCAAGCATTCCTCAGGTGCAAATTGCATTGAAGATATAGATCAAATTTTAGTTTCACAGTTACCCCAGCCTAAAGAAATTATTAATTTTGATGTATCCGATAAAAATCTTTTTACATTTAAATGTATAAATATTGGTATAGCTGATTACAGACAACTTAACATTCCAGAACGTAATGCATTCACTTACGTTTGTGGCTATTTAATGAAAAAATGTTTAGAAAATCATAATTGACAGGTTTGTAGTGATTATGCTTACCATCAAAAGCAGTTAGACCATTCAAATCTTTTATGTTACTTTAAAGCTTACCCTACTCGTCAAAATTTAACTTTTGGTAATTTAATGATGCCCCATGACACCTTTTATAATTTCATATATGAAATAATAATAATATAATTTCATATATGTTCTGATATTAAAGAAGGGTGGTATGGTACTGCGAAAAATGATAGTAAATTGCCAAATAAAAACCAAGACACACAAAGCCAACATTTAGATGATGTACAAATTGCATTTGAGGAAACAAATGACAACTGTAAATCAGATAATACTAATATAAGTCCGGAAGGTTGCCAAGAGTTGAGTAATTGCAATGATTTTGAAACAGCAATAAAACAGTTTGATTGGTGTGTTGATAAAATGAAACGTGCTTTTGATTCAGACAAAGCATACTTTCTACCAGCCATAAATAGTTTTGTAAAATCAATGGAAAATAATGTAAAAACACACGCAGGACTTTGTTCAGCTATGGAGACTTTTGGGAAGTACTCTGGGTTAAACCCTAAATTGAAAAATTCAAAATTAATTAGTAACAAAAGAATTGGAACTCAGCCCACTGCAAGGGCTAGACGAAGAACACAAATAGGAGGAAGAAACAATTTGACAGCAGGCAGAACTCCGAAATGGAGACGAGTACCAGAACACGGTTACACAAATAAAATAAGTTCAGGTAGATTACCTACAAAGAAACATAAAACTCCACATTCTTTAACACGCTGTGTAGAAATAAATAAAGCATTAGGCTCAACACATAGCTCAAAGTAATATTAAATAAAACAGCTAGTCAACATTTGTAATATTGTTCTAATTAGGTTTTTAAGTGAAGTTTTTAGTTAAGTAAAGAGTAGGTTACCTACTTAATTGTTAACACACTTATTACACGTATTTTTTATTTATATAGTATTTACTTTTGTTTGTAAGTTATAGGCAACAAAATGAATATTTTTAACATAGAAAAAAAATTAATAATTATTATTAGCCATTAGGCAAAAGCACAAATTATAATATAATAAACACCAACCAGCATGAACAAATTTTAAATTAATTAATCTTTAATACATATTCCATAGACCAGCGTTTCTTAAACTTTTTTATCCATGGAACCCTTTTTGGTGTTCACTATTATCGTGGAACCCCTACTTTTTTTTAGCTTTTTAGCTTTTTTTAGGATTATTTGTAAATAAATTATAATCGTATAATAATATTAAGTTAAAGGTATTTAATTAAAAAAAAAAAAATAATGTTAAAATGAAAATAAAAATAATAATAATAATTGTATGCATATATAATAATACTTCAATAATAATTACATTAATTAGATTAAGTATACATTTTAATGAGACGAATGAAATTACTTTTTCTATCCTTTTTTTTACAAAATATTCTTAAAATTATACTCAATTGATTAAAGTTGTATGATTATATTAGGTTCAGCATCAAGTATGTTGCGGTATTTTGTTTTTGTTGATATATTGGTGGAGAACCCCGTTTCACACGTAATATAAGTACTCGTAGTTGCAAAAGGCAAAAGTGCCAACACGACCTTTTGTGACAGTTGAGGATATTCATCTTTGAAACAGCACCAAAATTCAACTAGTGGTATCGATTTAAATTTTTCTTGCAACGATGAATCTAATGTCATTTCAATAAAAGTTTCATATTCATTTACTGACATGGCTGGAGTTCATGTATTGACTATAAATGGATTTTTAATCCACAATTCATTTTTATATTTCACCGATTGGTCATTTGGAAAATCTGGAATTTTGAAATTTGGAAATAAATCACTAAAGCTTCGCGGAACCCTGAAGTGATCTTTGTGGAACCCCAGGGTTCCGTGGAACACAGTTTAAGAAACGCTGCCATAGACCTATAAACTAAGTTTATAACTATGCTTTAATCATATTATTATCAAATATAAATTATCAATTATTATCATTATCATACATTCCTACCACGATTATATATAATTTATATTCACACGCGAAGTCCACACGCATGTGCAGATCAATGGTTAAATGATCAGGCGTAGCATGTTTTAAAATTTCGCTGCCGGGTCGTTGGATGATAGCATATATTAGCGACGAGTATAGTGATAGTGTGAATAGTGTGATAAATGACAATATAGATTAAAAAGTAAAAATTATCGAATATTTTATTTAAAAACTACTTTAAGCGTGGTTTACACGGTGCTAGTTTACTAGCAACTAGTAAGCTAGTTCACTATCTGATAGTAAAAAAGCATCGTCTAGTTGAGTGCGCTAGTAAACTAGCAAACTATTTTGATACTAAAGTAGTTTGCGTGTTAAGTTAAAATATTTTAACTTTACTAGTAAACTAGCGCACTATTTTATCCGATGCGAGTAAAAATAGTATCATGTAATTGGGAAATAGTTGTTTATTTTGAATTAGTAGCTTGTATTTCCCCGGCAGTGTGTGTGAAAACAACGGCAGTGAGTTTGTGATAACACTAAAAACAATACCGAATATTTATTATTCAGATATTATAATAAGTTTTAATTATTTATTGTTTCTGTTAATTTTCTTGTTGAATATAATCATAAACAAATTCATGATGAGTCAAGTGTATATCACTTATATATCACAAACTTATTATAGATTAAAAAACAAATTAAATCAAACAGTAGTGGGTAATTCACGATGACCAGTCATGAGGCTGTACAGTGTACTGACTACTGGTCCTAGTGGTACTTTAACTACTAGTAACTACTAGTATAGTAATATCGTGTATATGAAATAACTATTTTACTATGCACTAGTGAGATGGTAAGATAGTATGGTGTTTCACTAGCCGCTAGTAAACTAGCACCGTGTAAACCACGCTTTAGCAAAAAAAGCTAAAAAAAAGCAATATTGGTTTGGTAAAATGCTAGGAAAACCGGCACCTGCTAGATGGAGAATTTGATAGCTAGACCACTATTAAAAAAGCTAGATCTATAAAAAAAAAAAATAGCTATAAAATGGCTAGTTCGGCAACATTGACTATAACGTGTATAATATTATATTATGACGTGTACGTAGATGAATGATAAGCGAGTGGTGTGAGAACGATAGCGTCGCCGTCGTCGGTATGTCAAAGGAGTGGGGACGGCGGTTCACCACGGGCCGAGAGGGAGTCGAGCGTCGCGAACGCTCGACGATTATTTGGCGGCCAGAAGTCCGTGTGACTACACGTACTACGTAGTCGTCGGACTACGTCTTACATTTTATTACTTTTTTTTTTTTTTTGCTTTTGCGTGCGACTTCTACCGGTCGCTGTGGCGTGTTTTTATCATACATTCGACGGCCGGCTAAACGGGAGCGTACTCGTCGGCGTTTGATTCCGCCCAACATTTTATGCACGTTTCGATCGACATGCAAACGCAGTGATGACAACAATCATGATACGGCATAAACCGCATAATAAACGGAATCAACACCGTCGCCGTGCAAAAAATTACGCCGGTGTCGCCAGCCAGTGTGAGCCCGACGGACCGCTTTTTTTTGCTCGGTCGGTACGTCTCGTTCAAATGGCCGACGACACAAGCCGATAGCGTCGTCGCCGCCTCATACGATTCCGTTCGATCAGAGACGACGTATTATAATATTATTCTGTGCTCCAATTAATAACGCTCTGCGACTTGGAGATGAGTACGTGGCAACACAGTTTAAGTTGGATCGTGTGTTACACTGTGTGTTCTCGCATATAATATACACGTGTGACCGTAGTCGTCCGCGGTATGTCGCGTGTGACTAGCAGCGTGCACGGTGCATTCGATCGGGTCGGATGTAATAATGACGTGACCAGACGATTCCGATCGGTCGGAGAGAGTTGATTATGTCGTGTGACGATTGTTACACCAGTCGTCGTACTCGAATATAATACGAATATAACACGTAGCGGGTTACACGGCTCGCAAGTGAATTTCGAACCGTCAAATCGTGAAAGAGATTTGGTTACAATTCAATGCGAACGTGTTAAAACGACTTCGTACTCTCGGCCACGGTCGACCAATGTCTTGTGACGTTATTTTATTTTCATTCTGTTATGTGCTCCAAGCATTTCGCAATGTCTACATGTATATATATTTGTGTATTTATATATATGTTAGCGACTAAATTTGAATATGAAAAACAGAATTATAAAAATGACTGACATATCAATAGTGATAATAGAAGTTAACTTGTTCAATAAAAATAAGAAACAATTATTTACTGAGCAATGGAAATTACACAGATAAATTAAAGATGGAAAATAAATCCATAATATTAACCGCAAAAGTATGTTTTATTGTAAATAAATTATACAAATGATGCAAACAGTTTTTATTTAATCTGTGCTCTGGATACTCTGAAAATGAGTAAATGATCAACAACAGTCATGTTGAAATTAAAGATTCGTTTATACTATACCTAAATATGTGATTTAATTGTTTTTAGCTTGCAATAACCATTCTAACGTATAAGTACTGAATGGGTTACGCTGCTTCATTTTTAATAGGTTAATTGTTGAACAAATCTTTCAACTTGAGCACTTAAAAGTGGTAAACAGAATATACTCAGATATACTATTTCCATTTTTTAGAGAATGGTGAGTGTAAATGTATGGTACTACACTTCTTTTACAATTTCTTTCCTTTTTTTTTCACTTATTGTTAGTAATATAAAATTCCAAACAATATGTAGACATTAATATTTGTATTCCTATATATATATAAAATAATTATATTGTATTAGTGCTGCTATGGCTACTATACGCATTGTTGGTAGTTTATTATAACTTAATATTTATTGTCAATAGTACATAAATATAATAAAGTAACGTGGTAATTAATACATAGTAATTACTTATCAATGGAGCTGCCATCTCGACGCCCTGGTCGCAGGAGCTGATCTTCTTTGATGTCACAGCCACCCCATTTAACCGTGAGAGGCCCGGTCCTAGCGTTCAACGCTACTTCGGACACCGCCCGTCCGCGGATGGCTTGATAATCATTTGGACGGGCCATCATCTGCCACAACAATAACAACCTGACCAGCGGAGCCTCATCGTAAAAGTCAGTCACACGTTGTTGAGCGTTAGCCATCAAGGTGACCAAAGATTGTTGGTCCGTGGCTCGTGTGACTTGAACTAGGGCCCGCGTCGACGTGACGGTTGCCAGATCCACATTAAGGATGTTATAGATTTGTAGCCCAAAAGGGGTCGCACTTGGGGGTTCGTAATTGCGGAGTGGCCCATTGTCAACCACGGCTACAGGAGATGGGACCCACACTTTGTGGAAATCCTGTGCTGCTATAGGTGGAACGGCGTTGGGAGCCGCAGGTAATTCAAATCCATACAACCGCAGACTGGAAAAGTAACTTCCAGCCCAGTCAACAATGTAACATTCATAAATTATTTCTATAATATTGTAAAAAAAATATTAATATTTGCAAAATATTTAAAGAAAACTATTAGAACATTTAAAAATATTATTATAATATTTTATAATCATTGGATGTCCACAAATATAATATTCATAAAATATTATAGGTCAAATTTTATAATAATATTTCATAAAATATTGCAGTAATATTTTATTTCAATAATACATTAATATTTAACATAAATATTACAGTAATATTTCATTTTAAGTTATAACATTTTATAATAATATTCAATTAGAATATTTAAAACTGTTAATGGGCTAGCCATACGTCTCGTCTAAGACAACTAGTTTTCTCAATTTTTCACATTTTTTATACACACATCATAAGCTCTTACATTATATGATTATTCTCAATCATGTCCCAACCATCTGATTTGATCTTAAACTACCTAACCTAATCACCTAAATCAATTTACTCTCATATAATATATCGACGTCGATATATTATATTGTTCACTATCAATACTACCTTTTGTATGTTCTTCCCTAAGTCAATTTTCTCTTCTTCTAATTTTCGTAACACTCATACACTGTTAACCTCTTTTCAAATGTCTAACACTCCAAACCATATTAAATTTAAATAAAAAATTCAATTAATTAAAACTAGTAGCTATTTAATGTTTAAAACGTATCAAAATTTTAAATTTCTATATTTTACATAAGTTACAACAAAAAAATTGTTTCAGGAATTAAAAACAGTATTTTTATTTATTAATAAATGAATTAAAAAAACAATCATAAAATATAAATATTTTAATTTTTTCTAAATTTTGCTTGTGCAAGCCATGCTTTAATGGGCTTTTCAATTTCTTCCAATGTTGCTGTCTTTAAAACTGGAGACAATCGTATAGAATCTGAAAGAAAATGAGAATTTAATTTAGTATATTATTATTTTATTGATTTTCAAGAAAAACAAGAATATTATAATGAATAAATTTATCATACAAATAAATCATAATAAAATAACAAGAGATTATCAATTAATGAACATTATACTATTATAATCATAAAGTAATTTATTAGGATTTGTGATTATTAAATTACATAAAGCTATTAGAAAGAATTCAGTATACAAATTATTGAGTTATTTATTTTTACAACACAATTTAAACATTTCTGATACTTAACTAGAATCATTTTGGTCAATACATTATTTAAATGTTGTTTTATTGGGAATAACTCAAAAGAAAGTACCTTTCAAATATTCTATAGTATTTGTACCAAAAATATATGTATTTATAGAAAAATAATAATATGGCCTATTATGGATAAAATATATTTATTAATATTATAATATGTACACATACATAATAATACAAATTATAGTTAACAAGTAAATAACATTGTAAAATTGCATACAACTCAGTAATGTGTTCTACTTAAAGTTGTAATTTAAGTTTATATAATAATATATTTATAATATATTTTCTACTTCAAATTTGTGTAAATTAAACTAATATGCTCATGCAGGGTTAACAAATTATTAACATATTTAAATTAAATATTAAAAATATCCTGTGACAACCATTTTTCATAGTTATTAACCTATAATAATATGACTTAACAATGGGTATGCGACCTTAAACAATCCATTACACAAAAACTAACTAATTCAAGTAAAAATCATCCGTAGAAATAAGTCGGAAGGTTGATTTGTATATCAACGAAATAAAAAAAAAGGAAAAATATAACACATTAAGTCCATCCAGGGAATTTAGAAAACATCACTATAGCCACTCACTGCATAACAAGCCTCGAAAAAATATCAGTTTGATTAAGTTTAGAAAATAAACATTATTAGGTACTGATATAGTTTAAAAACAGTATTACCTATAATAACTTGGCAAGACAATAATGTTGAAAATGATTTTTTTGGTTTTTTGAAACCTGTATATGAATAGTTTTCAAGCAATCCATCAGCAAACATAAACTTCAACATTTTACGAAAACTACGCTCTATTGTGGTTGAATTCAGCAGGGCAATTTTTTCTACCTGAAATTTAACAAATTTGATATAAATGTAGTTAAATTCTACTTTATTAATAAAGTTACAATCATATAAAATACTATACAAAATGCCTACTCACCAGTGAACTTCTGAACTGTTTCTCATCATTTTTAAGTAACTGCTCCAATTCCTCAAGCTGTTCTTCATTATCTAAAGGCCATGACATGCCATCATCAAAAGGTTGTCTTACTAGTACACTGTTTAAATTTCCTGTAGATAAGCATTTTAGTATGGTATCAATTTTTTGTCCAATGTTTTGTAAACTTGAAGCCAGATTATCAACTATAAATTTTAATGTTGCAAGTTGTTTTGTAGTTATTTTTTGAAAGTCTAGTGAGAAAGAAAATGACCAAATGTATGATTGACAAATTATGTAATTAAAAATAATACAAATTATTACCAGCTTGATTTAATAATGTTCCTTTTGTAATGTTCCCTGCCTTTTGCATCTGCTTCCGAGGAGATGCTAATGAATAAAAGTTTTAATATCAAAATAATATAGTTGTATACTTCAATATATACATACAATACATAAGTTTAGACATTAAGTTGGATATATTTGGTTAATATAGGATATATATATATATATATACAGGAGTATTATGAGTATTACCATTTATAAGTAATTATTAATAGAAGTCATTTACTCACTTAAGATCTTAGGTTTTTCAGAAATAAACTGCAACTTTCTTTTATTAGTCTTATTATTAGGCAATGATTGTGTATGATCAATTTGCAATGATATGGAATTTTCTAAAAATAAAATATTTAATAAATTTTAAATGTATTATACTAATTATCTCAAATTTATCATTTAAAAGATATTAATAATAAATATGTGATAAAACATTAAAATTTAATAAGCACACATTTTATATGGGGAAATCGCATAGAACTGCAATTAGTAAGTCAATTATGATTTTGAAACCATTTGAATTAGCAGAGCTTAACAAGAAATTTAACAATTGGAGAATCCAAGAATTATAATAAAAACCAATTCTTTTTTATTAAAAAATATGCAATTGATAAAAATATAATACCAAATGCCTAATGAATATATTACCTGTGTTAATATCACCAGATTCATTTTCGTCAACGACAAATGTACGAGCAGGAGAGTGTAATACTATAAAAATCAAAACTAATTTTGTATTACTTAGGTATAAATAAATAAAGTTAATAAAAATACAATAATGAATAATTACCTGCATTATCAGTATTAAATTCACTTTTTTCAACAAGAAATTTACCAGCAGGTGAGAATAATATATGATCAAATGATTTAGTCACTTGGGAATCTATAAAATAATAATAAATTAAATCTAATTTATGGATCAAATTAACTATGTAACTAATTTAATATATTTATTGTCAATAATCAAATATATTTGGCTTTATATTGTTGTAATAGTTAGTACTTATAACCAATTAAAATAATTAGTAACAAAAATAAATGTATTTATATATATATATATATATATATATATATATATATATATATATATATATATATATATTTACCAAGAATTGAATAATCAGGATCTTTTAATTCATCATCATAATCTATCTCACTAGAATCTAAAGATACTTTATCAGAGAAAGTATTTGAGCACTCTGCTTGTTTATTACTTAAATTATTTTCACAAACTGAAGAAGAACTTTGTTGAGTATGTTCAAGTTTAGGTCGTGGAGGAGATCCAATTTGAAAAGTATTTTTGAATTTTCTTTTTTTTATAGGTGACGGGGAAGAAGAATTACTATCTTTTCTTGCTCTTTTTTTTCTAGAATCTTTTAATTCTTCAACACCTGACAATTCAGACTCATATTGAGCCTTAGAAGCTTTTCTCCTTGCTTCTTCATATGATTCTTAATAAACAATTTAATTACAATTAACTTATTACTATTTATAAGAATAAAAATTAATTTGAATGTATTAATTTACCAGCTGAACAAAGAATTCTAGCTTTTAATAGTTCATGATCAAATTCTTTTATTGAGATTCTTTTAATAATGCAATGCTTGAGAATACTTTTTTTTTTAGGCCAAACACATTTGCTGTTTTTGTACCAAAAGTTTGGAACGGCTTCCACAGATTCATCTTCCAAGAAATGTACAACTATCCACAAGGTCATTTTTAATATATACCTACAATTTAAATAATGTTAAAGATTTGCATTGAATTTCGAATAATAAGTTTTATTTAAATACACCAAAAATTATTTACTATATTTACAAACAATATTCTCAAGTTACAACTTTTGACTAGAATTTTAACACTCAGTATGAATTATAGGCATGGTAATCATTTCATCACCATACAGAATGAACATAAGTTTTTTCTTAATATCAGATAATTTCCACTGTTTTGAAGTATTTGATAAATTATTTACTAAAAATATACTGAATATTGATGAATCTACAGGACTCTCAAAATATGGTAGTACTAAATCAAACATTTTTCCTATAATTACTATACCATTGGCCGTATTTATTATATTAATACACTTAACTACTTCTCCAGCTTTAGATAGAATGTAGCAGTCTTTATTTTTAGCAATATTAATCTTGAATTTATTTAGTATTAAACATTTGGTTGAGAGCCATATATACCTTCTTTTAAAGGTCCATTTTGATGAAAGTATTTAAGTTTAGGAAAATTGTGTTCTAGAACAATTTCTTTAGAGTTTACATTATTTTGCAGTTCTAAATACCTATTAACAACTTGTTCTAAACATTGATCGTGTTTTCGTACTTTTATTTTTAATTCTTTCATGTAATTCTCAAAAGTAAAGGCACTAGAATTATCTAGTGGACCAAATATATGGTAATCGTCGGTTAAATGGAATAAACCATGTACATTAAATGATACATGTTCAGATCCATATATTTTTTCAAAAGACTCTACAAAATAATTGAGTAGCTCATCAGCATATTGCACAAGGTGACTGTGATCAGGACTTACTAAAATCACCATCGCTATATTTAGTGCCATAAAGTTTACATAAACATCACGATGAAGAATATTTTTCAAGATAATAGGCCCAACATAAAGTAAAAATAGTCTAAGCTCTGTGGCCTTCCAGCGGTTAATTTCATTTATCGGTCTTGTTTTTCTCACAAAGTCACAAGGGATACAATGTTTAATATCTCATAAAGATTTATTTAGTTTTTCAATAGAACAACCAGTCAGTCGAACATTTACGGGGCCTTTACTCAACCATAACAATATTAATTTTCGTGTGATACCAAGAAGAGTTAAGTGCATATAATGAAGAAACTAAATTTAAATAAGGAATCTCAATTAATTTAGATGGAGTTGCTGCTGTATGGTGCTCTTCAAAATCAAGATTTATGTAAGACTCGTGAGTTCTTTTAGTCATTTCAGTCTTTGAATAAGGGAAGCATACTCGATTTTTATAGTATTCTCCTTCAATAGTGCAACGAGCACAGGAGAAAAACCCTGAATGAGATTTTATTTTAAGAATAAATGCACGAGCTGGCGCATCACAACAAAATACACTGATGATTACTTTTTTTGTATTTCCATTGATTTGTATGCCATCACTAACAAGATGTTTAGCTTCTTTAATGAATTCGGCCAAAAACAAGTCACTATCTTTTGGCTTCTCATATCCGTGATAAATTCCAATAGGGAATACTTGCTTTGGAAATGGTCCAATTACATAAGCTAAAATGGGCCAAAACTGGCTACTACTACTTTTGGACAATGGCAGGCCATCAATGCCAATTGCAACTTTAATGGTATCATTTAGACTAGAAGGTGCATATCGAAGAAGTCCAGATTCTAATCCAAAATGAAAATATTTTCCGGGATTTACAGAAATTATATCTGATCCAGTAGATTTAGGTGTTGTTAATAGTGTTCTACTATCATAAGGCAAATCATCTGTATTAATTTGGCCTTTTTTTTTAGAATTTTCAACAATTTATTTAGTGTTATATGAGATATGTTACATTGAACAGCCCAAAATTTAAGGTCTTCTTTAAAAGTGAGAGCTGCATGAGAATTAAATGTCTGAAACAAAAAATGGTATTAAAAACATATTTCAATACTGTTTAAAATAAATCAAGAAGTAATATCAACCAGAGACTAGGTATTTAAGATTAAATTTAATCCACAATGTAACCAATAACCTTCCAATATTTAAAAAGTGAAAATATACCTACATTAATTTTCTAAGACTGCAATAATAGAGAATGTTAACAATAAATTTAAACCTCGTCTAATTTATAATTAGTTATAACGACCAAAAATATCTGGGTATCAAAAAAATGACAGTCCCAATATAATATTTATAAATAGTAAATACCTACCTCAGTATATACTAGTCATAGATAATTATTTTTTAAAGTAGGTATGTGAAAGCATGACTGTTTAAAATGGTTAAAAAAAAGTTACTAGTAAAAAAAAAATATAGTTTTATTCAAGTAATAAAAGTATGTACCTACAATTAGACATTTGTTACAATTTTTTCTTTACTTAATTGTTTTCTATTCTGAGGTAGAGCCAAGAGTCAAGGATTTCCTTAAGATTATTTTGTTCAACAATAAGTTAAAATTACATCAAAATTAAGAATAGTTATAAATAATTACAATATAGGTAGTTTCATTATTAATTTAAAAAAATCATTGTAGTAAAAATGTTTTATTGAAGTGCCTCTTCCTTACATACATCCTAGATTTACCCTCTGTTGCTCTAGCCCTCTATTATATGAATTTTTCCAGAATTATAGTTAGCAAGGAGAAAATCAAACTGACACTACTACCCATTGATTCAGACAATAAAGATACAGTTTGTTTAAAAAAATTGAAAATGTATTTTTAAAAGCAACATACATTTTAAGATTATAGGTACTCACATCATCACTGCATACTTCATAATTAGAGCATAATGTACTTGGATTATTAATATCAGCAAGAATACTATTTAATTGTCTAGATTCTGCAGTATCATTAAAAAAATTTGGAATAACAGTATTCGTTTGATTGCTTAAAGTAAAAGATTCATCTGTATCAACATCATCTACTGATGTATCTTCATCATTGTTTATCAACTCATCACCTGATGTGGAATAAATTTGTTCAAGTATATCCAATTCATTTTTTAATTTTCTTCTCTTTGTTCTACTACTTTTGTCCATTACAGAATTGCTATAAGAGTATGTTTGTACTTAATAATAGTTATTTTGAAAATACCCAACTAATAAATTAACATTTACCTACTAATACATAATTTGTAAAACATTTAGTTACCTATATTAATTGAGGATGCAATTTTAAAACTTTCCCTAACCTAACTTTGAATTAACTAAAATGAAATGTTTACTTCATATTATTTAAAATATATTTTTTAAATATTCTTCTTCAATCGTAATTGACATTACCTTATTATTTAATATTTTTAAATATTTCACTAAATAGGTATAGTTTTTAAGATTTAATCAACATTAGATCTTCATATTAAAATAATATGATCATTATTATTACCTGTTAAATAATAATATTTAATAAATTATTTATGAATATCTAGTACAATTTGATTAATATGCACCTACCTACTAATAATAATGTGTCATGTTCCAATTAAATACCTACCAACATTATTTTAAATGATTAGGTCAAATAAAACACATGATTTATATTTTATAATGTCGTATTATACCTATACTAATTCATCACTTGCATATTTTATTAAAAATTTAAAAATAAGACATGCTGTAACGAATATGTACTAAAACTTTAAAGCAAATCATACCCTATATTTATTTTATCTATTAATTATTATGAATTTAAATTATTATTTTCCATTGAAGATACCTTATTTATAATCTTTTTCCGACAATTAAACTATCTAGTTTTATTTAATCAAGTTGAGTTATATACAAATAACTTTTAATTAGAACTTCGGAAATTAATTTAAAAAAATATAATTTACGCTGTGGCAAAACGGAATAAATATAAACCATCATCATGCCTTCTATAATAGTAAGTAAACGGTACAAAATAGGTGTTAAATGCAAATAATAAATATACATGTAATTATTATAGAACTATAAATGATAATATAATTATTATAACTATATAGGTATATAATATTGTAATAGTACTTACCAAAATCCAAACGATACCAATAGACAAAATGGCAGCGATAAAAGGCTGCAGTATTCAGACAACTCGGATTATGATTTATAATATTAAACAGAAAACTAAAAAGTACCTAAACATAAGGCTGTTACGCACAGATCACGTGCATTTACAATATTTACATATACGCGGCAACAAAGTACAAACATAAAGGAGTGAAATAGATAATAATAATATAAAATACAAATTCATTTTGATGTAAGAACGAACGGAGAATGTAGTGCACGCGAACGAAGGTCGAGACAATAATGATTATTATTAAGAAATAAGAATTATTAGACATTTAGTCAGAAAAAAAATAAAATCTTTAAAATTAAACATATTAGATGACCGGGTAGATGGCCGGGCTACAATGGGAATCCCATTGCGATAACGATCAACGACTGCGACGTCCTCAATATTACACTATATAGTAAAAGTACATAATATAATAATCATAATGCTTAAAATATAATTCTACAATATAAAATTTTGATAATGGTATTTTTTGTTTTTCATAATCCATTGAGAATTCAATTTCATACTAAAAAACTTATATTATTATAAGGTAATATAACAATAAACAAAGTAGGTACTGCAGAATACAGTATACAAATTAATACGGTACTGTATAGCTGGGCAACAGGATTTAGTATAATTTCACTTAGATAGTGCTTAACCGAAAGTCCCCACGTCAAGGAGAGACCGAGAGAATATATGTATTATAAATATAGGAATTACGACTTTCTTAATTATCTGTCTCACGCAAATTTAGGAACTTAGACGTTACCCAATTTCAACGTACTCCAATTTTTAGATTCTGAGAGAAGCGAAGGATCTTAATATGGTTTTACAATGATGTTTATTTTTGTTTTTTCTGTGAACACTTTTTCTTGAAAACCATTCTTATCTAAAAAAAATACGATAATATTCAACATAACAATTTTAGTAAATTTGTAATGTTCAAATAATCTATAATGATTTCTGAAATTGTGTGCAATGTGTATTTATAAAAATTAATTTACAATTTTGAAAAAATAGTACTTTCATACACAAAAGTAAATATATCTTGTAAATTATAATAATTAAGAAGAAGCAATTTATAGTACCTATATATAATAATAATATATATATATATATATATATATATATAAAATTATAATTTATAGACAATTTCATTATTTTCATAATATATTATTATGTAACAAATTTTAATTTTCCTAATTGTAAATGAGTTATATATGAAAATGTAAAATATATCAATAAATTACGAATGAATTAAAATATACTCAAATTTCAAATTCAAGTCGGCACTGGTTAACCTTAATGGATTGACTTAAAACTTTTTGTAGTTAATTTTTTTAGGCATATACACAAATTAAGTGGGTGAGACCAACAAAAATGCAAAAAAAAAATTGAGGGATACCCATTGGGCACTTACCGATTTAAATAGCCATTTCTGAACTAATAGTTACTATAACTGTAGTCGTAAAGAAGGGTATATTTATTATTTCAGCCTGCACTTATTTATTCATATATATATTTTTAATTATAGAGCAATATTTAAATAGCATTATTATAACAATATTTAAGTAATACTAATATTGTACCTAATAAAACTAATATTTTATTTCAAATATTTAAAAAATATTTAACGCACATTTTAAGTCTTAAAATATTTTGTTACTGTTACTGTTAAAATATTATAAAAATATTAATATTATCATTATGAACTTGCTGACTGGGAGGTGTGCGGTTGGTCGCTTTGTTCTGTGGGCCTTTCACAGATTCGGTGATAACGGGGATCCGGTTTGTGTTGATGGGAATAGCCATGGACACATCCCGAGAGAAGGGTCCGAACAGGCTCTTTAGTCCGGACTCCTCTTCCCCTGGTGTAAACTTGATCTCTGAGGTGGAACCATCCCCTTTTTTGTCATCATTGGGTTTGTCAGTCACCGCTTCCTTGGCTTTCGCCATAGGCTTCTCTTGGTTCTTCACTTCTTCCTTCTCAACCACGGGCACCTTGACGGTAGATGCGGGTGTGGGAGGTTTTGTTTCGGAGTTTGAGCCCTCTCCTTTCTCCGATGAAGGCTCGGGTTTCGATTTTTTATCTGATGTCATTACATAATTTAAAAATCTTTTTCTCGTTTATACACTCGAGCCTTGTGTCTTCACCAGACGGTGGTGAGTGGCATCGGAACGGCCACTATCCCCTTATTGAACATTAATAATTTTTGTTTAAATAAAATTTAACTAGTAGATAGGGACATGTAGTACCCTGGGTTTTGGTGCTCGGGCAAGCCCTCGCTACAACCATGGTCCGTGTATTAGCGCTGTGCGCTAGTTACGGGCCGCGGAGGTTCAAGGGCGGGACCGCGCTAAGCCGGCCGCGCCCCCGTGTCGTCTATGGACCACCAGCACCGGACCGACGCCCCATTTCGGGGGAAGGCCCGTATCAGTAAGCTAAGGTTATGCACCGCCTTTCGCCACCACTGGTCGGGTCACGGTCTATCCCACGGCTTTCCGTTTTTGGTCACGGACAACCTGCGGCGAGAGCTCCAGCCGATAGAGCGGGTAGGGCCCCAGGAGGAACGGGTTACCACACGCCGGGGTGTTAATCCGCGGTCGCGTGCCCGCCATTCACTAGGACCTTTGCCCTGGTCAGCGTTCGACGTTAAACCACACAGTAGCTCCTGCTACAGCCACCACGAATGACCCGACGAGCAGAAAGACCGAGTGGGAGGGCACGACCTCTTGGAGAGATCGCGGGGCTCCCCCCCATCCCGTGGTACTGTTCTCGTCCCCGTTAGGTGGACCATCAGCGGTCGGATGTTCGGCCGAAGCCTACCTAGATTTGGCGGTGTACCGGGCTCTTGGTGGGCCCTAACCGTGGGTGCTCGCCCGCGATGCTTTAAGTAGCAAACCCTCTGGTGGTTAGCTTGGTTAGCTCAGCAGAAGCAACAGGAGCAACTTTCTCAAATTAAAGATCAACTAGCTGGGATACATCATAAACACCAAGTTAAGAGTAGAGATGGAGAAAATAAGCATACCCCCTCCTCGATTACTACGGAAGCTAAGCATAGTAAGAAAAGAGGTCTGTTTACGGACGTTACTCAGACAGATGAAAAACGGGACAAAAAGCCAGAAAACATTCCAACAAATGAACCCTGGGTTGAAATAGTCAAAAAACCGCGAAGGAAGAAAACCTGGAAAAAGGCGCCAGCTATCATAGTTAGGACTGAAAAACTCTCGTATACCGAAATAGTGCAAAAGATGAGGGTGGAACGATCCCTACAGGAGTTGTCCAAAGATATATTTTCAATGCGGAAAACTGAAGCGGGTCATCTCCTTGTAGAAATGCGTAAAAGTTCGGAGAACATTGAGAAGATTAACTTGGCAATAAAGAAAGCGGTCGGGGAGCTTACCACAGTCTCGATTATTAGGCAAACAACCAGGATCGGTATATTCGGACTAGATGATGTCACGACTCCGAAGGAAGTAGAACAGGCCTTTCGCTCAGCAACGGGGGAAGAGTCTGACGTGACAGTGGCCCTGGCCATGACAAATCGTGGACAACAGAAAGCTATAGTCACAGCCAGTGTAGAGGCCGGTAATAAGATTATCGACTCAGGGCGTATCCGGGTCGGCTACGTAAGTTGTCGAGTGCGTATATGGCGAGACCTTATACGGTGCTCTAGGTGCCTCGTAGTCGGACACAATTCACGAGAATGTCAAGGACCGGATCGTTCAAGTTGTTGCAGAGTGTGCGGTAAGGCAGGACACTTCGTTAAGGAGTGTACATCGACCGAAGAGCAGCGTGCAGGGTTCAGGGATATTCTCCGACAGGAAGAAGCTCGACCTGAATATGGTTAAAATTTTACAAATTAATATAGGCGAATGTCATGCGGCGCACGACTTGATGATGGCAACTGCATCACAAATGGAGCAGGAGTCATACTAGTATCCGAACCTAATAGAACCCTTTGTAAAGGTCTGGATAGGAATTGTATGGATCAGGGTGGCAGGGCGGTGGTAATCATCATCAATGATAACTTACTTATCACGGAAGTTGGCCCAGCAGATACACTGGGTTTCCGGTGGGTCGCGATTGATGGTGTAAGAATATATTCTTGCTATTGGCCACCAACAAGGAATAATGCAGACCTTGATCTGTTCGTTAACTTTTTGGATAGACTCGAGTCGAGTGTTAGAAGCGCTGAGGGTCCCGTAATAGTCGCAGGTGACTTAAATGCGAAATCTCCGATATGGGGTGGAACTAGCGAAGACAAAAAAGGGCGACTACTCACCGATTTCATGGCCTCTAATGGACTGATCGTCTGCAACAGTGGGGACACACCAACATTCATTAGAGTCTTAAATAACGGGGTGTCAAAGTCTTATATCGACATCACTTTAAAACGGATACGCTAAGTTGGGCGATGCATGAGTACAACAACAACACCAATATATCTCCTTTACAGTTGAGCTTAGACCAGAGCTGCCCATTCGGCCGGCAGTCGCAAAACGATGTGCATGGAAGAAGCTTGATCAAGCTAAGTTGCAGGCTTTCCTGCTCTCGTTAGATATTCCACTTGTGGAAGATGCTCAATCAGGAGCCCAAATCTTCTCTGAGCTTCTCAAGAGCGCATGCGACAGTTGTATGCCTAGGGGTAAATTTATCTGGGGTAAAAAACCTACATATTGGTGGACTAAGGACATAGATAATCTGCGTAAACAGTGTTTAAAAGGTCGCAGAACCTATAAACGGAAAAGCCGTCGAGAACATCAAGAGGAAATCGAGGAACTACGAGTGGCGTACAAGGATCTCAAATCTCAAATCGGCTATCAGAGCCAGTAAAAATAACTGTTGGAAGGAATTGTGTGCACAGGTGGATAATGACCCATGGGGAGTACCCTACAAGATCGTTACTAAGAAGCTGGTTCGAAGGAAACCGATCCCTGAGTTATCAATCCCAGGTCACATTCAGAACATAGTGGATACCCTGTTTCCGGTGATGAAGCCTGCTAAATTGCTGACCCCCCACATGGCGACCATTTTTCTGGAGGTTACTTGCCAAGAAATAAAAGAGGTTAAATTCAAAATACCAACAGGCAAGGCTCCAGGTCTTGTTGGGGTTCCTGATAAGATTATTAAGCAGATATCTGAGCATCGACCTGAGCTTCTAGTAAGTGTTTTTAATGCGTGTTTTAGGGATGGAGTTTTTCCAATTCCATGGTAGAAGGCCAAGCTGGTTCTTTTACAGAAAGGTAATAAACCGTTAGACCAGCCCTCGTCATATCGGCCGATATGTCTTTTAAACACTTGTGGAAAGTTTCTGAAGAGGCTGATAAAGAACCGTTTGGAGAGGTTCATTGCAGAAAATTGTGAGCTGAATGCGAGGCAATTTGGCTTTAGAAGAAGCCATCAATCAACGGTTGATGCTGTTAACCAGGTTATGGAAGTTGCCAAGTCTGCAGGAACTGGACCTCTACGCCGTAGGCAGCTATGCACGTTGACCGCATTAGATGTTGCAAATGCCTTTAATTCAGCTCGCTGGGATAAAATAGAAGAGGCTCTATATAAGAAAAGGCTCCCAGACTATATGCTAAGGATACTCAGAAGCTATCTTAGTAATCGAGAACTGCTGTTTGGAGATAGTGATAGCTTTGAAGTTAGTCGTGAGTTTACCTGTGGGGTCCCACAGGGGTCGGTCCTTGGACCCCTCCTGTGGAACATTATGCATGACAGTCGTTCCTCGATCGACGATTTGTCGGTCGAGTGTTCGATTGACTGCCGTAACGAACCGAGTTGAGCCGTGGCGGCTTTAAAAACGTCGACGCTGTGTCGGATTTGGGGCGCCGAGTGGGTTAATTGTCGACTGAAAAAGGTTGTGTTCCGTCTGGACTCCAACGGGAGGCTGATCGTGTAAAACGTCGGTCGGTGTCGCGCGACAAAGTTTTGTTCATGTCGGTAACCCCTTCCTCCGGTTGTGTAAGCGTAACAGACGCCACTTCAACGTACGAGGGATCGACACCGGCTGCGCGTAAATGTTCCGCTAAACGCCTTCGAGATCAGGCTTTGATCCGTTCGTCGGACAACGTCAATTTCGAGATGTGTTTCACCGACATAGTGCAAACCGTAATAATTATTAAAATTACACTTGTTTCTAACTAGGTGGTGTATCTCCGTTGTCGAGTGTACGTTTGTGTGTGCGTGATAGCGGAATAAAAGACGAGAAATACGTAAATTCGGTTTGTTTACGTTAACAGCTGTGTGCGTTGTTTTTTTTTCTTTCGTATGATCCGCTTACCCAGATAACGTTTCGTGTGTGTTTCGGGTTTGATATTAGAACGACCGCGTACTGATCAGTTATCAGTTTTTAATTTTTTTTTTACAATTCGTAAATTAAATTGTAAAATTTGTAAAATTATTTTATTTAATAATTCTTTTTATTAAAAATTAATTTCTATTGAGTTATAGTTGTTATTAAGTATGCTATCTCCAAGAAAACAAAAAATAATTTCTTGGTCACACCAAGAGATTAAAGATTTGTTGGCAGTTTTTAAAGACAAAAATATTATATCTGCATTGGATGGAAAACTATATAGAAATAGAGAAGTTATGCATACATATTATCATCCTTAACTTAATTTTAATTGTTTTCTTTTAAAAAATATCATATTTAATAATTTTTTTTTTTTTTTTGCATTTCAGCTCTCAATTTTCTGCGTTTTAAGTTCCACAAGAATAGAAATAATTACTTTTAATTTGACATGATTTTCACAGTATAAAAATAAATAATAAGTGAATTATATAAGTACCTCAATAATAAAATAAATCAATTAATAAAAAAATCAATAAATCATATTTTATATGAAAACTTAATATCATTTATATATTATAATTATTATTAATTGAATATATTATCATTACATATACCATTACTTGTTATTCACAATATATTCCACAACTTTGTTTATGTCAGCACCAGAAAATCTATCAAACTAATAACAATGACATACAATTAATAATAAGAATTAAATACTAGTACCATAAATTACCTCTTTTTTTGATTTGAAGAAAACAAATGTGGGCATTTTTTTGATGTCGTATTCCTTTGCGATTTCTTGACATGCGTCTACATCTACTATCACAATTACAATATCTGGGTGGTCAGCTGCTAGTTGCTAAAATGTAAATATTATTTTAAAC
Source organism: Therioaphis trifolii (assembly GCA_027580255.1). Classification (NCBI taxonomy): domain Eukaryota; kingdom Metazoa; phylum Arthropoda; class Insecta; order Hemiptera; family Aphididae; genus Therioaphis; species Therioaphis trifolii. The sequence continues at coordinate 75,715,669 of CM050405.1, forward strand.
TTTGAAGGTATACTATAAGTAATTTAATTTCAGACCTAACTAAATTAATTGAATAAGGAAAAATGTAGCTTAATATATTTAATAACTGTAAGTCTTAAATAAATACAACCAAAATTTAAAGTAATAATCAACACATAATAATTACCAGGTTAACACAAAATTTGATATGGGTTACAATTTTCAATACTAAGTTTTTTTTCAATTAAATTTTAAAAACCATTAATTACCTCCAAATGTGGAGCTATCGATTTACATGGCTGGCACCATTCGGCTTCAAATTTAATGATTAATAATTTGTCTTTAGCATCATCCATTTTTTTATTTAAATCTGCCTGAAAAATTCAAAATATAAATGTATACAACTATTTAATATAAATATATTTAATAGTTCTAAGTAATATCTAATACTAAGAAGTAAATAATTTTGTTTAATATATATTTAAGGTAAGTATTAGTCAATTAACCTAAGACTGAAACCCACTGAAAAAAAAAAAAAAAATTTGTGGTAGGTAACAAATTCAAACATTTTGATAAAATTTAATTTATAATTATTTACAGGATTCGTAAGTAATGATGAATAATTTAACTTATTTTTGATTTGACTAATGTCAACATTTATACTTGACCAAGGCGTCGAAGTTTCTCCTACACCCCAGGAACTCTGCAGGGTCGCAGGGCCAGAGCCCGTCTCGACCCACCACAGCTTCCTTTACCCTCTCCCTGGCTTCTGAGAGCCGCTCACACCTGAACAGGACGTGATCGATAGTCTCCGCCTCGGCACGACACTGACGCGGTCCCGTGCGGCATCCGTAATATGCGTATGCCGCCGGCCGTGTCGATATTACTTTATCAACCGCAAGCTCGCGGCACACACCGTCACAAGCGGAACCCCGCTTACCCATCTATCAATAGAAGGGAACGCGGGCGCAAGTCCGCGACGACGGCCGCCGGGCCGGGAACAAAACCAGTCCACTTCGAGTCCGACGTTAAACACGCGACGTTCCGTCCGACCGTTACAATTGCATTTAACAAATATTTTTTTTTGTTTATTGTTTGACGATTAAGTACTTGTTCTTTCCCATAAGGGAGAAGTATCGTCTTGCTAACGGTGCTATGAATATAGGGCATACACGCTATTTTGGATCTAAGAGTTCCTATCACCTTTTGGTAAGTACCAAAGTTTTTATAGTATTTAGCCTATAGCTAAAAGCTCTTTGTGATACAGCCGTAAAGGCTGGGTAGGGTCTAGGTAAATCTCTTCGATCGTTTCGGTTATCTAACCACTCCTGTGGGATTGGAACCCTAAGGGTGGGAGTAATTAGACACCAAGTTGAGGGGTTTTCCCCTTGTCCGTTCTCTTTCATCAACTGAGAGTTGAAGAAAGTAGCGGATCCGAAGACTGCTTCAGGATGCCTTGAGACGGAAGTTACCGTCTGTTCCCCGCGTAGGCAATTCATGCCTGGTGTAATCTGGGGGTAGGCGATAACAGTCTGTGACTGAGCTCCTGTTGGAGCCAGTGTTGAAAATACCACTTCGGTATTTTTAAAAGTCGAAGATCTGGAAAGTATTTCAGATATAGCAATTAAGAATTCGAAGTTGAAGCCACTGTTCCGTGGGTATTCTTCGAAATGATCAGGTGTAATGTTATTTTCTATTGCTAATCTTCTTTGCTCTTCGTTTCGGTGACCAAGAGGCCTAAAACCTAAAAGATTGTTATTCGGTTGAAGACCTTGATATTGGATAACGGATTGGTAAACTCCGGGTGGATGGTCACTGACGGCAGCTCTAACCGCTTCGGCTAGAACTCCAAGACAAGGAATCTCCTCGTAAAGGTTGTGCGTCATAAGATCCGCGTTCTCGTCTTCCGGAGGTAGTAACTCTCCGTAGTAGCCGCCGTGATTTTCGATGACTTCGGTCGGCATAGGTGTGAACGCTGGATAGAGCCGCTTCTGCGCAGTTGTAACGACGTTTCCTAACTGTCGCATTTGTAGCAAGATCGGTTCTGGTATGGTGAAAGCTGTTGTTTGGGTCAACTCTAATAAGTCCCCTTCTGCTTTCGTTAATGCCTGAACCGATCTTGCTTTACCTACACAGAGCAGACCTCACCACCCCCCCTAGCTCCGAGATGTCCCTGATCAGCGCCCGCCAATCAAGGTTATCAAAAACCTTTCCCGTCAACTGTCAACCCATCGAAAGCACTCTTTCATAGCGCTGATGGTGGACTTTCCTACCGTAAAACCGTGTTGGCCATCGGACATGGCCTCCCTAGTCTCGTCCTCTATCCTAGTCACGATGAGCCTCTCCAAAACCTTCGACGGTACAGACAGAAGAAAGTCAGTCTGTAAGATTTCGGAAGGCTCCGGTCCTTCTCCGGACCCTTCAAGATAGTGACCACGTCCGCGGTCTTCCAACAGTCTGGGAACACTGAGGCTCTCAGACACCTATCCAACAGCCTGGTGAATAGTGGACCCACTACCACCCAGGCTTTCCTCAACACACCGGCCGTGATCCCGTCAAGTCTGGGGGCCTTGTTTGGCGCCATCCTCCATATGGCCTCCTTGACCTCTTTCTCCGATAGTACAAAGCCTACCCTACCGACCTTATGACCTCAAGTACCGGAGCGGTACTATCATGCGGTATAAGCGTGTCCAACATACACCTGGCCGTGTCCCCAGCAGACTCCGTGAAGGATCCGTCCGGGCGGGCCACCGAACAGGGAACCCTGTCCCTCGCGGACCCCTTACGGGCCCACCTGTACGGCTTGACCGCCGCTTTCATTCGCTCGGCTTCAACCCCCAGACTGGGGTTTTGCCGCGCAAGGGCCTCTCCGATCTCATCAGCTCCGACAGACCTCTCCACGTCATAGATCATTCCGGACCTTTCCTCTCCATCGATCACCACCAACGCCGCCTTGGTCGCCTCATCCGCAAGCTTGATCAGGGTTTCGCCTCTCGGCAACACCTTCACGAGCCCGACTTGCGGGGCCCTAACCTTGCTCACGATCCTGGACCAGAGCCTGTCCCTAGCCTCCTTCGAGATTCCCGTCCCTTTCTCGATGATGAAGGCCATGGCTGGTCTCTTCTCCTTCAACCTCTCCTCCACCCTCTCCTTCTTCTTCTTTTTCTCAACGACGGTAAATTTACCGCCCTCGCCTCCCTTGGCCACTATATTCGCGTAGGAGGCCGTCACCGGGACGGCGGCTTTCACCACCGGAACCGGGACCTGCCCCCCTTCTTCTTCTTCCACTTTTTCCCTTTCTTGCTTGCTTCGGTAGCCTTCACTTCCATGGGGCTACCTTCACACGCCTCTTTCGCGTCTCGCTCCTTCTTTCCCTCTTTCTCCTCTTTCCCTTCTTTCGCCTCTCTCTCCTTCTCCTTCCTCTCTTTTCCTTTACCCAGCCACAGCTTCTCCACCATCGACTTCCTAAACAACTCCAGCTGCTCACCCGCCTCGACCCAGCGTCCTTCCATCCTGTCGGCTCTGGCAATTACCTCGTCTATAACCTCCTCATACCTCCTCTTCACCTCGATGAGGCTGTTCGCCAGGGTCAGCGTCATCCTCTTCTTCTCCTTTTCCTGACTGATGAGGACCATGAGATCCTCACCAATCCCTCTCATCTCTTCCCCCGGGGACCTCACTTCCACGCTTTCGAGACTCACGTCCAACCTCTTTCTCTTAAGCATTGAGACCGATTGGGCGGAAGCCGCCCCGCAGTCGAGGTCTGCCGCAGACTGCGCCCCCTCTGGGAGAGCCATAACCTGGACTTCCTTCATCCCGCGTACCTAACCGAGAGAACTAGCCGTAAAAACAACAATTCTTACCTCGACGACAGCTCAGCAACCGGAACTTTTAAACGGACCGACTCAAAACCGACACCGGTCCGTACCCGCACTTTTTACGCCGACGCGTACTCGCGGGGTGCACCCTCGCACTCCCCGTGCCAACTACGCGTCCTCACTAACCGCACAACTCACGCACGCGAATTTCGCACGCACACGTACTACCGCAAAGGCGGCGCCCGTTGCGTGACGCACACACGCACACGATCGTGCCCGGCGAATGGGGAAGCTGAGGACGGGGAGTACCTCAGTGCTATTGCAGGCGTTGTGGGGCCTCATCCGACCCCGGCCCGAAAGTGTGTCTGCGTCCTACGATTAAAAAAGTACCAACCGAAGTGTACCGTGCAGAACCCTGGTAGGGAGGCTTGTGAGGAAACGACTCGACAGTCCAAGCGCCCGAAGACTCTGGATACTCTCCGGTACCCAGATGCCACGCCAAGTGAGGGTGGCAGCAACCATTTGTACGTCGGTCGATAAGTGTTCGGTGCGGATCAAGGTCTTAAGATCCGTACGGTCCTGATATTTTCGGACCTTATTCAAATGCCACTCTCGAGCATAATTTGACGAAACAACCTGAACATCACAGATGACGGAAACATGAACTCATGTCTCACCGCTTTTCAATGCGACAATATCCGGCTTTAAATTTCCGTCCTGTAGCTTGTATGTACGTTCCAGTTCGACTTCGTATTTCCTATTACTGAGGCCACTCGCCAGCCTTTTTACAACGTTATCGTGTCTACCCAGCCTCTCTTCATGAGTCCTCGGGTAGTATTGAACAATATGGGCAAGGGTCTCCGAGGTAACGCCACACGCCCGACATTTCGTCGGACCGTTACGCCCCCGGTTGACACGCTTGCGACTCGGCAGCGCATTTATTCTGATCTGGGCGAAGCGTTTGAAATCCTACCCGGCAATGCCATTGGGAGTTCTTAGCCAAGCCAAGATTCCGAGCCCTCGGAGCATAATTTGAGTTCCGAGCCATCTACCGACCCATGAAGACTTTGGGTGTGGCTTTGTCGCTTATACATTCGGGTGACACATCTCCGCGTGTTCGCTAACATACCGGTCCCATGGAGGTGGAATGCTTCGCGGACGGCGATGACGGCCGACCCTTTAAGTTTCGATAGCCGATTGAAGCGATTTCTAGGAACGAAAGATTCGAAGTCTGGGACGCCAAGCCCGCCGTCTTCGATTGGGGCGTGGATGAACGAGTTCGGGCATGAAGAAGGGAGGTCTAAAAATGAGTGAACGACACGTCGGGTATCATGTGACATACCCCGCAGTTTACCCGCCGAGACAACCGAAAACGTCAACCCGTGAACGAGTTTCGGAATTAGGAAATCTCGGGCGAGTCCCAGTTTGAATTGGGGCTTCATCGACGCGGATTTGACCCGCTCGAGAGCCGCTGCGTACGTGCCTGCATCGTATTCGTTCATGCGACCTCCTACAAATCCGACCCACAGGTACCCCCAGAGTGAGCCTACATAAAGTGTCGGCAGGTTTTCCCTATTAATGGAGTAGACCTGCCGCACAACCTTCAGTTTGGCATCGCGTTCAGAGGGCATGAGCGTCAGAGTTGCAGACTTCATTGGATTCAGTCTCAGATCAGCTTTACTAAAACTGCCGGTGAAAGCTTCGCACGCAAGACGTAGTCCCTGGGGCGTTTCCGCCACCAGAATGACATCGTCGGCAAAGGCGAGTGCATTTATCCTGGCAGTGCCCAATAGATAACCAATTTCAGTTTCAATGGCTCGTAGACCTGTGTCCACAAATAGATTGAATAAAAGCGGCGACAGTGGGTCGCCTTGCCTAACGCCTTTCGTAACCCTTAAAGCCCGAGAATTCTGCTTCGCGATCTGTCGAAACGTGTCACTGCGTGAGTATATCCGCAAATGTAGTCCATAAAGCGTGAGCATAAGCCGACGCCCCGCATTGCGGAAGTGATGGAATCGTGGGAAACAGATTCGAACGCCTTCGATAAATCGAAAGACGCCAGACAAAGACCCTTACGCGTCGAGCGGGCATCCTTGAGCAAATCGTTGAGGACGAAAATATTTTCGGCCTCGCCGTCCACACATCGAAACGCACGCTGGCGTGCATCCACCAGACACAGTTTTTCCAGACGCTTGGTGAGAATCCTGTGGAAGTGCCTGAGCGCGATCGACGCGATAGAGATCGGCCGATAGTTGCTCGGCAAGTCGGGTTCACCCTTTTTGGGCACGAATATGGTACGGGAGTTTGTTAGGTGGTCAGGTAACTTCCCGCAGGCGATAAACAGGTTGAATAAGCCTGTTAAGAGGTTGACCGGGAGACGGCGCCAAAGCCGGGCCGGGAATCCATCCGGTCCGGGCGCAGCCCTCATTCTTGGGAGACTTTTGACGACGTCATCCGTGTAAATCGGACCAAACAGGTCGTGCACGCATCCTTCCGTCGAATCTCTGATCGGCGGAGTCGGGTCTGGGTTTCGAGAATTGTTTTTACCCGTTAATAACGGAACTCAGTATTTAACCTTCTCGTCGAAGCACGGCATTGCTGCCGACGCATCGACACCGGATAGGACGCGGTCAGCGACTGTCTTCAGATCTTTTAACCACTCGGACACGTTCCGCCGGTACCCCTGACTTTTCAACGCTTTCCTATGGGAATTAATTTTCGGCCTGCTTTCGCTATGCCTGTTTTTAATATGAGGACTTATAAGATCCCTTGCGGGCGCCCCTCTGCTCGCTCTCCGCGGGCGCCGCGCTCCGGATTTTGCCTTCAAGACTCTACTGTCTTCTCTCATGTATTCACGATACCAAGTGGTGATCGCGGCATTATGGCATTACGGCATTATAGGCCCTGTTCGGCTAAGAGTTTCGCCTCATTAAGGAGCTTCTGAGCTCCGTGTTCCGAGACTGTTTCCAACCAAAAAACAGCTCGCTGGCAGGCATTTAAGCTTGTACCAGGTCGTGGATTGTCCTGTGAACGATCACACGTGACTACTGTCCCTGTATCCTCGCCGCTCGGCCCGCTATCAGCCATTCCAGCTACTACCGGGTCCCTCTGACCAGCTTCCGTTTCAGTAATCGGCGCTACCCTGTTATGAGTTGAACCTCTAGCGGTAGCCTCGGCCACTAAGGCGCGATGCTCCTCGGTTCTGCGCCGTCCCTTGATAGCTTCAAGAGTACTGCCAGGGTGCGAGTTAAATAAATAGCTTTTAATGCCGAGTTTCGGGACGCCTTTTCCAGCCTCTCCCTGGCTTCTAACCTAGCCAACAAGGCCTTTTCCTCCGAGGCCAGCGGCTTTTACTACGCTGGACCTCAATTTGATCATTTCCCAATTCCCTATGTGATCGCTTATGAACATCTAAACCTATCTTGGTGGTAAAACTCCTATCGCAGACAACGCACTCAAATGCGGGCAGGACGGGAGTATCGACTCCGCCCGTTACCGCTCCAACACGATTGTCCGGCGCCACTGATTGGGATCGCCGGATCATCCGAGGCTCAATGTTAAAATTTGACATGTCGGAATTATGGGGGGCGCGACGCGTGTTAAAAGAGTCATAGTTACTCCTGCCGTTTACCTGCGCTTGCTTGAATTTCTTCACGTTGACATTAAGAGCACTGGGCAGAAATCACATCGCGTCAACACCCGTCCCGGGCCATCGCGATGCTTTGTTTTAATTAGACAGTCGGATTCCCCTTGTCCGTGCAAGTTCTGAGTTGACCGTTACATGGCCGGTTTCCTCAATCCTCTTCCAGACCCACGCGTCACTGGAGCACTTCTTCCTCTCCCTGGGGAGCTCATTTCAGATTTAATGACGGGGTCACTTTCCTCTGTTCCAACCGGGACAGATGTGTGGGACGGTCGGGAGTCTGGGATGGATTCCTGCACTTTTGCGATTTCAATGATTTCTGAACCCCTCTGATTGTTAATACCGTTGGAGCTGTACACATTTCATATTTTATATAATTATTTAAAAACTATTTACCATGTTGCTCATTCACATATATTTGCTTAACTTTTTCTTCTAAAATTTCAAATACGTTTTCTTGAAATCCGTATGCTGGTTTTAAATTTTGAATATAATTTTGTAATGTTGTCTGAGAAAGGTAATGGTAAAGTATTATCTCGACACGTTTTCCTGTACAAGTCTGGTCCTTTAATTTTCATTAAAATACACTGTTAGATATAATCATTTGAATATCTCATGCCAAAGGGAGACTTAACCTGAACATTTCTTAAAACAAGCTTTGGCAGTTTCTTGTTGTGTTGCAAGTAAATTCTCAATAGATTTGTTTAGGCCTTTTAAATTACATTCTTTAAATTTTTTCATTAAATGATTTACTTGGGTTTTCAAACTAGTAACCTAATAATCAAAATAGTTAAATATTGTTATATTCAGGTACCTACTACCTTTGATAAAAAAAAAAAAATTTTTTTGGACAGATTTCGATTTTCTTTAAAGGTATATCTATTTCGTAAGGTTTTCATCGGCGACATTTTATTAATATTTCTTTTTAAAGAACGACAATTTGTACAAGTTGTCTGTTTCCCTTTTATACAACACATACATTTAGATGATCTATACATATGATTTTGATGTTCAAAACCTGGACATGTATTTAATTTATCTACTTCAATTAGTAGTTGTTCAACATCATTTATACAAGTTACCTCCTTTCCAATTTGAATTGGTTTACCTAATAAAAATAACTAAAAACCAATTAACAATAATAATTTATTAATGAATGATATTAATTTTTATTAAAAATATTAGCCATAAGGTATTAACTTGTATAATTATTGACAAGGTGTGTATAACTATGAGTAAACTTTGTTTAAAGTAATATGAAAACATACTAAATTCATAATATATTTATTTACCTGAGGGATATTTGAAGTGAAGCGAACAATTTTATCATTGTACAAATGTTCTATATGAGATAAAATAATTATATCAATGTCATAATGAATGCCCCACATTGTACCTGGTAATTTAACATTCTTTGCATCTCTATTAATATCATAACCTATATTTTTAGGGGAAATAATAGGGAAAAGCGAAGACGAATTGTCATGCAATAATGTATCTGCAAGTGCAGTGACAGTAACGACGACGACGGTGGGAAGACGAGCACAGGCGTCTTTGCTGGGGGGTCACGTGATGGCGTGATCGCGGCAGAGGTGGCCGACGACGGCGACGAAGGTGGCTCGATCACGAGCTTCGGAGGCCCATGCTTCGACTGGAGTTTATCGGCTGGCGTGTGACATGAGAGAATCTATTATGAATTGGTGTCGTCATAGTCAATGGGGGGGGAGGGAGGAAATACGCGGTAAATTATTTTTTCATTTGGTTAAAAATCGGTCGAAAGTCGGTCATCGTTTGTTTATATTCCGAGTGACTCAATCGAGTACTCCGAATGGTAATTCACAACACGTTAATTTCGGTCGTAGAGCCGAAATCGCGATTCCAAATCACGCCACACCGTGGCTCGATCACGTGCTTCGAAGAGCCATGCTTCGACTGGAGTTTATCGGCTGGCGTGTGACGCGGCGGAGTGTTGTCAACGGAGGTGGCGGACGACGGAGACGACGGCGCTTCCATGAACTTCATCAACGCTGAGAGCTAAATAAGAGATGGGAGATATAAAAATATGTAAACAAGGCGCGACATATAGTGACGAGAACACTTACATTCAGTTCTCCTCGTCGTGCGGCCTTTTTCGGTGGTGCAAAAAAAATATTTTTTAATTTTAAATATGATCGTTTTTTGCTCATCATGTTCAAAGGTTTATCTTCAGATTTCGCCTTTTTTGCCGGATTCTCAATCTGAGCCAAATTATCTGTGACGTACTTTAGAGCCTGTGACATACTGTCGATCTCCATCACGTATGGAATATACAGGTGCAATGATTATCCCGTCTCACTGCTCCAGTCAACTGGTTGGGGTTCCACCTGGATACGTCTGGCACTGTTCACAGATTTCACCCACGAAATGATGGTCAATGTCTTTGCCCTGTCTTCCATTTTTTTTTCATGTGATTCTCTGGTGCTATCACTTTGACTAGTCTGACCGATGACAGTCCACTGGATAATATTTCATCGGCGTACCAATCGGTTTTGACATCCACAAGTCGTTATCGATTTTCGGATGCAAGTCTCTTGGCACCATGCTCGCGGTATGATCAGCCATTTTGGGTTTATTGATAGGACCACAATCGGTGCATTCGTATTTATGCATATCAACCATCAAATCTCTGGACGATCCGGGATGTTGAGTAACTGGATAAATCCTTGATGACTGGTTGCTGCTAAATGACGGCGAATGTTGAGTATTGGTCATGAGAGAATCTCTTATGAATTGGTGTCGTCATAGTCAACGGGGGGGGGGGGAAATACGCGGTAAATTATTTTTTCATTTGATTAAAAATCGGTCGGAAGTCACTCCGCCGTGACACCGCGACGAGAGGTAATACGATGGGTCATCGTTTGTTTACATTCCGAGTGACTCAATCGAGTACTCCGAATGGTAATTCACAACACGTTAATTTCGGTCGTATAGCCGACTTCGCAATTCCAAATCACGCCACACCGTGTTCCCCGTCGTCTTTTTTTCGTGGCTCTTCGGCACCAGTCTGTACCCCCGCGTCATGTTCTTGGTGTTCAGCCGCGACAGTGACGACGGCGACGAAGGTGGCTCGATCACGAGCTTCGGAGGGCCATCCTTCGACTGCAGTTTATCGGCTGTTGTGTGATGCGGCGGAGTGTTGTCAACGGAGGTGGCGGACGACGGAGACGACGGCGATTCCATGAACTTCATCAACGCTTTGAGCTAAATAAGAGATGGAAGATAAAAAAATATGTAAACAAGGCGAGACTTATAGTGACGAGAACACTTACATTCAGTTCTCCTCGTCGTGCGGCCTTTTTCGGTGGTGCAAAAAAAAATTTTTTAATTTTAAATATGATCGTTTTTCGCTCATCATGTTCAAAGGTTTATCTTCAGATTTCGCCTTTTTTGCCGGATTCTCAATCTCAGCCAATTTATCTGTGACGTACTTTAGAGCCTGCAACATACTGCTGATCTCCATCACGTATGGAATATACAGGTGCAATGATTTTCCCGTAATACTGCTCCAGTCAACTGGTTGGGGTTCCACCTGGATACGTCTGGCACTGTTCACAGATTTCACCCACGAAATGATGGTCAATGTCTTTGCCCTGTCTTCCATTTTTTTTCATGCGATTCTCTGGTGCTATCACTTTTACTAGTCTGACCGATGACAGTCCACTGGATAGTATTTCATCGGCGTACCAATCGGTTTTGACATCCACAAGTCGTTTTCGATTTTCGGATGCAAGTCTCTTGGCACCATGCTCGCGGTATGATCAGCCATTTTGGGTTAATTGATAGGACCACAATCGGTGCATTCGTATTTATGCATATCAACCATCAAATCTCTGGACGATCCGGGATGTTGAGTAACTGGATAAATCCTTGATGACTGGTTGCTGCTAAATGACGGCGAATGTTGAGAATTGGTCACGAGAGAATCTCTTATGAATTGGTGTCGTCATAGTCAATGGGGGGGGGGGGAAATACGCGGTAAATTATTTTTTCATTTGGTTAAAAATCGGTCGGAAGTCACTTTGCCGTGACAACGCGAAGAGAGCTAATACGAAGGGTCAGCGTTTGTTTACATTCCGAGTGACTCAATCGAGTACTCCGAATGGAAATTCACAACACGTTAATTTCGGTCGTATAGCCGACTTCGCAATTCCAAATCACGCCACACCGTGTTCCCCGTCGTCTTTTTTTCGTGGCTCTTCGGCACCAGTCTGTACCCCCGCGTCATGTTCTTGGTGACCAGCCGCGACAGTGACGACGGCGAAGAAGGTGGTTCGATCACGAGCTTCGGAGGGCCATCCTTCGACTGCAGTTTATCGGCTGGTGTGTGACGCGGCGGAGTTTTGTCAACGGAGGTGGCGGACGACGGAGACTACGGCGCTTCCATGAACTTCATCAACGCTGTGAGCTACATAAGAGATGGGAGAAATAAAAATATGTAAACAAGACGTGAATTATATTGACGAGAACACTTACATTCAGTTCTCCTCGTCGTGCGACCTTTTTCGGTGGTGCTAAAAAAAAAAAATTATAATTTTAAATATGATCGTTTTTTGCTCATCATGTTCAAAGGTTTATCTTCAGATTTCGCCTTTTTTGCCGGATTCTCAATCTCAGCCAATTTATCTGTGACGTACTTTAGAGCCTGCGACATACTGCTGATCTCCATCACGTATGGAATATACAGGTGCAATGATTTTCCCGTCACACTGCTCCAGTCAACTGGTTGGGGTTCCACCTGGATACGTCTGGCACTGTTCACAGATTTCACCCACGAAATGATGGTCAATGTCTTTGGCCTGTCTTCCATTTTTTTTCATGTGATTCTCTGGTGCTATCACTTTGACTAGTCTGACCGATGACAGTCCACTGGATAATATTTCATCGGCGTACCAATCGGTTTTGACATCCACAAGTCGTTTTCGATTTTCGGATGCAAGTCTCTTGGCACCATGCTCGCGGTATGATCAGCCATTTTGGGTTAATTGATAGGACCACAATCGGTGCATTCGTATTTATGCATATCAACCATCAAATCTCTGGACGATCCGGGATGTTGAGTAACTGGATAAATCCTTGATGACTGGTTGCTGCTAAATGACGGCGAATGTTGAGTATTGGTCATGAGAGAATCTCTTATGAATTGGTGTCGTCATAGTCAATGGGTGGGGGGGGAAATACGCGGTAAATTATTTTTTCATTTGGTTAAAAATCGGTCGGAAGTCGTTCCGCCGTGACACCGCGAAGAGAGCTAATACGAAGGGTCAGCGTTTGTTTACATTCCGAGTGACTCAATCGAGTACTCCGAATGGAAATTCACAACACGTTAATTTCGGTCGTAGAGCCGACTCCGCAAATCCAAATCACGCCACACCGTCTTCCCCGTCGTCTTTTTTACACGGCTCTTCGGCACCAGTCTGTACCCCCGCGTCATGTTCTTGGTGACCAGCCGCGACAGTGACGACGGCGACGAAGGTGGTTCGATCACGAGCTTCGGAGGGCCATCCTTCGACTGCAGTTTATCGGCTGGCGTGTGACGCGGCGGAGTGTTGTTAACGGAGGTGGCGGACGACGGAGACGACGGCGCTTCCATGAACTTCATCAACGCTGCGAGCTACATAAGAGATGGGAGATATAAAAATATGTAAACAAGGCGCGACTTATAGTGACGAGAACACTTACATTCAGTTCTCCTCGTCGTGCGGCCTTTTTCGGTGGTGCTAAAAAAAATTTTTTTAATTTTAAATATGATCGTTTTTCGCTCATCATGTTCAAAGGTTTATCTTCAGATTTCACCTTTTTTGCCGGATTCTCAATCTCAGCCAATTTATCTGTGACGTACTTTAGAGCCTGCGACATACTGTCGATCTCCATCACGTATGGAATATACAGGTGCAATGATTTTCCCGTCTCACTGCTCCAGTCACCTGGTTGGGGTGCCACCTGGATACGTCTGGCACTGTTCACAGATTTCACCCACGAAATGATGGCCAATGTCTTTGCCTTTTCTTCCATTTTTTTTCAAGTGATTCTCGGGTGCTATCACTTTGACTAGTCTGACCGATGACAGTCCAGTGGATAATATTTCATCGTCGTACCAACCGGTTTTGACGTCCACAAGTCGTTTTCGATTTTCGGATGCAAGTCTCTTGGCACCATGCTCGCGGTATGATCAGCCATTTTGGGTTTATTGATAGCACCACAATCGGTGCATTCGTATTTGTACATATCAACCATCAAATCCCTGGACGATCCGGGATGTTGAGTAACTGGATAAATCCTTGATGACTGTTTGCTGCTAAATGACGGCGAATGTTGAGTATTGGTCATGAGAGAATCTCTTATGAATTGGTGTCGTCATAGTCAATGGGTGGAGGGGGGGAGGGGAAATACGCGGTAAATTATTTTTTCATTTGGTTAAAAATCGGTCGGAAGTCGCTCCGCCGTGACACCGCGAAGAGAGCTAATACGAAGGGTCAGCGTTTGTTTATATTCCGAGTGACTCAATTGAGTACTCCAAATGGTAATTCACAACACGTTAATTTCGGTCGTAGAGCCGACTCCGCAATTCCAAATCACGCCACACCGTGTTCACCGTCGTCTTTTTTACGAGGCTCTTCGTCACCAGTCGGTATCCCCGCGTCATGTTCTTGGTGACCAGTCACGACAGTGACGACGGCGACGAAGGTGGTTCGATCACGAGCTACGGAGGGCCATCCTTCGACTGCAGTTTATCGGCTGGCGTGTGACGCGGCGGAGTGTTGTTAACGGAGGTGGCGGACGGCGGAGACGACGGCGCTTCCATGAACTTCATCAACGCTGCGAGCTACATAAGAGATGGGAGATATAAAAATATGTAAACAAGGCGCGACTTATAGTGACGAGAACACTTACATTCAGTTCTCCTCGTCGTGCAGCCTTTTTCGGTGGTGCTAAAAAAAATTTTTTTAATTTTAAATATGATCGTTTTTCGCTCATCATGTTCAAAGGTTTATCTTCAGATTTCGCCTTTTTTGCCGGATTCTCAATCTCAGCCAATTTATCTGTGACGTACTTTAGAGCCTGCGACATAATGTCGATCTCCATCACGTATGGAATATACAGGTGCAATGATTTTCCCGTCTCACTGCTCCAGTCAACTGGTTGGGGTTCCACCTGGATACTTCTGGCAATGTTCACAGATTTCACCCACGAAATGATGGTCAATGTCTTTGCCCTGTCTTCCATTTTTTTTCATGTGATTCTCTGGTGCTATCACTTTGACTAGTCTGACCGATGACAGTCCACTGGATAATATTTCATCGGCGTACCAATCGGTTTTGACATCCACAAGTCGTTTTCGATTTTCGGATGCAAGTCTCTTTGCACCATGCTCGCGGTATGATCAGCCATTTTGGGTTTATTGATTGGACCACAATCGGTGCATTCGTATTTATGCATATCAACCATCAAATCTCTGGACGATCCGGGATGTTGAGTAACTGGATAAATCCTTGATGACTGGTTGCTGCTAAATGACGGCGAATGTTGAGCATTGGTCATGAGAGAATCTCTTATGAATTGGTGTCGCCATAGTCAATGGGTGGGGGGGGGGAAATACGCGGTAAATTATTTTTTCATTTGGTTAAAAATCGGTCGGAAGTCGCTCCGCCGTGACACCGCGAAGAGAGCTAATACGAAGGGTCAGCGTTTGTTTACATTCCGAGTGACTCAATCGAGTACTCCAAATGGTAATTCACAACACGTTAATTTCGGTCGTAGAGCCGACTCCGCAATTCCAAATCACGCCACACCGTGTTTACCGTCGTCTTTTTTACGCGGCTCTTCGTCACCAGTCGGTATTCCCGCGTCATGTTCTTGGTGACCAGCCACGACAGTGACGACGTTGACGAAGGTGGTTCGATCACGAGCTTCGGAGGGCCATCCTTCGACTGCAGTTTATCGGCTGGCGTGTGACGCGGCGGAGTGTTGTTAACGGAGGTGGCGGACGACGGAGACGACGGCGCTTCCATGAACTTCATCAACGCTGCGAGCTACATAAGAGATGGGAGATATAAAAATATGTAAACAAGGCGCGACTTATAGTGACGAGAACACTTACATTCAGTTCTCCTCGTCGTGCAGCCTTTTTCGGTGGTGCTAAAAAAAATTTTTTTAATTTTAAATATGATCGTTTTTCGCTCATCATGTTCAAAGGTTTATCTTCAGATTTCACCTTTTTTGCCGGATTCCCAATCTCAGCCAATTTATCTGTGACGTGCTTTAGAGCCTGCGACATACTGTCGATCTCCATCACGTATGGAATATACAGGTGCAATGATTTTCCCGTCTCACTGCTCCAGTCACCTGGTTGGGGTGCCACCTGGATACGTCTGGCACTGTTCACAGATTTCACCCACGAAATGATGGCCAATGTCTTTGCCTTTTCTTCCATTTTTTTTTTCTTCAATTATCTGCAAAAAAAACTCTACCGGATTCAGACAAAAAAATTTTATGAGTGTTTGAAATTTAAATTTTTACAAAAACACGTTAAACAACGGTTTAGCCTCAAACGATTTTTGCTATCTGTTTTTTTTTCAAAAAGTATAAGTTGTAGAAACTTGAAAGTTTTATCAGTTGTTTATATTGGCATTTTCTTTATATAATTTTATTTTCAAAAGATTTCACTCATTTTTAATCAATTTATAGGCATTTGAAGTATTCGATTTTTTTTATTTTTTTTTTTATAAATGTTGATAAAAAAAATGTAGCTCGGACGAAATACTTGAAAATTTAATAGAAGGCTCCACATAAGTTGTTCTAACTCCTATTCAAAAATTATAAATATACATAGGCACAATTTTTTTTTATAAGCAGTTGAAGTTCAAAAATCGACAAAATTTGTCGAAATCACAAATTATGTCGTAGTTGAAAATGTATAAAAAATGTTCTACTCAAAGTTAAGAAATGAAAATGTATTACAAGGTTGTTCATAAGTTTTGCTTGCAAAAAGTATAAAAAATCTCACGATCGGTTCAATGAAAAAATTTTAACGGGCGTCTGAAACTGTAATTTTTACAAAAATTCAAGCGATTTACTATAAACATATTATTCACTGACAATTCATCTTCGTTCAGAATCGTTTTTTTTTTATAATATAAAATAATGTCCTAATCTATCCTATAATGCCTAATCTATCAATACATCTCGTGTTATTTTTCAAGTGATTCTCGGGTGCTATCACTTTGACTAGTCTGACCGATGACAGTCCACTGGATAATATTTCATCGTCGTACCAATCTGTTTTGACATCCACAAGTCGTTTTCGATTTTCGGATGCAAGTGTCTTGGCACCATGCTCGCGGTATGATCAGCCATTTTGGGTTTATTGATAGGACCACAATCGGTGCATTCGTATTTGTGCATATCAACCATCAAATCTCTGGACGATCCGGGATGTTGAGTAACTGGATAAATCCTTGATGACTGGTTGCTGCTAAATGACGGCGAATGTTGAGTATTGGTCATGAGAGAATCTCTTATGAATTGGTATCGCCATAGTCAATGGGTGGGGGGGGGGGAAATACGCGGTAAATTATTTTTTCATTTGGTTAAAAATCGGTCGGAAGTCGCTCCGCCGTGACACCGCGAAGAGAGCTAATACGAAGGGTCAGCGTTTGTTTACATTCCGAGTGACTCAATCGAGTACTCCAAATGGTCATTCAAAACACGTTAATTTCGGTCGTAGAGCCGACTCCGCAATTCCAAATCACGCCACACCGTGTTCGCCGTCGTCTTTTTTACGCGGCTCTTCGTCACCAGTCGGTATCCCCGCGTCATGTTCTTGGTGACCAGCCACGACAGTGACGACGGCGACGAAAGTGGTTCGATCACGAGCTTCGGAGGGCCATCCTTCGACTGCAATTTATCGGCTGGCGTGTGACGCGGCGGAGTGTTTTTAACGGAGGTGGCGGACGACGGAGACGACGGCGCTTCCATGAACTTCATCAACGATGCGAGCTACATAAGAGATGGGAGATATAAAAATATGTAAACAAGGCGCGACTTATAGTGACGAGAACACTTACATTCAGTTCTCCTCGTCGTGCGGCCTTTTTCGGTGGTGCTAAAAAAAAATTTTTTAATTTTAAATATGATCGTTTTTCGCTCATCATGTTCAAAGGTTTATCTTCAGATTTCGCCTTTTTTGCCGGATTCTCAATCTCAGCCAATTTATCTGTGACGTACTTTAGAGCCTGCGACATACTGTCGATCTCCATCACGTATGGAATATACAGGTGCAATGATTTTCCCGTCTCACTGCTCCAGTCAACTGGTTGGGGTTCCACCTGGATACGTCTGGCACTGTTCACAGATTTCACCCACGAAATGATGGCCAATGTCTTTGCCCTGTCTTCCATTTTTTTTCAAGTGACTCTCGGGTGCTATCACTTTGACTAGTCTGACCGATGACAGTCCACTGGATAATATTTCATCGTCGTACCAACCGGTTTTGACATCCGCAAGTCGTTTTCGATTTTCGGATGCAAGTCTCTTGGCACCATGCTCGCGGTATGATCAGCCATTTTGGGTTTATTGATAGGACCACAATCGGTGCATTCGTATTTGTGCATATCAACCATCAAATCTCTGGACGATCCGGGATGTTGAGTAACTGGATAAATCCTTGATGACTGGTTGCTGCTAAATGACGGCGAATGTTGAGTATTGGTCATGAGAGAATCTCTTATGAATTGGTGTCGTCATAGTCAATGGGTGGGGGGGGAAATACGCGGTAAATTATTTTTTCATTTGGTTAAAAATCGGTCGGAAGTCGCTCCGCCGTGACACCGCGAAGAGAGCTAATACGATGGGTCAGCGTTTGTTTACATCCCGAGTGGCTCAATCGAGTACTCCGAATGGTAATTCACAACACGTTAATTTCGGTCGGTATGTGTTAACAACTTGAGTGGGTCAAATAAGTACTCAAACTGTAAAACGCATCACCAAACCTGACCCAAAGTCACGAGTAACTCAAATAAGTACTCGACTAGCGCAAATAAGTACTAGAGTGACTCAAATAAGTACTCGACTAGCGCAAATAAGTACAAGAGTGACTCAAATGAGTACTCGAAAACTAACTCACTTCGTGCAGTTGAAATGTCTGGACGATCCGGGATGTCGAGTCACTGGATAAATCCTTGATGATTGGTTGCTGCTAAATGACGGCGAATGCTCAAAGTGAAGTGTTGTTTTGTGCGATAGGTGCAAGGAAAACTTCGGAACTGATTTGTTCATAGCATTGCATTGCTAGTTTGTGTTATTCTTATTTCTGGCAGGGCCACTTATCAGATAGTTGAGTTTTGACTTGAGGTTTTTTTTGAGTTTGTTTCTAAATTATTTGAATTATATTGGTCTTTTCAAAAATCGCTCTTTGGTGTGGTTGTTGGCAATCATGTTGGTTAGATGAGTGTACTGTGAGTTTTGGAGGGAGTTTTTTAAAATTAGATCTGTCTTGTTCTATGGAATTCTTTAATGTTTCTATGCCTATTGTTTTTCTGATTGCTCTGTTGTTGACGAACCAAGGACTGTCTGTTATTATTCTCAGTGTTGAAGATTGGATTGCTCCCACCCTTGTCCAACTGGTCTTCGAAAGATTTTTGGTCCAGCACGGTGCCGCGCTTGTATAGAAGTATTGGTTTTATGTACGCCTTGTAGAGGTAAAGTTTCATGTTGAGGGGGAGGGGACTTTTGTTGCTGATAAGAGGGAAGAGTAAATTTTTGACACCTTTAGCTTTGTTGATAGCATATGTTGTTTGTTTTTCGAAGTTGAGTCTTTTAATCCAACGTCGCCGCCCGCAGCCTACTGTACAAATCATCCGATTTTCCTGCCACCATCGAAAGGTGCACCCAGAAGTTCCTCTTGTAATCGACCTCCACTCTCAAGTACCTCACAGGACTGATAGCCGTGATAAGACTATATCCGAATGAGATCGTAAAACCAGGTTTCAGTCCTCCTTTCAGCAACATTGCCCGGGACTTAGCTGCAGAGAAGGTTAAGCCTCGCTCCGCCGCCCAGCCTCTCACTGATTCCAAGAAACCGTAGATCCTGTTACGTCCCCGTACGCCACTACCTTTATCCTGTCGTCTCTAGTTCCTATATTTTCTCGAACATCATCTAATATTCTTGTAAATGTGACACCCTGTGATAGCTTAGCAGCGATTTCATGTTTTTTAATAACTGGTATTTTTATATGTTGAAGTTCGACTACTTCATGTCCATTATGTTCTTTATAAAAAGTAACTACACATTTACCTTCAAATGACTCAAAAAATATTATATGGCTTGTACAATTTTGATTAATTTTTTTAGTGCCTTGTGTTTTAATCATTCTTTTTGAATTCTGTCCTTCTTTATGAAAGCCTGTTCTGCAGCATTCATAATAATATTTTTGACCATCTTTACATTTTTTTTGGCCTGTGTTTTGAATATATTCAGTATTATTTTTTAATTCATAGTCTATTTTCCAGGCTTGAAATTCTTAAATATTAAAATAACGTATGATGTACCATATTGTTTTCCATTTAAAATATAATACTTGAAAATGACTTAATTACTTAAATTTAAAAATTAAACTTACCTGATACATTTGAAAATTATATTATTTCTTTATTAATAGATAGTTCGTGGACCAAATTCAAATGATCTATGAGTAATGTCTTCTTTGAAAAATGTATATCACAATCATTACAATGAGACGATTTTAATTTAATTTCACCAGATTGACATATTAAACTATTTTTATGTCTGTTTAATGAAAATTTGGTTGAAAATGCAGATTGACAAATATCACAGTTATAATTCATTTTAATGTAAGATTAAATAAATTTAAAATAAAAGAAAAAATGTTAAAGATTTTATTTGTACTTGAACTTGGGAAATTTGATATTTGTATCAGTAATATAACACAATAAATTCTCATAAAGTTAGATTAGGTAATATCATAAAGTCATGACTATCATAAAATAAAAATGAATTTTTTTAATATTTATTAGACAAAATTCCCAGGTAGGTACCTACAAATAAAATCTGTAAAAAATTTTTTTTTAATTTTTTCTTTACATTTTTTTTAGGTGCATGTGCATTCAGTCAACCTGTTCCAGCAGATCACTATATTTTTTAGTTGCTAACTTGTTATTTTAGAGGCATGATAACTTGTTCACAACACTAATGCAAGAACAAACCTAATATTTCATGTTATTTATAAATTTATGTTTACATTTTATTTTATTATCATGACATATTTATACCATATATATTTGATTTTAGTATTAATATATATTGAAATAATATGAACACTAGAACACTGACACAGTGATGCTTTTGATGCTTTTATTGATGCGACATCAAGAGAAATTTTGAGTTCATCAACCTAAACAGTGATCCACCAAATAAAAAAATTATAGAATAATTCAAAATCATTATCATTCATTTAGTACATCAATTTATAATTTTTCCTATTCAGTTTTTTATGGTATTTAATGATTTTTAATATCTCGATATGAAACACACCATGTATTAACTATTAAGTATTAGCAGTAAATATTACGGAGAAGGAGAACTAACATATTACATTATAAATTATATTATTTATATTTTATACGAATTACACACTATACTATTTATAAGTCTAGGAATAAAGATATTCCATACAATATACATGGGATATGGGTACACGCGTGTAGTTGTATTGGGTGTCGAGTAACTGATTACTGAGTAGTGAGTAGTGAGTCTAATGAATTACTAAATTGACCGAGAGATTTTTTCGAGTGAATCTCTCGATTGTTATAACCTCTCGACTACTAACTCCTCGATTGTCGAAATCACTCGATTGTTCCCATCACTAAATAGAAAATAGTAAATAATATGATATGATATACACGTTGTGATGATAAGGTTATAATATGATAAGTATTATTGACCACGCCCCTTGTGCGTCGCGCATGCGTACTATCACTGCACAATTCCTGTGTTTAGACGCTCCTCTTTTAATATCTTTTTTTCGTGTAAATATTTGTTTACTGAAATAAAACGCATAACTAAGTTAAATGCAGTCTGAAGGCGTAAATCCGTCCGAAGGCGAAAAAAAAAGAACAATTATGAATTAAACAGTAAATTGATTTACATATTGATAAGTACAAACAATAGTGTACAAAATCAAAACTTTTGATCGCAATCGTATTGTTTTTTCAGGTGAAAACGGAAACGGATTTTTGAGGAAATTTCAAAAATCGTGTCAGGATTTTATTTTATGGACAACTTGTATGTATATTAGTGATATTTTCCGATAAGAACCTTAAAAAGTTTGAAATTATTTAGTATGTAAAAAATTGTCTTACATCAGTGACTCGAACACATGTTTTCCTAACTCGGTACTATCTAAGTTTGATAAAGGTAAATCTGTTTTTATACGCGTTTTAACTTCGAATTACAATTAAATTACTTCATTTATACATGTGAAATTTCAGATTTATTTTTATTTTATGTGGTATTCGCTTACAAAATGTATACGAACTTATTCACACTAAACTTATTTGCAACTAACCACATTTTAAAGTTTTTCCAAGACATAAATTAATGTAATTTATGGTATTTAAGTGCTTAAAAAATCGGTGTGAAAATTCGAATAGAAATATTAGATATTTGTAAGATGTTTATTTGTTACAGAGTGTAAATTACTCAAATATCCAAGTTTCAATAGTAAAATACAACGCAGAAAAATTAATACCATAGTTGTGAAATCAAAAATTATTTAAGAGGGTGAAAATTAACATTAAACATTTAAACATTAAAATATTAAAACATTTAAATTAACATTAAAAAAGACGAGAGGTGATTTGCGGAGTAATAATTCTATCAATTATCATTTTATTATTATTATTTTTTTTTTTTTTTGCAACCAATTCTATAATAAAGGCGTGGCCCAAGGGCGATTATGAAATTTATGTTCCCTTCTCGTAGAGGGAAAATTTGGCCATGTCTGTATTTAACAATACTGTCTTTATTGCTCATTTCATGCCATTATTCAGAAGGGTACTAATATTATTAATAATTTACTGTCACGCCTATTATTATATAACCTTTTTTTTGCGCACCACGGGGTAAGAAAATAATATAATAAACTTTTTTATATATTTATACACTGACAACTATACTAAGTTTGTCTCTGTGTGTTTTTGTATTATATTGTATTGTGTAATATGCAGTGTTGTAAAAAATACTTTTAAAAAGTATTTGAGTAATTACTTAAATACTTATAAAATAAAGTATTTAAAATACCACCCAAATACTAACTATAGAAAAGTATTTGAGTATTACTCAAATACTTTTTAGAAGTATTTGAAATAATTTTAAAATATAAAACAAAAAAATCAATTTAATTCTGAATCATTCATAATTTATTATATTAATCGTCAATCGAACATTTGAGTGTTGCATTTTAAGAAAATTATTTGTTCAAAATGTTTATCCATCATATTTGTTCTTTTTTTTGTTATTGTTGCACCACCAACACTAAACACTCTCTCTACTGACGCACTGCTAGGTAGCGGAGTGTTGTACTTCACAAATATCTGAAAACAAAGTACAAATGTTTTAGTAATATTATTACTAATAGTATAAAAAGTTTTCAACTAATCTCACTCTTTTGATAGTGGGTAAATTATGCAAACATTCTAATGTCTTTGTTGGAGATGTGCCCAAAAATCTATCAATTTCATCACTAACTGTTGATTTTTCCTCTTGGGAATTTTGTGACCAGGTAAAAAAACTAGATAAATTATCGTTCATTTGGTTATCTTCTACATCATTATTGTCATTATCATTCCTATGTAAATCATAACAGGCACTTTTGAAATATTCTGAGGCCAATTGTTTTTTTATATCATTTTTAATCCATGCTGTTTTAAATAGTGGGTGGCAGACTGCAGCAGTAATTAAAAATTTGTCTATCAAATAATCGGCAAATCTTGTTTTAATACCTAAAAACAAAAATTATTATTAATGAAGTTTGTTTATTTTAGCTCAAGAGTATATTAATGTAGGTAGTATGCAGAAATATAAATATAAAGAATAGATCAGTTAATTAACATTTTACATTATACATCAGTAAGACTGTAAGAACTAAGAGATACTAAATATTTAGTATTTAGTAAATAGTATTTACCAATAAAATAAACCAAAAACAGCTAAAATGAAAAGAAATTTAAAGTGTAACATTAAAGTACTTGGCTAAATAAGATTAATGTATTTAAAAAATATTCATTTTTATTTATTACATACCATTAAGTATGGCATTCACCAGAGGTTTCATATAATTAGAAATTGTTTGATCATTTGTCATTAATTCATATTTATAAATTAATTCTTCCATTGTAGGTAGGAGATAACCAAAATACATGTTAGTATCACCCTGGAGTAAATCCAAGCTGATTGAAATTGGCCCCATAATTGTTTGATATTGAAACATGAAATCAATATCGCTTCTATTAAATCTGAAAACATTATTTATAAAAAATATAGATAAAATAATGAATATATTTTTAAGATTTAAAATTTACCTGCCAATAGACGATTCGTCCATTATTCTTCTAAACTTAGGTTCATTATTTTTAATTAATTTATTAAGCAACACCACTGCATCATACCTACCTGTGCAGCACACACACACACACACACACACACACACACACACACACACACACACACACACACATATTATATATACGTACAGGCACTCACGCACGCACGCACATCGACGCGATATCCGTCGTACACGTTGTGAATATTATTTCGTTACGACGACGGGCTACGCGTGTTTTTTGTTTTTGTTTTTTTTTTTTTCAATACTACACCGACGCCGTGTGCCTCGAGCCCCGGCCGAATAAACGCCGCGTCCGTACACACCGTGTTATAAATGTACGCCCGACGGTATAATACGACGACGACGACGCCACCCGCGCGCGACGTATACGTTTACAGGCATAATAATGATAATAATAATAATAATAATAATACAAATACAAATAATAATAATAGTAATAATATTGTTATCGTGTGATTCGGGGCCGTAAGTCCGTGAACGCACGTCGTGTAGGCGCGTCTCGAGTTCTCACGGACGTCGTAACGCACGTCGGAATCGAGCGCGGACAGACGTTCCGAACAATGGACCGTCGTAATAATAGCCATCGGACGGCCACGTGAAATCGGAAAATCGACCGTACGCGTATATAACGTCGTCGCCGTCGACGGGTTCCGGAGCGGGTCCAGTGGCTATTATATAGGGGGAGGGAAGAGGGCAATCGCCCCGGGCAGAACTTTTTTGGGAGCAGAAAATTTAACTGGGAGCTTTTGTTTTTTATTTTTTTAACAAATTTATAATGAATGATTTAAGCAATTGTAAAAAAAAAAAAAAAATAGTAAAAATGTTAGTTTATTTTTTTTTTTTATATAGGCAAATCAATGTCATTAAAACGTTCTATTAATACCAACACGGCTACATAGGTATTTTGTGAAATTAATCTCCACGGTTCATAATATAAGCGCGTGCAGTGTATATTGGTTTGTTGTTTGTTATCGGCTGTTCAAAAACAAAATACAGTACTACTCTTATGGATTTGCGTTTTTTGATACCAGAAGTATACACAATCAAATCGTGCATATTTTTTTTCATCATACGATCGGTCGAAACGTTATTGGTGTTAAAAAATAACTGAAGATTTGCAAGATCAAAAAAGCGTGACGAATAATATTAGTTTAATGATGTTCGTTTTTCTTCTCTTATAAATATTTATATTCTGTTAATTTTTTCACTGTTATTTTTCTTTTGTTGACATTTTGTTCACTATTTCGTAAACAGATAAGAAAATAAATAAAATTTCCATTTTTATTCGATTATTTTGCTATCATGATGGATACTACTGAAATTACCTACGATACACAACATTCTAGGGCACTGGATAGATTTTTATACTGCACAATACCATAACCATATCACATGTGCTGTAAGTTTTCTTATGGGTAAGTAAAAAAACCGGTGAGAGGAATAGAGGGCATACGAAAAATGAGTGCCCGGGTCAGCAAAATCCTAAATACGCCACTGAGCGGGTCCGTTCTTAATTCGCGCACACCCTGTGTGCCGCCGCGTTCTTTTAAACGCACTCTGTGTCGCTCCGCGCGTTTACCGATGAACCCGAAGGGGAAAAAAAGAAAATGTTTCGATTTTCCGCGACCCCAGTGCACACGGGTAGAAAGGAGACTTTCCGAGTTACTTTTTGGACGAAACGGGCACGAAACGTATTTTCTTCGTCCAACATTTTTTCGTTCTTTCTGCCGTGTAGGTGACCTATATTATATGAGACGAGTTGTTTTAAGCTATATTTTAAGACGCAGTACGCGCGCGGGTATTCGTTTGATCGGAGTAAATCGATTATTATTATAAAACACGGTCGGCGGCGTACCGAATCCAGCTACCTACTACGGGTTTGGGTATAACACGTCACCGCCTTACCGGTAATATTATTATAATTCATGGTTACTATCCATTATGCCTATACATTTCATAAAACGACTGAAATGACCAATCTACGTGCACCTGTACACAAAGTCAAGTGATGTGTAATATTTGTGCACGGATAATTTTTAGTGCTATGTACAACATTATATAATAGTAAAATACATTTGCAATACTGACGAATTCGTTTAATATTTGAACGACGACAATTATTTCGATTCACTAACTTATAACGGAACGGTTGTACGATAAGAGTTTAAAATCATATGGGATTGAATATGGATACAATATTATCACCCGACTATCCGAACGATATGACGAGAAAAATAGGTACCCTTGATATTTTAATAATGCAAATATCAAATAACAATAAACGATTTAAATTTTAACACTTTTTTTAAATAAATTTATTTAAGCGTTATGTATATAATGTTTAGACGGTTTATGCTCAAATAACTTTTTTTTTAATAATTCGTCTCAAATCAACAACCATTTTACAAAACGTGATTATTTCGTACAAAATAATGACTGAATTACACATATTGCCGGTAACATTACATGTACGCACACGCGGTATTTTGCATTTTTTTTATTTTCATTTTGGAAACTTTGTGATACGATTAGTTCCGACAGTTAATTATAAGTCAAGTACAATAATTAACAATATTAATAATGAAAACAAACAAAAAAGTAAGATTAATATGAAATAATGCATGATTAAAAACAGTATATCGGTTACGTCGTCGGAGTTGCTCAAGTGAAACACATAAAATTCTAATATTATCCGAATCATCGGACGGACGATTGAACGTTTCACACACAGTGTTGATTACGACACGGGACTGGTTTGTGGCGAAAATTCGAAAAATATTATATCGTTTGCCCTCGAAAATTCGACTATATTGCAGGCGGTCGTGCGACAAATCATGTTATATACCTAACGGTGATAACGAGGGTCTCGCGCGAAGAATGTAATTTGCATGTTATGTACGACAAATATTTCGAGAATTCTGACCGGACGTAATGTACGCGAGTTTATCAAATGGGTACTTAAAAATTAAATTAATTACATTATAAAATGTATTTCGAACCCCGCGCAGTTACGGCGGCGGTAAACGACGCGACGCGGGGCTATTATAATGATCGTTTGGCATTGCTTCTTGGCGAATTCAATTAGCTCAATGATAACTATCAACATACGCAAAAACCGACGAGCCAGCGCCGCCGTACGACCGGCATCATAATTTTTATCGATCCGAATAAATCATAATGCTAATTTCAGTCCGACGTCGGTCGGATATATCAATTATTTATTATTTACAATTACAAATACGTGCGGACGAGAACTCGAGGAATATAATATAATGTACAAACGGGTATAGATGCGTATCGCTTTCATGCTATACGTTTCGCGTACACCGACGACGACGGGTCTGCCCCGCCGAAATTGTTATTATATTCTTTATGCGATTTGATTTTACATAAATTTCCGGCGTAATGATGTGCGTGATTACCTACCACCGTGCGTGGGTACGTTTTGAGACGGCCGCGATAACGTCTATTGATCAAGTGTATAATTGCACAGTCGGTAAATACGCCATGCTAATTCATCAACGGTTTTATATAGGTTTCGCATTCATCCTGCAGACATTCGACGACAATAACCATTATGTAGTTTTACGTATTGGTCGGTGGAAAAAAAAAATTATAAATCGACGTTGTTGACTCGTGAAAATATGAAAGCGATTGCGAATTAACGGCCTCGAACCCTATAACGCGTTAAAGACGGGCCACGACCAAGGTCTTCGTAAGAAATAAAAAATAAAACCTTATACAAATAATCTACAGTCGCTATTTATAAATGTTCACACGTGTTGAGAGCTTTCTTCGTACTGTATATTCTCCCGTGTTCAATTGATATATTATCATACACACCTATCACGGACATATAACTTTCTTTTACTCGTCTACATTTATAATATATACTAGTCGAGAGTTTTAAACTTTTTTCAAAGATTTCATAAAACTGATCCTTGTGACCGCGTGTACCTCAATACTATTTTTTTTAAACGACCAAGTCAACAACATTTTTATTCACCATTCATTGAGTTGTAATGTCGAAATGATTTTACTTTAGTTACTGCACAGTTGTTGCTTTCATTTAATGTTCACTGTCAATAAGTGGACATCGCTATTATAGACACGACTATGGTTTTATTCACCGGGGGGCTATAACGAATATCTCACTCATACCAATGTATAATTGTATTGTTTTGGGGCTAAGCGCTCTTATGATTTTATTTTACAGAGTACACAACGCGTAGTTGCACAAACATTTTATAGAAGAATTATACACAATTTTTTTTGTTTTTTGTGCTTTTGGTCTAGGTTCGTATTGTTTAAAACGCGTGTGTTCTTTCACAATTAATTCGCGGTTTTGCACTTTGTATTTTTGGCGTGAGCACAAACGACGCAATGCATTACATCATAAAATATGCCGACAATGAGAACTCCTTCTTCTGTCTTTATTAGCGAAATTTCTATGACGTGTCCATTGAGCTCAAATAAAGTATAGTTGTAAGTTCAACCAAAAATACAATTTGTACAACTGACAACTAAATATTGTCATTATTACATGTTAATTACACAAACACACACACACACACACACACACACACACACACACACACACATACACACACACACACACACACACACACCACAATGTTATTATACACGGTATTATACAAAACATTATCTATACGCGTGTTTCGTCGATGGGAATAGTATATGATTCAACGATTATTGCATAGATAAATAATATATATACAGTAGAAGCCGCTAATTAGAAACACTTTGGGACCAACGTGAAATGTGTCAATTAACCGACTGTTTCTAATAAGCGATTGGTTTGATTTGTACTATGAAAAATAAAAAATGAAAAATACGCGAAAAATATATGTATTTACTATATTATTTAAAATATTTATCCATCTTAGTTTGTTTTTTTGCATCGAGTAACTCCATGACCATATTTTCATACGAGTAATGCTGTTCAAAACTTATTTCATCCGTACGATACTGGTCGACACTTTTGAGGACATTTTAGAGCTTCTGCAAATGCCTTAAAGCTTCTAAAATGTGGCTAAATTTGTTTCAAATAACCGATGTGATGTTTCAATAATCCGATTTATTTTCAATGTTCTAATATACAGCCGGTCTGTTCCGGGACATTTTGTTCTATAACGCTATCCTATCAATTATCCGTGTTTATAATAAGCGGCTTCTACTGTATATATAATTATTAAAAAGTAAATATTTGGTATACATCTAGTTTAGTTACCCCATATATCACGATTTTTTTTTTTATTGTGGGTTGGTTCTCTTATAGTTTTTGATGCTCTGAACGATTGTGATAAAAAAAATAGTAAAAATCATTAGTTTTGAAGTTACAATACATTTAAATTACGAGATCTGTTTTTCAAATCCTAATGTTTTCATTTCATTTTTTTTTTTAAACACAACGTATCAATGTTTATTAAAAACAACGATTAG
Organism: Therioaphis trifolii; assembly: GCA_027580255.1. Classification (NCBI taxonomy): domain Eukaryota; kingdom Metazoa; phylum Arthropoda; class Insecta; order Hemiptera; family Aphididae; genus Therioaphis; species Therioaphis trifolii. The sequence continues at coordinate 75,745,230 of CM050405.1, forward strand.
GTGAAAAAAACTTTATGCAACAAAATTCAAATTAACATAGCTTTAGATAATAATATTATAGAATGATTTAATTTTGATAACGTTTCCCGCTATTTTAAATGATTAATGATGATCATTTATTATTGTTACCGAAATGTTTTATAATTCTCAGAAAAAAAATTAAATAAATAAATAAATAAAATAAACTAAATAATAAACTAAAATAAGTAATAAAAGAAATAATTAATCAAGTCGTAAATATTTTATGAATAATTTTTACAAAAAATTATAATGATAACGCTGCCTGGTGACGACGGACCGCAAACGAGAGATTATCATTATACTGATAATACTTACGTATTTGTATAGTATTAATATTCGAGAACTTATCATAAAACGTAGTAGTTTAACTAATAATTATTGTTTTAAGCATATTATGTTCAAAATAAACCGCGGTGTGAGTTAAAAATTGAATGTTTAAAGCTGAAAAATAGGTCTATGAGTGTGTTTTAATGTAAAAATCATTTTAATGAGTATTTCGATTCTTGAACAGCTTAAAATTTAATTTGAAAATATCGAAAACATCAAGATAATACCGGGATTTAAATTCAGAAATATTGGTCTATTATCAAGCTCAGCTATTTAATACATCTAATATAAATACATCCAAGAGTATTTGAAAAATATAAGAAACAGTTTTGTTAGTAATGTTCATCAGTAATTCAACTAATTATTATCTGATAATGATTGAGATTTCTCTGAGGTGAGCCAAATTTTAAAACTATCCAATCAGTGTTCTTGTATAAAATAGTATCAATATTATTAGAAATACATTCTTTTTTTTTTTAAACTATTAGAAAATTTCTACAAACTACTAATTTATTTTCCCTTTTAAATAAGTATTTAATTTCTTAACTCTTTATCAGGAATCTCAAAATTGTTTACACACAGTTGATGAGAAGAAATGAAAACTTTGAACAGATTTAAGTTAATCCGTACAAGACTATTTGTATTATTCTTTACAATTTCGACACAAATAAAAAGTCAATAAAAACAACTATGTATTAACTATTTGAAATGTATTATGAACTGAGTATCCAATTTTCATAAATACAAACTCATGATTTTAATAGGATTTATATAATTTTACATTCAAACTACATAGGTAAATACTCATTTAAAATCTATAATGCCTTAGTGCATAGACAGATAACATACTTATAGAGCAAACAATAACACCGATTCTATTCAATTTGACTGTTGTTTCTAATTTACAAATTGTTATCGTAATCAAACATTATATTGTCCCTAGCTAACTACTAAAATACAAATTGATACAGTTTATACTTAATAGTGTACCAAAAAAACTAAAATAAAAAATGCGGGCAAGATAATAGTGTTGAAAGTTTTTCCTTTGTTCCTTAGGTTTTCGAACAATGTTTTGTGTATTTTATTAGTCAACTAATTATTTGTTAGCTGAGTAAGTTTTTCACTATACAATGAAACTATTTCTCGACGGAATCACAAAAGAACAAATATATACTTTTACAACTCAGATAACGCAAATGTGTGACCAACATAGGTTTTTGTAGTATTATAAGTTTAGAGCAAATTTTAATAAAAAATTATCAATTGGTAGTTTTTACTGAGTAATAATTTTTAGTTTTATTCTGCGAAAACATATATGATAAGGTTTGTTATGTAATCAAATTAAAATCATGAATTTAATGCCTAAATACCTTAAATACCTGATAAGTACTTAATACCTAAAATTGTTCATTTAAAGAAATTGGACTACACAGTTCTGGGCAAGGTGTCTCTGGTGTTGGCCAACATTACCGCCATGTTTGCTTTCCAGTGTCTTATGTGATGATCAACGAGGATGGCCAAGATCAGGAACCACATCATTCTATGTATTCTCAAGTTATGACGAACCATATACCACATCCACCAATACCCCAACTACCATCTCTACAATCAGCAGCAGGTATGACATCCTCAGTCATTATACATGACAGTCTTTTGACTCGGCAACAACAGTCTAATAATGATGATATTTCAGAGGTAAGTTATTAATTTTATTTTTTTAATACAAATACAAATGTAAAATTAAGATGAATTGAAGGTATAATTTATATTTTTCAAAGTCAATACAACCATCGACCGCAACACAAGTGAATGCAACCAATGAAGTGAAGATACAGAACACAATGACAGTGGATGATGATAAAGTTGTGACTGTTTGTAAACAAACCATACTATCCGCTATAAATAAAATAATTGCTGGTGAGAATTAATTAATTTTAGTCCATGTAATAAAAATGAAAATACAATAAATAACTATTTTTAAATTATAGACAACTATAAGTCTGCATTACACAAAATACGCAAGATCGTCCGAGTATTGGATTTACTGATGTTTAACGAAGGTGGGAGTGGAATTGGATCTGCTAAAATTGAAACAGTTAGGTCATGGTTGGAAACATTAAAAGGTATGGAAGAACGAATTTCACTGAAGAACCGTCAAAAAAAAAAATAATAATAACCATAATCCAGGTCTATTAAACTTACGCGAACCCTGGATTTTGTTAATAATAAAAATAATAAATAAATAAATGAAAATGACTTTTTATCAAAAATAAATTTCAATACAATATTTAATTAGTACTTGTAGGAAAAGTATTTTGATAAAATCAAATCAAATATTTCCAAAACAAAAATGTTAAAATTGAATAAATTTAAACTATTTTTATTTAATCAAACAACCTAGTTTTTAGCTTTATGAAATATAGTTACTTCATTATGTTTATTTAATGACATCAAATTGAGGTAAATCTATCACTATGCTGTTATTTCAGAAAACACTGTCTTTATAAAATCAGAACGCAGCTATTGCCGCCAAGTACGATAAAAAAATCGCTATAATAGCAGTAGTAGTAGTAGTAGTAGTAGCAGCAATGGACAATATGATAAAGATCTGCGTCAGATTTGGAGGAAATCAAATAATAGTCGTTATCGAACAACTGGTAAATCGATTATGGAACAATGTTGACATGATTTGGATTTTTATTGCAACCACTGATTTCATTTGTCATCGAAAAATAAGAAATAGCAGAATTTTGGAATTAGAATGGTTCAAGACATTTAAAGATAACAGTTTTCATTTATTTTTAAATATGGTTCTAAAAAAATTGTTTTCTATCTTATATTATTTATTCTTCTTGTATCACAGTTATTTTAGTTATTATATTACATGGTTGTTAATTATTAATATTTAAGTTGTTAATCATTATTTTGTGCATGGAACATTGTAATTAATATTTACAGAAATTTAATTATGAATCTTTTATATAAGTGTAGTTATCAAATATTGAAATTGTATGGTTTTGATTTTAATATAATTATGTCATCAAACTTTCTTATAATTATATATATAATGATTAAGTATGAAATGCTTGAAAACATTTCCTAATTTATTTTTATTTAACAACTACGTTAAGCCATAAAGAAATAAAATGAAAATTTCATTCTTTGTGTTGTATATGAGTAAACTAGAATCAAAAGTCACAAGTTCCATTGGATCATGTGGGTTTTGAAACTAATTGTAACACTAATAAAATTGAACAAGGACGAGAAGTCGTTACAGAAATTGTATAGAAATTATGTTAAAAGTTAAAATTCTATAACAATTTGATTTAATAGCAATAAATGTATGAATGATAATACTATACTCTATTTTACTATTAATTTTATTTACTTGTCATAGTTCACAACTTATGAAAATGTTAAAAGTTCAAAATATTTAATTACGATTAGAATCTTACTAATTAAAAACAAAATGTATGAATCTATAATTTGTTATTCTATTTATTATTAATATAATTTATTTGTCAAAACTCACAAGTTAAAAAACATGTATTTAGAATATACAAACGATTGTAACACTGTTAAATGATGACTTAAATAGTTATATTACCAATTGTGTTTTATTTACAACATCAATAATTTAAAATCACATTTTTATCTCATGCTTTTATATCAAGCATTATCTTTTTATAATATAGATGTAGGAAGTATTTGTTATTATTATTTTAATATGTTTGTGAAAATAAATAAATGTTTGATAGGTATATATTTAAAAGTTAAAATAATGTTTAATTTTTTTAAACTTTTGCTCAAATAAACAATGTTATCAAAAGAATACTGTAAAATATACATTTAAATTCAAATTTATAAACTATACCAAGTAGAATGGACGGTTAAAATAAATTTGGAAATATTTTTATTATTTTAAATAATAAAGGTTTCTTTTACTTTTATGCTTAAGAACTATAAAAAAAAATGTATCAATGTATTGCTCTAAGACTTCAGTACTAAATATCTAATTATATGCAAACTAATAATGATTTGAAATCTTATCTTCTTTTTTTAGTAATTGATGAGCAAATAAAAAGTCATCATGAACAGAACTAGATTAATCAATCCTTTTAGGTAAATAATTATATTAAATATTGTAAGTACAATAAATATATTTGAGTTTTGAGTAAAAATAATAATATTTTATGCAAGAATTCCAAGTTATTATTACATTTTGGACTAATTATTAAAATATCAATAATTTAAGGTTGAAATTGTGCAATATAATCGTAAATGTCAAGTCTTTAATTTATGTCATCTGTTTTTTTAGCAAACTTCTTGATGGTCTTGACCCTATAAGACAATAACATGTTTTTTACTTCACAATGAATATTGTAAAGAAATGATTTTTTTCTGTTTTGTATTAAAATTTTTGCCATATTATTTATAAACAATGTATTTTATCAAAATATTAAATTAATTAAGAATTATATTTTAAAGTATTTGTACCACAAGTGTAAAAACTCAAAAATTAGTTTTTAAACTGATGAAAATGAACAAAAACGTAAATCTCCTATGTTGATAAAATTTTATTTCTTTTTTCATACTTCTTACGAAACGAAAAATTCTTTAAAAAAATATTATAATTTAATGCACTAATTTTGTATCAATTTACTCTATTTTAAATTTTGTATTTCTTGTGTTTACTATTGGTTGTATTATTTTAATTATATTGTATAAAAAGTTTTCCTTACATGTAAATTGATTTGAAAATTTAAATTTTAAATGTGTTTAAATATGTTAATTGTTAATTAGTCTAAAGGTAGGCTAAAGGTAAAATTTATTGGGCGTTTGCTACGTGAAAATTTAATATAAAAACATTTATTAATATTTATTGAAAAATCATTAGCCTCACACCAGTTAACAAAATTATCCAAATCAGTCTGAAGCTTTAAACAGTCATTATAATCATAAACATTTTTACATTTTCTCAAAACTTTGAGCTTAGAGCACGCTCTGTTGATCATGTTATATAAAGCTCAAATTTTGCAGATCTTATTTTTAGACCCATAGGAAAAATTTCCTGGGCGGTACTACTCAAATTTTAAGACTTCAAAAATAACGGGCACTCTAATGTAGATATGTATCACCTGATTAACATTTTTTGTAATTCAATAATTTACCTGATACCTAAGGAATGGTGCAAATAATCTATTATTTATTATTTATTTATTATTAAACTCCCATGTTTTTTTAATTATATTTTATTACATTTATATAGCTACATATCAACTGATTTACATTTTTTATTATTCAATAATTTGCCTGTTACCAAGATAATTGCGCTTAATTTGTTATTTATTGTATTTATTGAACTATTTTAGAAAAAAATCATATTTGAATATTTACAAATTTATGGAATATTTAGAGAATATTTTAAGGTTTTTTTGAAGCATATTAGCATCATATTTTAAGGTATTAAAAACCTATTAATGCGCTCTTAAGTCATTATCATCAGTTTTGTAAAAGATTTTATTTTATTATTATTTGTTATATTATGAACATAGTACAAATTGAATTAACATATATTTTATCTTCCCAGTACAAAACTCCAACCATAACATGTAATATTAAATTAGAAACATCGTCTCGTGTAATGAAAACTTTGTATTTAATGTTTGAAAATTATATATGTATATAACTAGCGAACAAACAATTTATTATTTTCGTTAACAGTAAAAATCAAATTTAAATAAATGTCAAAGACATCATATATATATATATATATATATATAAATCGACTTAGAATTCTGAAAAAATAAAAAAATCTGGAGGTTCTAATTTATATTAAGTATAAAATGAAAAATCCTTACCTTAGTTTACTTACCTGAATTTATTATCATATGTATTATTTAAAATTTTATTTACAAAAAACGTCAACCAAAATTAAATGACTTGTCTAAATTAATAGAATAGGGTACTCGATTATATAATTCACCACTTCATTATTTCATCAGTGTTCATGTATTCTTCATTATTTTCCCGTCGTCTTAAAAACAATTACGATTTTACTTATGTTATGATTATAATTATTTGAATATTTTTTATCGTGTGGTCCCGGTTTTATTTTCTCATTAAGGTGTTTTTAGTCAGTCATATTCTAAGGAGTATTGTATAGGCAATATATTAGGCCTATTACGATAGCTACATATCGCGCCCGTGACCCGTATCAGTTCTCCTACACATACCAACGCCGCGTACCGTAGAGTAATCGAGTGCTATCTTTAATTTTATCTTATCTGACAAAATAAAACTACAATCAATATAATATACAATCACGGTATAGAAGTTTTCTCATTTTTAGAGCATTTTTAGCATTATTGGGTCGTTTGGTTGGTTTTTAATGCATATATGTTCGATATACCTACTATACAAATTTAGCCGATTCAAAATATTATCTAAAAATTAATTATTCTATTCAATTTTGTCTTATCTGAATTTATTATTGACTGTATTCGGTCAAATCACAAATAATCAGTCAGTTCGTGTTCGTCGCGGTCATTGATCGTGTTGTTTGTGACTTTAATGTGTTACGCTGTTTCATAATACTCAAGATAAAATCATCTACTTCTCGCTAGCGTGACTACGTAAATGAATTCAGAAAAGACGACTTTACAACAGATAGTACTATTTTACTTAGTAAAATTTGTAATATTAAAGCAGGGTTGCCAGTTGCCACAGACCTGGAAAACCGGGAAAACCTGGAAAAGTCAGGGAATTAATTCTTAAGTCAGGGAAACAGGGAAAAGTCAGGGAATTATTTTTCAAGCAAGAAAAACCGGGAAAAATTTATGAATTTAACAAACACCGTTATGCGTTTCATATTCTGTTTCATAATTGTGTTTTATGATAAAAAAAAAAAAAAAAAAAAACCTACTGAAAATAACTTGGTATTTTAGATTCGGCTGTATTTACATTAGAAATTTGTGTATACTATTTTGCGTGAATACTTATTACGTATTGTCAAATATATTGTGAAGATATTGTAAAGTATAATATCTATGCGTATTATTCACATGCCCGCGAGAGTGCACGACAGTGAAACCTCTACCTCAGTTACTGGCGCTCCGTCGCCTCCCTAAAGATAAGAAATAGCTAATAGCTAAAAATAAATTGTCGAACATCGCATACAAAATTGTTTTAATAAAATATTTAACAATATTTAGTTGATTTTAATATTTTCTGGGTTAATTATAAAATTTTTAAAACCTATCCGGAAAACCTGGAAAAGTCAGGGAATTTGAAAATTAAAATTTTGTGGCAACCCTGTAAAGACGCAGCTGAAAAAAATTACGATTCAGCGAACATATGCGAGTCAACATCAATCAATTTTTCAGTTTTTTTTTTCAATAAAATAATAAAAAATAATTTAATCTTATTTATAAATTACAAATTATATAAAAAAATATATGTCATTTTTAAAGTCTTTTTTTCATTTTTAAGGTCTTTTTTGTGGAAAAATGCATTTTTAAGGGCATTTTTGGAGCATATTTGTATGGTTTTAAGTGCATTTAAATCTGGGCCCTAGTTATATATTTCATATATGTATATTTATGTAGATGATTAGAATTCAACCTAAAATACATTTCTTTACTTTTTTTGATTTTTCTCAATTTTGTGCCATAGTTTGATGTCTATTGTGATCGCATAATATATAACATAGTACTATGTTAAATATTATGTAGAGTGTATAAAATATTAAATATTATGCACTCTACAGTCTACGCTATTAACTCACCAATCGACTTGTTTATTATACATATCTACACATATAGTAACCGTTTAGCTTATCAAATCAGGGTTTTTACCGTTTTTTTTCCGTGAAATCAGATTTTCATTCGTATTGTACCTATTTCTCCTAGTTTGGAAACATTAAAATTATAATTAGAATATAATTGAAATATATATATATATATATATTATGCTGTTCTTCCTGTGAATAATATTATCGGTATCCACTATCTATAAATCTATTACCAATGTATTTTTAAATATTCGTCGGGGCGTAGAGTGTCGGGCGCCGGTGAAGTCGCACCGCGTCTAGCATTTCCGCACTCACATGCACATGTCACGTTAATAAAAATACGACCGAATACCGATTCATTTTTTGAACAGAAATATGCTTCTGCTGTAACAAGATTGTGAGACTTTGGCTGGTTCCATTCAATTCTGTAAAAACCTCAAGATTACTTGTTTGATTTTCTAGATCTTGATCGAAGCGTTTTCCGAAATATGTGAATGCATGACTTTGGTATGATAAAAACAAAATTTCTAAATTTTTATATTTTTTTACTTGTGAATATCCCTGGCAGAAATAAATATTTCGAAAAACGCCTCGATCAAGATCTAGAAAAGACGTCGGGAAATCTTGCGATTTTTACAGAGTAGAAATCGAACCAGCCAAGTCTCCGAAATTTTGCCATAGCCAAAGGTCTAAAAACGATTATTTTTCAACCGGCTAGAACCACCTAAACATCATCGATTGATTATTTATAGTTCTTTAAAATGTCCACTAATCTAGTTGATTTATTTATTGCCGTAGCTATTAGTATTTTCTTCTTAATAATGATGCCGATCCGTCCTTCTGCGAATTTTTTTTTTTTTCAATTTGTTGCACTTCTATCCAAAAGTCTCAAAATAATAAATAAATAATAAATAAAAATGAACGTACGTTTTAAGGATATTTCGTATAGAATCTCGAATTTTAACGCGTGAACTCTTAGTAGTAGAAACGCTATTTTTATACACTAGATGGCGGCACAAGATACCGATTTTGTTGATTGCGTATCATTTTCTTTTTTTGAATTCGTACAGAATATAAAATGACTTTCTGACTACTCAACTATAACTTGTCTGCTTATTGACACCGCCTTCTGAAGATTTACAAAAATCAAATCCGAGAAATTTATCCCGTCGATATTATTATCGACAGTATTTCAAATTTATTTTTTGATTATATCTCTTCGTTAAATATTAAATTTTAGGTGTAAAATTATTCTGTAATTATTTGTTAAAGAATATTTAACATTCATTAATTAGTTATAATAGTATTAATATTTCATAAAAAAAACTGACATAGTCGTTAAAATTGTAATAATCGTTACTTCTAGTTTTGGTATTTCATTATCATTATAGGTTTAACTCAATTGCTATTTTATTTTGGGAAATAATTTTAATTGATAATGCTCATTCAAATCATTATATTTTAAAAATTATGGATGAAAAATGTGTGTATAAACTGTAAAATAAATGTAGAAATAAAAAGTATATAATTAATAAATAAGTTTTATGTTCCAGTAATCGTATGATACATTTTGATTTTGTATTTAATGCATTGTTTAATCAGTAGTTTCATCTTTTAAAGTGTGTGAGAAATTAAGTAACGTATCATTTTTATGTAATCTATTAGTACATTTAATATATTTTAAAATTATTTACTCGATTTCGGATGGACAGAGAAATATGTTTTTTAAATAATTTCAGTATGATACAATTTTTTATCGATTGGTATATTTGATCTTAATTCCGAATAAACAAATAAAAAAACAAAAAATGCATAAGTACAAATACAATGGCTTACATTTTTCGTGTAGGTATCTTCTGTACCTTCGTCTATCTATCGTACCTAAGTACAGCCGAATCTACTTTTAAAATTCTCAAGACTAGTGATATACAGTTCATAAAACGAATCCGTCTCGCGTCGAAGTATTCTAGAAGTTGTTTTACTTCTGCATTAGAAATCAACATCGCTGTGCCCGATTGCTATTCGGTTATCAACATTTCAACCATTGTTTCGTTTCTTGACGACATTTTAAACAATTTAGGCCCTCCGCACACAACGCGATTCACACGCGACACAATTGAAATGCGATATGTGCGACATACGCGATTTGAACGATTTGAAGCGATTTTAGGTCCGCCAACACGAAACGATATTCAGTCGATACGTAAATAATAAAATAAAATAATCAAATCAAATCGTATGCACAGTCGCGTAGCAAATATAGGTTCAAAACGGGCAATTGCCCGTGGCAAATTTTGAAGGGGTACCCCCTCAGGGTGCCTCAGCACCAATATGTTAGTGGAACAACTTCCATGTATAGCGTATACTTTATTTTCAATAATGCCAGATAATACGGGATGCTTTGAGCAAACTATAAATCGCAGAGTTAATAATAATTTTCAGGTTTTTTTATTTTTATTTAGTATTCAGTAAAAAAATGAAAATTTGTAAAACATTTGGGTATTCTAAAACTTCTTGCATAATATTTAAAAATATAAATATTTGTATAATTTGATAGTTAATTTTTATTTTCCAATTCAGTTATTTTCAAAGAAAAGTCTCATGTATTATAATCTTATACATTAAATAAACAATTATAAAAATATGGTTCTTGTATCTGCCATGTATTTCAATTATTTTAAAAATTATTACAAATTTTAAATGTAATTATAGTGAAGTTAATCAATAAACATATAAAATTAATATATATTGCTTTATTAAAATGTATGTACTGAGTGTCAAGACAAAGCAAAAAAAAAAAAACTCTTATAACCAATCCAAAAACATATCCTTATGCAGTTATAAAATTTTGTAGGTATTTAATATAAATGTCAAATAACTAATAATAATTTTTTTATTTTTGTAATTTTTTAACTTACTTGCTTTGATACATTTAGTATCTCTTAAATTGTGTAAATCTTGAAAAAAGGTTTAAGGGGGAGGGGGGTGTCTAAAGTTATGTATTTGCCCGTGGTTTATATATCACTGGCCACGCCATTGCATATTATGCAATTCGCGCCCTACAGTAATTATACGCGGCACGATATGATTGAATGATAATCGTCAACTCGTATGAGATCAATGTTAAATTATCGGCAAATGATTTCTCCGAATGTCGACACTATCGACGAAAAATATTTTATCATAATCATTGCGGCATTTGTCCCGTGCGGCTAGGTATGGTAATTTTACCGATGCCTCTAAATGGCAGTGAACTGATTAGTGTTTTAATGAGCTCGGCTTACGTTTTACTGCACAACGAGCGTTTCGTTCTAATCGAATACGCGCATCGTGTCCGTTTGCCCGTCTCCATACACGCGGACAATTAATTTAACGCACTATTTTCGAAACGTAAGCATGTATTACAATAATATTGTAAACGATATTATATTTTATATTTCGTTAGATTTAACCGTTAATCCGAAGTAACCGTACCGTCAGATGAATGGCTGTTACCAAGTCGCGAAAGAAAATACCTATATATTCCAAATTATCGATGTGACCTTTGTCTAAAGCAGTGGCGTAAATAGAAAATATTTTCGGAAGGGGCGACTATGGACATATTTAAATTACTACTGCTACCTAGAATGACTAAAAAGATACAGAAGGTTTCTATCTACATTTCATTTACAGAATGTCCCAAAACGATTTGAAAAACGCAATAAAATTTATCTCGACTAATCGTATTATTTCGATTGATGAAATTCTAAATAAACCTAAAGCACCATTCAAATATAACAAACATTTAAAGTTGATTTCAAAGTATTTTGAGAGATTTTTTTGGGGGGGGAGCTATATACACCTCTGATCTAAAGACGTATTACTCGAATTGATGAAAACATATTGCAAAAATTGAAAAAAAAAAGATTGTAAAAATTAATACATACCTACCTGTTATAGATACTTTTGCACTGCATACAACCGTAATATTGGTACAGAGGTACAATGTACAGTAGATTTTTATTATGTCGAATGTCGCTATCTCGAATTTTTCATAATGAACCGTAGTTGATGACGAACCTCGTGAAACGTCTGAGCTGTGTTTTAAATACAAATTTTCATTTCCCTATCCAAATTTTATTTCTAAATTTATTGAAAAAAAAAAGAACAATTATGAATTAATCAGTAAATTGATTTACATATTAATAAGTACAAACAATAGTGTACAAAATCAAAACGTTTGATCGCAATCGTATTGTTTTTTCAGGTGAAAACGGAAACAGATTTTTGAGGAAATTTCAAAAATCGAGTCAGGATTTTATTTTATGGACAACTTGTATGTATATTAGTGATATTTTCCGATAAAAACCTTATAAAGTTTGAAATTATTTAGTATGTAAAAATTGTCTTACATCAGTGACTCGAACACATATTTTCCTAACTAGGTACTATCTAAGTTTGATAAAGATGAATAAATCTGTTTTTATACGCGTTTTAACTTGGGATTACAATTAAATTACTTCATTTATACATGTGAAATTTCAGATTTATTTTTATTTTATGTGGTATTCGCTTACAAAATGTATACGAACTTATTCACACTAAACTTATTTGCAACTAACCACATATTTAAGTTTTTCCAAGACATAAATTAATGTAATTTATGGTATTTAAGTTCTTAAAAAATCGGTTTGAAAATTCAAATAGAAATATTAGATATTTGTAAGATGTTTATTTGTTACAGAGTGTAAATTACTCAAATAACCAACTTTCAATAGTAAAATACAACGCAGAAAAATTAATACCATAGTTGTGAAATCAAAAATTAATTAAGAGGGTGAAAATTAACATTAAACATTTAAACAATAAAATATTAAAACATTTAAATTAACATTAAAAAAGATGAGAGGTGATTTGCGGAATAATAATTCTATCAATTATTATTTTATTATTATTATTATTATTTTTTTTTTTTTTTTGCAACCAACGTTGTATATTTTTTAAGATGTTTAGACTTAACATTCAATTGTTTACCTCAAGCAATTCTATAATAAAGGCGTGGCCCAAGGGCGATTATGAAATTTATGTTCCGTTCTCGTTGAGGGAAAATTTGGCCATGTCTGTATTTAACAATACTGTCTTGATTGCTCATTTCATGCCATTATTCAGAAGGGTACTGATATTATTAATAATTTACTGTCACGCCTATTATTATATAACCTTTTATTTGCGCACCACGGGGTAAGAAAATAATATAATAAACTTTTTTTATATATTTATACACTGACAACTATACTAAGTTTGTCTCTGTGTGTTTTTGTATTATATTGTATTGTGTATTATGTTGTATTTTCGCAAATTATAAGTACATATTTGAACATGTAAAGGTCGGATTCATTCAACGGTTTATGTATTATTTACTTAAAAATTTACAAAACCAATCATTTTATCACACATAATATATTGTAGAGAATATTATTTATGTTAGTTGTTGAATATAAATGCAAAATTAAATTTTTTGATCAAATCTATTTTTTTCAATATTGTTCAACGTATTTAATGAACGTATTCAGAATTTATATTTATAAAAATGAGTTCGTTAAAAGAGTTAAAAAAGGAATTACACATAATTATTGAAATCGGTCGAACTTACAATTTATGAAAGGAGTTGAAATATATTTAAATACATTATTTAAATTCAATAACATGATATGAGTTATGAGAATGAGTTGAGATAAATATTCATCGTCAGCAAACGGCATTTGTAAGTTTAATAAAAACCTATCGTGCATTATGGTTATTGAACGTGAGCGAATACTCAACTACGAACATGGCCGATCCTATTTCGTTTATCTGTTCGTTAGTGGTGTGAAAACCCACGTATCCTAATTTGTTTAAGCACTATTGTGTCGTGTTAATCCTTTGAATTGATTGTGGCTTGTGAACGTGTACGTTTCACCACGGAAAGGATTAAATTGCAAGTCTGCGATTTGCAGCAGCCTGAACTCTACTGCAGGATCAACCGAGCAATAATTCACATTAAGAGGGAAGTAGTGTCACAAGTAAAATAAACATGGGGTGAATTGTAAATGAATTTTAATCGCCTTCGCCTGGCTTCGTTCGGTTTAAATATTATTAATTATTACTTACGTTTTTTGGGTCTGGATGCTAATTATTCTGAGCTCTTAAATATAATATGTGCGAAGTCCGTTCAATTAACAACGACGTGTTTAGTAATAGTATTGATTACATTTCCTTTTAATTTCTTTTTTTCGTGTAAATATTTGTTTACTGAAATAAAACGCATAACTAAGTTAAATGCAGTCCGAAGGCGTAAATCAAAATAAGCCCCTACTTAATTTTGTGTTTAGTAGTAATTAGTAAACACTGATCCTATTTATTTTTATTTAGCCGAACTGGATCACTTTGTGCGTAATATAAAATTGAATTCATGGTGCAATATTGGGAATTATACCGGGTAAAATATTCACTCGAGTTAATTTTAGAAATTATTTTATTTTATGATAGAAATATTTGTTTGTAATTAAGTAAATATAGTTTAAAACGTTATCTGACAGTTCTTGTATTACTCGCTTTTGTTTTTTACTGAATCATAACGAATTAATCTTGGTAAGATATCAGTTATTTTTCTACTAAATTAGTGTTCTTGTTTTATTTTTCTTTTTTTTTTAAGTAACTTAATTCAGTCCACGTATTTCGTTAGTACCAATGTAAAAAATACGTTAATTATTATTTATCACACATGATCTCGTGCGAACAATAAAGATGTCCACTGTTATTTGTTAATAAAATAACTAAAAAATCATTTTTGCCGGGAATTGAAAACGAATCGCACACCGGAAATTGTTAGCCACGTGAATCGTACATTCTATTAATTACATTCTATTAATTTTATTAATATTTATAATCGCTTCATTTGGTATTATAGAAATTCGGGTAGCGACCATGCCTCGTTATTTTAAAAATAGTGTCTTCAGACAGCCTTTTCTAACATATTTTCCGCTCGTTGTGTATTATTTCTTTTCAGATTTATTTTTTAACACGAACGGCGTAGCAGTATGTGTTTTATGGGTTGCGAACCCTGTACGGTTATCATCGTATATTATTCCCGTGTACATTTAACCGTAGACTACACACCGCACTGATGTTTTTAAATAAAATAAAAACATAACAAAACCACTCTCTAGGCCGCAATAGGAGGAATAAATTTAATTAGTCATATAATATGCTTTTATGTGGTACAAAAATTGAAGAACGGAATTAAACTATCCGCGAAATAATGAAAAACGTTATTATTTTATTAGTAATAGCATACACTCGCGTGTACAAAATTCACAGATATTACCTACGTACAAATAAAGTAAATAATTCGGTAAAACCGGTAGGTAGTTTCATTGAAGACCTTTTTAAATGAGTTTTGCTTCGTAAAATTGACCAGACACAAATTAATTAATTTTAATAACATTGACTCTTTTGGTGATGCTTAATCTGTACAAATAAATGCTCATTTGTGAATAGAAGAGAAACCGGGTTTCTCATTGATACGATTCGATTATTTAATACATTACTACAAAATAACAGCAGCCTCTTCTTCTTTTATAGTCGATTTCTCTACGGTATTTTTATCTAGACACCCAGGTTATGTCATGCATGATTACAGTTTGGTAAAACAATCATTAACAAAAATAAAGAAAGAAAATAGCACACTTCTATTTCTATAACGATAATATTAACATTTATACTATATTAAAAATAAAGAAAATATTAAAAGAATATTAAATACGTATAAAATATATGTATCAACACAAAACAAAATACGAAAAGCTTGGAGCTAGTCTGGGTCGTGTTCGGTGTATCCCGGTATCCGGCGGTTTCGATACGACAGCAAACGGGTCGGCGGTCAGTGGCGTAGCCAGAATTTCTAAAAGTGGGGGGGGGGCAACAAAAAAATCTTAAAAAATTAAATTTGTACTGTTTTCATTATAAAAAATAATTGAGATAATTCGTATACTTATTATGTGACCACATACAATACTAAATACATACGGCTGAAATTAATAAAATATTTAACAACTTTGTATTTATAATAATTTATTGCAAACAACTTAATAAATATAGGGTAAATATTTTTGATATTATGTCCAATCTACAACTTTCATCTCCTAGGAGATTTATTTATAAATGCAGTCATGATTTCTTTTTCTACGTTTTCATATTCCAATTCATCTTTGTTTATTGTAGCTAAGGCCAAACCATTCAACCTTTTTTCATTCATTGTAGCTCTTAAATATGTTTTCAGTCTTTTTAGAACTGAAAATGTACGTTCTGGAGTAGCGGATTTTACAGGCAGAGTAGCAAATAATTGCTAGCTAGCTAGCCGTAACGTTCGGTGACGTGATAAGCTGGCAGTGTGAATGTGATAAGCCGGCGGAATGTGGTGGGTAGGGAAAAGTGAGCGCGGTCGGTTACCGCAAGGAACATCTAATACTATAGAATATTATATAGCTAAAATTCACTGCTGATCGCCTAGACAAAACAATTGGTAACATTGAGACGTGTTTACTGTTTCGTGTTGGTAAGTGATATATATACACTCACGTTTGTATCACACAGCGCAGCTATAGATAATAAACACCATTGAAGGAGACTATCTTAAATCGTGATAATGAATACAATTTATACGTTTTTTTATACTCTATGGACGTACTGATATAAAAACAATAATAAAAAAACACGGACTATGGGGGGGGGGCATGGCCCCTCTGGCCCACCCCCTGGCTACGCCACTGTCGGCGGTGATCGCACCGGCTGGTTTGCGGTCATCGTCGTAAGATCAAGCTGGTTATTTCTTATTCCGCAGATAACCCGGTCCACTCTGTCGTATACGTCGATTTTACATAATACAATATTTTTTTAATTCAAATAAATCAAATATACTACTCACCTACATGAAAATAAACCTCACAAAACGATCTTTAAAGTTCACATAAATAAATTACAAATATTATTTACCGTTCTTCAAAAACCGTTATGCTGGTGGGCAGAAACTTAAAAGTTTGAAGTATGATAACACACATTTGTAAATAAAAGTGATTGGTGTTATCAAAACTGTATAAAATCAAATAAAATAGACGTACCTAACTTTTAAATTAAATTTAATTATCTTATAACCTCGGTAACTCATATAATCTATAATCAGTTATTATCAATTCGTCATCTTACCCGGTTCGTCAACTTACCCTGGTCTCCCCTACCTACAACTATAATAATATTTATAAATTAATTACGAAACAAAAATGCTGTAATTTTTCTTATGACCTCACATAAATGAATAATAATTTTTTCTCGATATAAACGATATTTATGAAAACTACTAAATAATGCATTATGTAAGAAAAATAGTACCAACACTTTAAAAATAGCACTAAAAATCTATAATGCATCAAATATGCAAAAAAAAAGAAAATTAAATTGTCATATTTAGAGTCCCTGGTATAAAACAAATTTATAGCCCGCCCTGCTATTTTTATCTGTATTCTATAATAATTAGCAAATGCTATAAAATCCAGACCCTGCTCATTATACTATGCGTATTTGATATGTATTGAGATTTAATGCATTTTTCTATGATAATTAATCAGACTGTGAAACGGATAGCTCACAAATAATTTGCAGCCTAAGCTTTTTAAGTATTTCATATTCAAATTTTTAGGTGAGTCGGAGACAGTGGCGGCGTGAAGGTAATTTGATGAGTACCGGGGCTCATGGGATTTCAGGGTGGGTATAAATTATAACATACTTATTTATTATAAATATTGAATTACCTATATTGAACTTAATCCTTTCTTTTTTTCACTGTAAACTTTAAAATTTATGTGTGTTATGGGTGGGTGGGTATCCATATTAAAATATTGTGCCTCATTACTTATAATCAGTGTTGAGTTGTATCTAGATACATTTATCTAGATAATTTATCTAGATGAAAATTAAGTACCTTTATCTTATCTAAATGAATAAATGATATAATATCTAATTGGTATCTAAGATTTATGTTATGGAAATCTACATAAATATCTAGATAAATCTCGTTTTATAATGCACGTTTTTCATTTGGTCATTTTCCATCAAATATTATAATAATAATATTATGATACTACGCAATCAATAAATGTTTGATGACGATTCATGAACCATGATTATCGAATATTCGAATTAACAATAGCACCCGTACGCAGACCGCAGACGCTGTCGCGGCCGTTTATCAATACAAGTATACCCCACCACACGTCCCGTCAATCGGTAAATAATGTGAAAAATACTAAAAATAGTTCTCGACCGGCAAGAATACACACGCACATCTATTTTGTATTGACGTTTGACAATAACAATTCCCAATTGGATGTTATAAATAATAATATTTTGTACAACAATTTAATTTCTTTACCAGATACTAGCCACACTAGTCTATACGTCTATACGTCAAAGAACTAAACAAGCATGACATATCATTATAATTTATTTGTTCAACAATTAAAATATTATTAGTATTTATATTTGTACGAGTCGTATGTTGTTTTAATAAATCATTTATGTTTTATTATATTATTAATATTTTCAAAAGGATCAAAAGATTTTTACTTGTTATTATTTTTTATTTTTTTTTTGTACTTACTTTAATTTAGTATTTATATTTTAATTTGCAGTTTGAATGTAATATAAAAAATTTAAACTACCATGATTTTGGTTATTTGATATTTTGTTATACATTGCAATTGTACCTACTGTATGTTAAATATAATATATAGGTATTTAAATATTTGATATGTATATTTATTCATTAGATAGTATATTTTTGACACGAAATGAGCCTTCCTGGTTCACTCCCTTAATGAATTACTCAACCAACAATCCAATAACATGTCAAGCATTAATACAAATTAACTATTGTAAGATATAAATCTAGATGAAAAAATTTTATCTACATATTTATCTAGATAAAATTTGAATATTCTATCTTCATATTTATCTAGATATTGATTAAGCTAGTAATCTAATATTTATCTAGATGTAATTTTTGCTATCTGAACTCAACACTGCTTATAATACATCGCGCCGCCACTGGTCGGAGAGATATTAATTTTATATAGGTACTGCAAATTGTACCGAAAATCGTATTCATTTACGAGTCAGCTGTGGTTCTGAACATTTTAACTATTTAACCTATCATAATACGTTAATTGACGACAAATTGAATATGATCGAGTCTAAACCTATTGACGTCCCCCGCCGTTTCCCTCTTTCGTAATACTTGACCGGACGTATACCATAATGAAAGATTAAAGTTTCGTAATATTTTCTCGACATTTCAACACAATAGCAGTAAAAAACTATTAACTCGATCTGTAGTACCTACCCCTTTATGGGGTTTCCCTCGGGTGTGTATTATATTTACGCAGATACAATATAATAAATTACATGATGTTGTCACGTTTTCTTAATGTAAGTACCTAGTGATTGTAATATAATCAAAATTAACAACTCAAAATAAAATAGTTCTAATGATGTAACGCACATGGAATTTTCGATAAAATTCTTGAAAAAATACTTCGTCAATCGTTAAAATTAAAAATTAAAGTTATTCTTGGGTATAATTATACCAGATTATTAAATTTTATTTAGCGCTTTTATCCTAATTTTAACGGATAAAGTTGCAAATTAATTTGCGTTTGAGGACCATTGGAAAATATCAGATAATAACCAGCGTACTTATCATTTATCTCTCGTGATTAATAAGTAATAACAAATTGACAAACAAACCATTTTTGAAATCAAGATTTCGTGGTTATACATGAAAACTTAACGGTATAACTCGTTATGTATTATCGGATGTTTTCGGTGCAAAGGCTATGGCCAGGAAAAACATTGGCAGGGAAGGATCAGGGTAATTAATTATTGAATTTTTTTTTGTTAAACGTAATAAACGTTATGTTTAAATATACATAATAAAGCGCATTATTTTACATCGTTACGAGTGGATAAATACATAAATACAGTCAAATTCGCTTATAACGATCTTCAAGGTACCTAGAAAATCAGATCGTTATATCCGAATTACGTTATATCCGGATTAAAAAAAAAAACTCGATTTTTTTGAAAAATGTATTTATAAAACAGATATTTGTATTATTTATCATTATATTTTAAACTACGATATATGTTGACGTATCAATAATATTGAACATTCTATTATTACATAGGTACTTCATGTAGTTATGGTTAAAATACAAATTATGAACTTGCATATTTTGTATATTACATTACGTTAATCAATTTATTATTTATAAAAACAAATTACGTATGTATGTATGCACAATAATATTGTAATAGGCGATTATAAAAACCAATTTTAATCGCAAAATAACATCGTTATATTCGGGTTATCGTTATATGTGACATCGTAATAAGCGGATTTAATTGTATGTCATGTAGAATTCATAGTGATTTATTAATAAGTGATGAATTTGATTGCGATGGTTTATTTAAAAATCATAAATAAATGATAAATGGCGTCGTTTCGCCAATTGTAAGAATTTCGAAATAATTCTAAATAATGTGACTTGGAAACGCCGTGGTACATAAAAAGCAAATACTATACTCTAGATACTTGACTATAAATCCATAGTCGTATTCGATACGAACTCGTAAAATATTGGTCGATTTCTTATTAAGGTAATCGAGATGTGCAATCGAACCTATTATTAGATAATTTTCAATCGTTATAGACAGTGCCGTCCTAACCACCAGTATCGCCCTGAGGTAACAATATAATACGACGCTCCCCTCCTCTAAAAAATATAAAACCTCATTTCTTAAATATATTAAATACATATTAATTAAAGGTTCCTCTGCTTATTAAATATTATTTTTATCTTATTTATTTATTTTTTTTTATGACTTTTTTGAAGTTGACACCGATTTCATTATTATGGCTGCATATTTATAGAAAAAAATTACTATTTTCTCGAAACAATACGTAGTTTCAGTTATAGTTCACGTATAAATCATACCTTTACAGGCTATACAGTACCTACATCTATCCTTTGGTAATATTTATGTTTATAATACATTATTGTAAGTATGTAACACAGTAGTCTTACTCATTGTTTGTATCATTTTATATTTGATAGCACACAAACAATTTAATACGTACTCGCCTTTGATATTACAGTATAAAAAAATAATTGTAATATGAAACATCATTTTTTTTTTTTAATTTAAATTTTATTTCATCAATTTTTATGATGCATTGACGCCCCCTAAAGTCATAGTACTTTGATTGCCCTGGGGCACTTGCCCCATTTGCCCCTCCCTTGGGACGGCTATGGTTATAGATAAAAAATCGTAATGACGTTTAATCATTAAGATTGGTCATAAGACGCACAAACATCGTTTTCGACGTTTTACACTTGAAAAAGAAACTCGAGAGGAAGGGGGGGGTCGAACGGCCTTGTTTCGGCTAGACCACGGCGATGCGAGTGTGAATTCTCCTGCGCGCGAGATCACAAGAGGACGCGCCGCGGGAAAGCGGGGTGTCACGGTTACCCGCTGCGCGCACGGCGTACCCCCCGCGCTCGCCGGCGAAATTCGATTACGGTCCGACGCCGAACGGACATCGGGGGCGGCTTTGTGCCTCGCGTACACACACACAAGACGGTGACGGGCGCTCGCTTACACGATATAGCACGGCACACCAACGAGAGAAGTAAAGAGTAGGAACGACAATACGTAAAATAACGCAGTGGAAAAAAATTGTAACAATAATATGACTTTTATCATCGCACCGGGTGAGAAATGTAAGCGCATGACGTGTGTGTGTGTGTGTGTGTCTGAAAGAATATCGATGCGTTCGGCGGTAGCTCCGCGGGTATTGTGATGTGTGCTATGAATATGGTTTTTTTTTTTTTTTGATCGTGACTCGCGGAGACCGTGGTGGTCGCCTCGTATACACATGCCAATAATAGCAACAACAACACAATAATACCTGTGTGTAGTACCTTTACTCGTGTATTTAAGAAGGATCCACACACACACACACGCATAATTATACATAATAAATGCGTGTATGTGTGTGTGTGTGTGTGTGTGCGTGTGTGCCGGTCGCCGCGCCTCTTCTCAAAGAGACGCAAAAACACCCTACTCACACACACACGCGCGCCCGCGCGCTTATATTGTATCGTATATTGCATTGTGTATGGGTAGTGTGTCGGCGGCGGGTCCCGTGTGTTTTGACAGTGGGATATTGGTTGTTGTGGCATTGTGCGACGATGGCACGTTGTAAACGGCCGTCTATTACGAAATGCGTTTACCGCCCCACAGTGGCGCGGTGGATCGTATTTTTTCTTCTCCCATTATTGTATTACGTTTTTCTGGTCGGCCGAGAGAGACGATGACGAAAAGGAGGAGAAAGAGGAGGACGGAGAGGATATAAACATCGTGAAGACACTCACGCGCGAGAGATGAATATCGCCTTTAAACGGCAGCACCCTCCTCGGCCGTGTGCGATATCTGCACGATCATTATATTATACACCACGTTATTGTTGTGTTATTATTATTATTATTATTATTATTGTATTTCGCCGTTTGTCGTCGTCGTCAGTGTGTGTGTGTGCGTGTGTGTGTCGCTACAGGACACAAATGACGCGATGGTCGTGGGGAGGCGGGTCACATGCGCGTCGTGTACATGTGAGCGGTGTCGTTTGACGTCGAAATTTTCTTCGAGCCCACCCAAGATACGTACGGGCGGCGGTGGCACCCTGCGCCCGATTTGTCCCGCGCCGCCGACCACAAAAGCCTCACGGACACCACGACGACGGCAGTTGTGTGTGTGTGTGTGTGTGTGCGTGTGTGTGTGTGTGTGTACACACGAACGCGCTTGTTTTCTCATACCGTATCATACATTATGTTTTTATATTGTCGCGTCAGGCTTGTACGTAATGTATATCTCTAATGTTATTATGACGAGACCGTTCTCCTCTCGCCGTAACAACAACAACAATCATAATAATAATAATAATAATACCATAGTGCGCTATACACCTTTTACACGCGTTATTATACTACCTGCGCGCAAAAATCGTTTCTTTTTTTCTTTCTTCTTTTCACCGCGGCGTGTCCAAACATAAAAATATTTTGTCGTTTTAACCGAATTAATAGCCTCTGCACACGACCCCCCTGGTACGGTCCCGCGTACCTCTATATATATATATATATATATATATATATCCCATCGGCTCGCCGTACCCGTGTGGGCACAAACGCCTACAGTGTACATTGTATTTGATTTTTGTCCACGGCCTCCGGCCACATTTATCTACTTAACACCCGTTCGAATGTTAAGTTAACGTCAATAGTTCTATATGTATGTTATAATATATTAAATAACTGTTCTGATTTGTAAACTCATTTTAAGTCATACATCATTCGATCAATCTTAGCTCATTAATTATAAAAATATTTCTTAACTTGGTATACAAGTTTTAAAATAGAAAAAATTCTATTTTTTTGAATAAAAACAAATATTTTAAATTTTTAACATAAAAGTATGTTTGAGTATTATTTGTTACTCCTTTGTTGATTGCAAGAAATATAAAACTTTGTATACATACCTATATTATATTAATGCGATTTGGTTATTTAAACGATGTTTCGATATCGGTAACCAGATTGAAATCCTAAAATGATTATTTAACATTATTTAATCACACACAGATGGCTTTATTTATTTTTTAACTTTTTTACTTTTTTGGATCACTAGGTAAATGTGAATCTTAAACGTATCTGCACGGAAAAAAAAAATTGGTTTAATCAAATGTAAATATAGTAATTTTAACTTCGTTTTATAGTTTATATACGACTAACTAAACTTTCTATTAAAGTAACTACCATTTATTAGTTGGTGACCAACCAACATTTATAGGCAAATTAACTAAAGTTATAGTAACAGCAAATACATTTATTGTGATGTATTAATTATATTTTATAGTCTATTGAAGAACAATTTATAGTAAATTTAAATAAATATGTTTTTATGTTTGATCTATACTTTATGGTTATTCAAATTAAACGTTAAGTTGCCTTAAATATATTTATATTTATGTCTCAATTATGTTTTATAATTGATCAAATTAAGTTTATAGTGACTATAAATACATTTGAGATGGTGCCTGAACTATATTTTTTAGTCCATTTAATTAAATTTCAAGTAACTGTAATTCGATTAGTCTTTATATTTCAACCGTATTTTGTAGTCCACCAAATTAAAATGTTAGTTATTCAAAAAAAAAAAATAAAATAAATATTTTACTATTTTTACCTATAATTTTAAGTAAGTAAAATATTTTTTTGATGATTATGTGTGTGAATTATTATTTAACTTAGTTTTAAATAAAATTATAGTAAGTGCAACAGTTGCTATATGTAGTTGTTTGATACCAAGGACTGCTTGCGGGGTTAGGTGGTTAACCCTCCTCTTTCACAGGTAGCTGATGCGTAATCGTAATATTCACAATGTTACAATATTTTTGATAAACTTCCTCTTCGTGGAATATTCCTGCACACACTTCTGTTTGATATAGTATTAAATCAAACTCCACAGATTTTTTTACCAACCTTAATACAATTTTAAGCACATCATTTTTTAATAAATAAAAGTAGATACACATTTTTCTCATAAATTATTATATTTATTATTATACACAAGTATTATTAAAAACAAATTCTCTAATGAATAAACAAAAATAAATGTCATTTTTATAAGTATTCATTAATTATTAAATATTTTATAAAAAAAAAATACACTTAAATACATTTAGATATTTTATATTTTAATATACATAGACCCATCTGATGTTTTATTACTATGTGTAGGAAATATATTTCCCTGCAAACTGTTCAAAGATATACAAGATAATTCATTAGTAGTGTTAAGTAAAACATAATATGCATAGAAATGTTCATCAAAATATAAAGTAGTATAATTTTTAAATATAACATAAGGTTCATTTAAATGCGTTATAAAAATAGCAATAATTAATCCAAAAGAAGGCAACATACAATTTTTTTCATCTGACACATTAATAATTAATGACATATTTTTGCAGTTATACTCAATATTCTTCATACACACCCATGAAACAAATACAATATTATCATTATTTATAAAATTGAAATGTGCATCTAAAAATCTGGTAGAAGATGAATACAAAATAAGTGTATCTTGAGATAAAGTTAAAATAGGGCCTGATTTTTGAGAAACAGTATAATAATCACATGTATTTGATAAAAATTTATAAGCCAATTTTAATTGATGTTTTAACGATAATGTATATTGTATGTTTTTGCGAGATGTTATAGCATTTGCAGTGTCTTTTAACTCTTTATGTTTTGCCTCAAAACGCATACACCAGAATAATGATAAAGGTCCAGATTCTTGAATAATCATAGGATAATGCACCATGTGATGATGTTTAGGCCTTAAATTTATTTGGAATGATTTTAAGAAAAGTTCATGGTGTTCAGCTACTAGAGTTTTAAGAAGTACTGCTTCTTCTGTCCTAACCCACTTACTTAATAATATATCTAAGATTTTATTCAGCGTAATGTACAGAGACCATAACTCAGAGCCAATTGGTACTAAATCACCTATAATCAATCCCAGATTTCTTGTGAAACACAACATTTCACATGCAGACATTTTCAATGTACCTTGTTTCAGTAAGTCATTCGATAAAAGGGTTGGTCTATTACGAATATCAATCGGACCATAGTCAAATGTTTGAATTCTATTATTTAATGTGTCAATTGAAAAATATTTAAATTCATTTATAAATTTTTTTAACATCATACCTAAATCAAATTTACAAACACCTTCGAGAATATCGTGCATGATATCAACACTAAAATTGGTTGTTATGTTAAATGAATTAATTGTATTCCATACACACAATTCTTTAATCCCATTCAATGACACATCATCAACTATAACATCTGCTTCATAATTATCAGAATTTCTTAAACTATTATCATTTTGGGTGATCTGAACTTGACACTGAGATCTTGTTGATTTACAAAAACGGCATGGGTATGTTGCAACAAAGCTTTCAGTGAGTCCTAAAATTGAGTGCATACCCAAATTGTCACCAATTATAAGCCCAACCATAAAAAAGATTGTATGTTCCTTATTATTAACTGTTATACTAATTCCTACAGTTTCTAAATAGTTCAGTTCATCTATTAAGTTCTTAAATACAGCCAAATTCCCAAATGATTTTTTAGTATCTGTTTTAAATAATGATGTTAAAATTATATTATCTAAAGTGGATGATAATTCCGGGGGTAAACAAGCTAATGACACATAAACAGCGCCTAATTTCTGAACACCTGCATGAGAACCCAGAGGATTATTCACCTCGAAATCATCATAATATAAAAATAGTGGCAATATAGTTCTGTTTGGAAAATGTTTCACTTTATTTTGCCACAATTTGGATTGTGTGAAACTATAAATCAAATTACTATATTGCATTTCATTAATGTAATTCAATATTATGTTTAACAAATTTGAATGTTCTAACATTTTTTTTAAAACTATTCTCAAAGGTATTAAACATATATTTACTGCTTTATGCTGTACGTCTACTCTACCATTTATAAGTCTATCATCTAGCTTATAACCAACAACTATTTCTTCTGGTCTAATTAATACACCCATTCTTTCAAGTGTTTGAAAACGTAAATATTCAGTTTTCATGTTTTCAAAAGGTGTTGAGAAATCAGAGACTAGATCCAATAATGAAGTCAATTCGTCCTTAACATTAGAATCATTAGAAATACTTAAACATTTATTAAGTTTTGTAACAAAAATAGTTAAAAAAGAATCATTTAATTCCTGAACATCATCAATTAAATGTTGAACTTTATTTCTCGGAATAATAGAATCACTATACCATTTACATATTAACGAAAGAGAATTAGAGTGCAATACATTTTTTAAATCATCTGATGAACTAAAACTTTGTTCAGTAATCTGTGTATTTCCATTTACAGAATTTATTAAATTATAACTTTCAATGACAGTATTAGTAGACACTGATTCAGAACTATTAATTATATCTGTAGGATTAGGATTTGGAGTAATAATATTTAAACTACTATTATTTAAATGACACTTTAAATGACGTCTGAATGCATCTTTATTAGTAAAAATACGCATACAATTCTGTTCTTTACAATGAAATTCTCCAATTCCTTTTATGTCATGAAAAATATTTAAATGTATAAAAAAATGATTTATTGAAACTAACTTCTCGTTACACATAAAGCAAATAGGCATTTTGAAAATACTTAAAAATTACAGTCAACTTGTTATTGTTGTTATAAAATAAAAATAATTAATTTATAACAACTAATAAAAATATAATAAACTTAGTAAATCATTAACTAATATAAACCAAAATAATTAAAATTAATATATCATAATGTAAAAATAAAGAATATTTTAAAATAATAATACAATTTTTTTGTTTTAACCACATAAACTCTAAATAGCTTATAATATTAAACTATTGTTTTGATAGATCATTTACTAAACTTTTAATTCCAATGAATTTGTGTTTAAAATCAGTTATGCCAAAAAAATATTCAGAAATGAAATGCCATACTTGTTCTGCTTCTTTTGGATATTCTAGATTTAGAGTATGAAATGCCTTAAAGCAAATGTCTAAAGCCTTGATTGGTGTTTCCAATTTAAAGAGAAGATCATTAACAACTGTATATGAGATGGTGTTATCAACAATTACTATGTACGGCTGAACAGTTAATCCCAATGAGAATGCTTTTTCCACCTTTTGGTTTTTAATATTGTTGAGATCATTTACATTCTGCAAAATTATTAAAAAAAAAATCACAATAATTATAAAATTATTTGTAAATAATTATATTATATACAGTTAAAAACTAAAAATGTACTGTAATATTTGTAATTACTGCCGAAGCTTGTTCTACTATAGATGGTTTAAATGATTTCGTCTTCAATTTAAAAATAACAGGTTTCATTAAAAATGGGATTAATTGAATAGCAGCAAAATCTCTTCCTATACACAAAAATATAACTAATTAAACACAATAAACATAATGCACCACAAAGAATTTAGAATACATGCCTAAATCACTTTCATTGGTGTTAAGAAATGTGGTCACAATTTCATGTTGTTTAACTCCAAGGCTTACATTTCTACTTGTGAGATATTTTTGTAACTGCACTTTAAATATATCAAATTTTTGGAGGAGGCACATATCCTTGTTAGGATGAAGAAATTTAAAATCAATATCAATCTGAAATTAAAGTTTATAATTATAGCATTACAGGATTATTATATAAAAATATCGGGTTGCCTTGGTTCAATCACTAAATCCTTAATACATCAATAGTAAGTTAATGTTCCCTTAACCATGATTTACTGAGCCTTATTGTCTTATAAGTAATATACTTATCATACAAGTTATTATATTATATATTATAATATGCAACTTTGCATAATTATTCAATTTTTGAAATGTAAGTATTTAATTTAGGTTATTAATTTATGATTTGGAACAATCATATCTCAATGCACATTGAATTTGTTACTAGTAACAATCATTACTAAACATTTAAAAAAATAATAATAAAAATACCAGTTTACACTGAAAAAAATTGAACTTAAAATTCTGGTGGTCCTAAATAATATAGGTAGCACTTATGATTTATTATAAGGGTGATTTTATCCTTGTATGACAAATTATTTATTATAAGTAGGGCTGGAATTTTGATGAATTAAATATATTTTTTTTAAATTTTTTAGGGCACTAAAATCCCAGTCCTAATTATAAGTAAGAAAAACTTTTTACATATTACATATTTTGTATAAATACCAGTAAATAGCCAGTTGGTTTTTTTAGACCAGGGTAAATCCCATTATTTTTATTTTGTCTGGTTAGCCGATACTGTCTAGTTTTGTTCCACAAATCAATTAATGTAGTATCCGGTTCCGAGTTATTTTGAAGCCAACAAAGTGCATCATTTATATCATCATCTGTATCTAAATAAATTTACTAGGTTAGGTTTCTTATGTCTTAAAATAGATAGGTACAAGGTACAACTCAAATGTTTAAAAATACATGTTTGTATTGATAGTAAGTAAAAATAATAATTAAAAATACCTTCATCATTGTTTAAGTCAACTACATGATCTTCAATATTTTTTCTTTTTATCACTGGTGTTATCTTATGTATTTCTTTTTTTATATTGCAGTACTTGTCATATAATTTTCCCCTATTAGGACTTATTTTTGAACCTTCTTTTTTATAAGGAATAAAATAAGAATATTGAGTTTCACTATGAAATAACTGTTCAATGCCTATAACAAAAAAATAACTTATAGCATATCAATATATAGGAATTACATAGGGTATTCTTAAGTACCTAAAACTATAAAAAAAATTTATAAAACTTCATGTTTAAAAATTACATATAGGTACCTAATGTTATATATTAACATTTAAATAAATGATAATAGTGCTACCTTTTGATAGTTTACAAAATGTTGGTTTATCTAATTTGTTGGTATCTGTTTGCTTATGTAGTTCAGCTTTAATTAATACGGTAGATAATTGATTTCTCATTGATGCATTCAAAAATTTGTTAGTATCGTAAAATTTCATAATCATTAAGCCATCTTGAAATTTCTCTAGTAGTTCTTTAACATATAAGCCCTCATTTCCTATATCTATGTGGTTTAATAATCCGCTAGCATTTGGCTCTTCGACTATATCATTCAAAATATGACTGCTTGAATCAAGTAGTATCATTTCCATACTATTAATATCATCTACATTAGTAATATCTTCTGATGTATTTACCTAATAAGTAAATTAATATTTAATTATTCATTATACTGTTGCTGTATAATCTAAGTATTTTGTTTATACAAATTAAATAATTTTTCTAATTAAAAATTGTAAATTAATTAATTTACTTTTAATACAAATCATTTTAATTAATGGAACAAATAAAAATTGAATAAATGAGATTTTTACTTTTTCATTGATTAATAGCTGTTTTAGATGCTGAGAAAATTTGGATCGTTGACCAATTTTAGGAATTAATTCGCATACCATAATTTCAGTTAATCCTAATAATGCAACCTTATCAATTTCCTCTTCTATTAAAAAATACAGTCATAATAAAACTATCAGTTATATTCATAGTAAAAATATATGTTACTCAGCATTGTCTATTTACCTTTAAAACGAACAGTTAAATTAGATAAACCAATAGATATTAACCAATCATTGGTAAATTGATCCATTTTTTCTGAAAATAGTTTTGTAAATATATATTAAATATATATATTCAATATAATATATAAATATTCATATATTCAATACAGGTACCTATTGAATATTGGTGTAAGAATAATATTTAATTCATAATTCTACAGTTAGAATGCTTATAAGCAGCAGATAGGTACAATATAGAATAGTAATATTTATGAAAATTAAAAATAAATTAATACAAATTTTATGGCTTAAAATATTTAAATTCGTAAATGTAGTAGCCAGTAGGTATTAATTATAGGTAACCTATAAAAGTATGAGAAAAATATTTTGCACTTAGGAACCAAGCTTATCCTTTAAGAGCAGTATATTTGTCAATAATCTATACTAGGTATATTTTGTTTCTACATTATATTATGCAATTAGTAAAATAGGTTTCCTATAGTTAATTTAGAATTATATAAAAATAATATACAGAATAATTGAGTAGGTACCTACCTAGTTATAATACATAAAAAAAACTTATGGTTATTTATGGTAGGTATCTACCTATTTACTGAAGGCGCATGTTGAATTTAAAAAAAAAACACATACACTAAATAAGTACTCATTACTAAATAATATTAATAATCATGACTTTAAAATAAGAACATTATGCAAAAGAACAAATATACTTCTAAGGAAAATATGAAGATGGTACCTACATATTATTATAAGTGATTAAACGGTAGCACTTGCCAAAAATGATAAATTTTATTGAAATACCAAATAGGTAGGTAGTAGGTACTTAAAGTTAAAACTACTATTTGATTATGACATAATATTACAACTTGGGAGATTCGGTAAAACAATTAATGTATTTAATGTACCTACATATAGTATTTTTACCAGCATTTTATCCAGAACCTGTTCCTTAATAATTCCTCACATCAAATCAGACATTTTATTTAATAAAGGTCAAATGGTTTAAGAATCATATTATTTTTATTACCTCTATACCTCTACCGACCGCTTGAATTTCATTATTTAAATACCTACGTGGCTCCGTCCTACCGACTAGTGACTACCTAGACACCTAGTTAGTAATTAATTAATAACTTGACTAGGCATTATACTATACACTATACAGGGCTTACAGGCAGAGTATTAGTGAACATAATAATAATAAAATAAATTAAACTTACCTTCTAACTTCTAAGGTTATTGTCTTATTGAAGAAATCGCCAAAACGGGCAAACAAATAATAACGGTAACGTAACTCGTAAGTAACATAACCAAATGGCAAAAATGGACGTTCAACTTTATAAATTGTAGGTTATGTTTTATAAATTGTGAAAAATAACCAAATCAAATTTACCATAGACATAGAAGTGGCTGTTATTAATAATTATTATTATAGTATGCGACACGAAACAGGCCCGTGACCCCCGCGACCCGCGTTCCATAGCCTGCAAACAACAATGGCACACAATGTATAAATAGAATATTTACAGGATTTCCAGCTACAAATTACAAAAGAAACAACTATAAATTATAGTAGAAACATCTCACTTCGATTAAACAGAATTTTAACTAATTTAATTGATAATACAACTATATACTATAGCACAGTTTATTTAAATTTTTCGACTATTTTCGTTTAGTTGAATCTAATACATTTTTTTGACTACGCTAACTCTAAATTAGTTAATTCAACTAACTTCTTTCCAACTACAGATGTATAGTAATTTTTTTTTTCCGTGTGATACCACGTCTAACCTAACCCCGCTATCCGCCCCAAAACCATCGCACTCCGCATGCCTTCATGGTGATCGGAAATCGGTAATACTATTTATAATGACTTTAAATCTCCCTAGAGTTCTGCATCAAATAACGTTATAGGTACAACCACTAAAATGTATTAAATAAAAAAAATCCCTTTACATCATACTGACCGAAAAAATGTAGGTTTTTTTGGGTAAATGCTAGGGTGTGTATACCCTTTGATAAATTAATTGTAGGTAAATATACCTGTGTAAGCCACAATCTAATTTATTTGTTCATAGAAGCAATGAATAAATATATCAACGTAGGTACCTATACATTTAAAAGTTGTATTTATTATTACTACATATTTAGTTCAACCCACAACATTAAAGTCAAGAATAATTACGCATATACGTGTTTGTTGAATAAAAATTATTTGAAACGATCTACCTAATTTTATGTAAAATCTTAATTAATGGAGTAACATAGAAATTAAGATCTTACAGCTAATCCAATATTTATGCTATACGAATGTTCGACGAATATTATCATCACGAGTAAACTTATAAGAATATTATAGTAAATATAGTGACGAATAATAATTATACTCGTGTGCTGTCCAATGCCGTGTTGAGAATATTGATATGCTTGTAAATAGAGATACCCACATGAAAATCATTTTAGCCTATACAATTTATTGGTAATAAAATACTTTGATACACCGATCCGCCTTGAACTTCGAACGTGTTTGTTTTCAACACTATTAGATGGTTGTAGATGAAAAAAAAAAGTCAAGTCATAAACATGTCACATCAAAGTTTAATGTAATAGTTCACATAGGCAGAATGGGTAAACGTTCCTTCTAAAATTGTATTATAGATAACGACATTGTGTTCAGAAGTCGGATAGTAATGTTCTCTGTCGCATAATATGATAATAAATTCTAATGTACTGCATAGTAAACTGACAACAACTGTCAACTGCATTGTTGATTACATCACGCAGATCCTTAACGTTTTAAAATAGTATTGTAAAACTAATTTAAAGATTGTACAAACACGCATGCCATGATATACTTCTTTAAACTTTTAGAAGCAAAATTTGGATCACCGCGCCATTACAATTCAACTGTAGTTGTCATTGTTGTGCGTCTAAACGCATATCGTATTAATGAAATAGTAATTATTACATTTACATGCAAGGAGCACATAGTCCAATGGCATTGATTCATTAAAGTCTCTCGTAGACAGTTGTCGTTGGACGAACATACTGAAACCGAGACTAGAATATTTTACTATCAGGTTATACAGTTTAATGGTTCGGTAGGACATGTTTAGGGGCACTGAAGATTTTGCCGAAAGACCCCCGTTCTTTCTGTATTATTATGTTCATTTGTGGTCAATGGGCATACGCTTGTATTGCCGTGATATTTTCACGCCTCTTATATCTCATTGAAGCTTTACAATGAGTCCAAATGAGTTTCATAAGAACAAATAGGCAAGACGAGAATAACAAAACATAGAGGCGGTAGGAGAAACCTTTATTCGTATCGTACATATATGTATATAATGTCCACGTTCAAATTATCTGATTTGTATGAAAAATAACATTCGTGTTGTGTAGTTTAAAGCGACTTGGATGCTTGCATGCAGAGTGTCATGTGTGATAGTGCCGCGAAGCATGTCGCTCACAGGTGCTGTAGCATTCTGTGTGCGGAAGGCAGTTTCGAAAACATTTTGGAAATCAGGTAATTCTTGTAA
Source organism: Therioaphis trifolii (assembly GCA_027580255.1). Classification (NCBI taxonomy): domain Eukaryota; kingdom Metazoa; phylum Arthropoda; class Insecta; order Hemiptera; family Aphididae; genus Therioaphis; species Therioaphis trifolii. The sequence continues at coordinate 75,779,253 of CM050405.1, forward strand.
GAATTCTGAGATCATGTTATACAAAGCCTCCATGGTACGTCTGTACAATTATGTCGGTACTACGGTTTTTGGTGCGATATTTAATGGCAACTGTAGTTGCAATATCTGTATGTTGTGGACATAAATGATGATTATGAATTAAAACCGTATGTACTCGGTCGGTTTTCTCAGGAATCTTTATGAAAAAAACACGGTAAATTCATTTTCCCACAGAATTTAATTTGTTTCATTAAAAAAAAAAAAAAAGGTACTGTATTTATTCACAAAATACAAAGAAAATCGTATGCGTTAAAATCAATAGCGGAAACTATGATCAACTTTACAGAAGATTGCTGCAGGATCATTCAAGCGGTACATTTTTTTTCGACGTGTTAAACCCGGTCTCGCCTATCGATGACGAAAATTAACGAATTAGCGGCACGTCTCTTTTATGTTCAAAAGTTAATAAATAGGATGAGATTAACAATTTCAGGGTTTTGTCTGCTGCCTTAAACGAACTAAACGTCATAGGCCAAGCAAGTGTTGGGAGTATCACGTGAGTTGTACGTCCTATAAAATTATGGGCTGCCACTGTGCGTCGTCTTTACGCAGTTGTATATTTTTACAAAACGCGTAATGAATAAGCTTTAAACTATCGTATTATTACAATAGACTTGCGCAGATTTAGATTTCGGAATAACATGACGGGCATTGCGTTGTGTTGAAAATGACGTGAAAATCTCCATATCCCGCTTGACGTGTAAATAAAAACTATACTATTTTGTGAATCTAATAATACGAGCCGAATCTACCACGTTTCCGTATACAATTTATGAATTGTGATCGTTCTGAATATTGCGACGCACAAATGAAGAAGTTGGAACCTGTATTGGTTCGACGCCTAAACGTGAAAATTTTTATGGGCGTTTAAACACTATTATATATAAGGAATTCGATTTTAAACTATTTCGGTGGAAGAGCGTATAACAACGCTCCTCGACGTAAGTGCTTGTTAATAATAAATATGTATGTATTCCTGATAATAATAGTAATAATAATCGTAATAAAAACACGTCGTCAATTATATTATTATGTGTGTATGTAATAAAAAAGACGTTAGCGTACTGTATAATAAAATTACCAACCAGGTAATGAAAATTTCGCGGTAGACGATGGTCGTGATACGATATACCTATGCGTAATTATATACGTGAAACGGTGTTGTAGACACACCAGCACGCACACACACACTTAACGTTCGTGCGTAAGATATAACGCGGCGTCGTCAACGGTAGAAATCGCGCGCGTACGGATGACCTGCGGCAAGGTAATACGCGATAATTTACATGTCACTTTTGGTGTACAAGTATGTGGTGTGTGTGTGTGTGTGTGTGTGTGTGTGTGTGTGTGTGTGTGTGTGTGTGTGTGTGTGTGTGTGTGTGTGTGTGTGTGTTAGTAAGGTGTGTACGAGTTTAACAGGTGTACGCGTAGAATGGTGTATTCGTCAAAAAACTTATTACTCGGCCGTCTGTATGCGCATACGTAAGTCTTGTCTATGACTTATCACAGTCGATTGTCTGTACAAACTAGTTGTATTTCAAATATAAACATTGGGTATACGGATGTTAAACGAGTATCCAATCATTACATATCAAAAACTTGAAACTTTAAAGTTATGGCACACGTGTACACACACACACACACACACACACACACACACACACACACACACACACACACACACACACACACACACACACACACACACACACACACACACTTCAATGTTATTTATTAAACGTGTATCTGAGATCAAATAATTAAAACTATATTTTAGTGTAATAAATGCATAATATGATGGGATAATTATATAAGAGCACCACAAAATGTATTCTAAATTAATAAATATGAAAATATTATGAAATAACAAACTGTTGAATTCACTTTTGAACCAATCATATTATGAACATTTTGAATTAATTGAATACGTTTTTCTTATTTTATTCAATCATATCAACAAATTTGTCGATTACAATTATAAATTATGTTGGTATACTCGGTCTAAAAATCCAAACCAAAATATTCAACTTCGATATAAATTATTTAAATCTTATATAAATTATATTAAATAATTATGCGTTGTGAAAAAACTAAATATCATAGGACCAATGCTTATAAACATTCGTTGGAGCATGGAACGATTCACCACAAACGTAGGGCTTCGCTCCCGTATGTGTCCGGTTCCGGTGATACTTCAAATCACTATTGTGTTTGAATGATCTTGGACACTCCGGGCACTTCGACCTGTTTTGCGCACCACTATGCGTCGTGCGCACGTGCACTGCCAAAGTAAATTTCCGTGTGAACTTCCGTTGGCACAGATCACACGGAAAACTGGTAACGCCCAAATGACACTTTTCGTGCCTTCTCAACGCGAACATGCTGGAATAAGTACGATCGCACAACGAACAGGAATGCTTCTTGCCCATGTGCCCAGCAACACGCCTGACCAACCAGGATTTAAAAGCAGTCCTGTGTCCGCAAAAGTGACACTCGAACCACTCCTGTAATGCACGTAAAACATATTACACAAATAACATTTATAATAGACAACAATGAATTTAATATTATGAGATATTACAGATGATGGACGAGACGCAAATGATCCACAGCTCTTCGTCTCACAAGTCACACACTGACACTCTTGCGGATTAAAATAACTGGAACCGTTGTTCACAGTTATTTCATCTCCCGACTGTATGGTTTTAGTCGCTCTCACGCATGCCAACTGGCCATTGACGCTATAGATCACACAGCATCTATCGCAATCGTGGTTTACATACGCAGCTGGGCCTAACTACAGGCTCGTCTTTTTGCGGTATGCACTGTACACGACGGAGAAGTCGTTAACGCCAGGTTCGACGTATGACTCGTCTACCTTGACCATGTAGCCGCATAGATTCGGTATAAGTTTGCCCTTATCAATCCGCACGGTTGCCACGACCTTCGATCCGACTATGCCATCATTGGAATAACGATTCAATTTAATTGAAACACCGAATTCACATCAAGAGCGTCCGAGTAAAGCGACTTCTGACGACACAACACGTCGACTTCACCACGAGTCAAATTACTAGGGCTAACGGCGTGTGTCTCATGGGTGGAAAATCCCAGTTGTTCATCCAACCAAGTGGTGGCAAGATCGTCTGCCGCGCAGAAAATATCGGCCGAACGCTTTATTAACGAATACAAAAAAAAGATTCTATATTTTTTGCAAAAACAAACCAAAACTGAAATGAGGTGACTTACGTGTTGCTTGGAATACCGTTGTTCGGTACCAACACAGCGGTCACTGCCACAGTAGCCCTGCTAGTACTGGCTACAGGAGACTACAGACAAATTAAGTTACATTAAGGTGAATATGACGGTAAAAAAAAAAAAGCACAGAACAAGATAAAAGGAGTTGGGTGGGATACACGAGATGAATTGATAGGTTAGGCGTTTTAGGAGTAAGACATACATATCTTACTCATTAGGTACAAGAGTATACCTCACATATGTGTATTTCTTAAAAAAATGTTTTTATATCATTTTATATCATTTATTAAATTTTTATTTAATTTTTTTAATGCGTACAAACGATACATTTTGACTTTACTATAAAATTGTGACGTATGGGCGTGAATGTATGATGGAAAACATTGTGATAGTCATGTAAAGAATACTTTATTTGAATAATCGACCTTCATAATTATTCATGATAAACGAATTAAACGAATGGGATTGGCAAAAGGCAAGGAACTAATTCGAAATTTTTCCTTTAAAATGATATTGTTTTTTTTTTTTTTTTTTTTTTTTTTTTTATTTAATACTTTATTTCTACGATCTGTAACTTGACAAGAACAATATGTGAAGTATGTATGGGAGAGAAAAATAAATTTATAAATAATGTAATAATATTTTTATAGAAAAACAACTAGTAAAACAGAGTGAACAAATCTCCCTCTGTCGATAATTTATTTGTTTAAAATAAACTTTTATAAACCATAAATCAACAACGTATAAATGAATCAGGGCATATTTTAAGTAATTTTCACTGGGTGGCACTTCAATAAAATTGTCTATCAGAGGAACATAAAAGGGAAATCAACTTTTCTTGTCTCAAACAATTTTATATAGGTTTACTGAACTCTACCGATTCATATATCAACATAACCGATTTAAAAAAAATAAAACTTTGATAAAAGAGAGTAGAACAGAGTTTATTTGCCTTTCAGTGTCTGTATTAAAAAAAATATATATATATAAACAAATAGCAATTAATATTTTTTTTGTTATTTTATGAGACGGTCTACGGGGCGTTTATCGATTCCGTCAATTTAGTATCGACTCCACCAAAAAGTATATTTTACCTTGTATATTAAATTAATCTTTATTTAATTATTTATTTATACATACTGTGAAATTATTTTATAGTAAATAATGTATTTCATAAAAGAAATATAAGCACAGATATATAATATATAGTACAGAAAAATTTATTTTAGATATATACCTATTGAATTCAAGTTGTGGACACTGGACAATACTATTTTACAATGAAAAAATATATAAAAATATGTGTATAATTAAAAATAATATTTCACATTTTACACGATACTAGTATTACACATGGGTACAAAAAAAAATCAGTATAACATAAAAATAAAAACAACTGTGTAGGTTAGTCAATTTTGGAAATATTTTGACACACATTGTACCATTGTAAATCTAGATATTTTATTACCATTTAACTCATTAGATAAATGGTTGATATTTTTTTGTTATTAAAAGCATTATTTTTAATATTTTCGGGACATCTATTTCATAATTAATTCACTGTCTGTTGGTATTTTCAAATTTAAAACATATGTAAACATAAATATGTTAGAGTGAGATTTGGTGAATTCTGGATTTAACTTAGAATTCACTAATTCACAAGTCACATCTAAATAGTCGTAGGTACATAACATGTTGTAGGTACCTACCAATTTTACTTCGTTGAGTAAAGATAACATTATAATAATAATATATAAACTATTTTAAGTGCATAAATACATGTATTGGTTGTATAAACATACAAATTCATTGTAGAAACTAATTGTTTAAACAAAGTTTCAATTAAAAAAAAAAAAAACAAAAAAAAAAAACATACAAATTCGAGCCTTTTACTTTTAAATATAGTATATAAAGTAGTCAGCCGCGGCGGGGTCGACATAGTTTTTTTGAATAGTAGGTAGTAGGTACCCGGAGGATTTAGCCGGCAAAGTCTATTTTCGAAACAGGAAATTTCGGTGGAGTCGATAAAACCTCGGTCTACGACCGTTCTGTTTTGTTATTGATATTATCGATAAGAAATATAATAAACAATTACTGTACGTCTGTACCCGTATGGCCGTATCGCCTGTATCTGTATTTTAATCGCCAATGTGCATTTTACAAACATACTGCGTAGTGCGTACACAATAAACAAGGTAGGTACTGCCTATAGTCACTGCTAGTGACTAGTGAGGTAAAACAAACTTAATGGCTAATGCGGCTCGGCCGTGGTGTTGTGGATAAATCAATCGACAATCACAGTTAACTTTGAAGATAATACACAAAATATCATACTCTTATAAGATAATGAAATAGTACAATAATTTAAAACTATTTCTTAAATTGTTAAAGTGTTATTGGGCATACACTACACAGTACATAATATCATACGCCACTGGTGTAGATACATCCGAGTAGGTATCAAATTAGACGAGTACAAAATATAAATATTTCCGTGCTATGAAATATGAATAATCCTTAATAATTGTATAAACGTAATATAAAATTTACCTGTACAGTGTACTTTGCCGTATGGTATTAATCGTCGCGTGTCGAGTAGCAAGTCACAAGTCACTATTCATCAGAATCGCAGGACGCAAATAAATAGAAAATCCGAAATGTAGTAACATAGCACGGTATTCCGGTATTCCCACCCAGCCTTCAATTTATGAAGACGATAACGATCGACGACTCCCGAAGAAATTGATATTGTTAAAATTACGTGTATTATTTTTGTATTACATTTATATCAATTCGTATTTTATATCAATATATATGAAAACAATTCCGGCAAATCTATAATGACGTGCATGTGACATGTTGTACATTCAATAAAATATTGTTGTTTATTTTTTAATATGAGATAAACTATACAAAAGTTTCAAATAGTTTTATATTATTATTGTATATAATAATTGACATTGACTTATTTTTGAAAATGTGTTGGTCAGAGCCCAGTGGCACGATCACCCATCACTGGGTAGCATTCAAATATCACTGGGGGGCACTAGTGTCACGTACTTTATATGTTAAAATATTCTCTGAAATGAATATATATTTTCTTGTATTAAGTTTCTCGTGAATTCTTTATTCGGTATAATAATAACGTACCTCCCGTCATATAAAAAGTTCGCTTTGTCCAAAAGCAAAAAAATCAACATTTTGCACCAACAGCAATGCAAATGTACAAACACCTCCAAAAGTTTCGTCAAACGAGGTCCCAGGTGATCATGCACGGCAGCTTCCAAGGAAATCCTATGCTGCAGCGACCAAAACGGTAACTTCTTCCATGGACTCCATCTTAAACGTTTTATCGGAATTTATTTCCAATTTTAACGCTTTAATTTCCCCACTAATTAACCTCCTTACGGAGATCGTTAATACGCGTTTCTGTCCGTAATTAATTATATATATTACTAGTATATATTTATAATTTGCTATTTTATCTATATTGTATACACTTTGTTTAAATATCATTAATTTATATAATCACAGTAATCGGTATCTTTATGACAAGTATTATGTAATAATTGTAATTGTCGAGCCGAAATGTTTTATTACAATGGTTCTAAAAAATTAAAAAAATTAAATAAAATAACGTACCTGTATGAAATTACAAATATCGATATATTTATAATCCATTTGAAATAGTTATTTTATTGTTAAAAAAATGAAAAAACCCGAGTTGGACATATTATATATACCTGTATGTGTATAAAATTTCTTTCGGAAGTTATATGTGTATACGTTTTTTATTTTTACGAATCGCCAAACAGGATGCCGATATTATTTATGTACCACACCTGTTCGAATGGTAAATACCTAGGTACGTATACAGGCTCACAACACGATAATCTGCAGCGTCGCGGACGTATGATATATTTTTAAGTATACAGCGCACAGCTATGGATCTCTCGTGTGTATATTTATGCACGGACAATCACGATGTTAATAAAGAAATTATAATATATAACGCTCGGCACAGGCACACGGTCGATTTTTTTCCGACCGCGTGAGTAGGTACATTATTATGTTACACACACACACACACGCTCACGCTCACACACGCTCACACACATGTACACGTACACTGAGAGAAGTTTTAGACACGCATATTTAGATTAATAACCGGCGGCGGCATGTGGGTACCTATCTACACACGGGCAGCAGCGATATGGGCGTATTTATGTTATAGGTTCACGTTGTTCGCCTGCGTGTGTCTGTGTGTGTGTGTGTGTGTGTGTGTGTGTGTGTGTGTGTGTGTGTGTGTGTGTGTGTGTGTGTGTGTGTGTGTGTGTGTGTGTGTGTGTGTGTGTGTGTGTGGTGTATATATTCGTGTGTGCGCGCGCGTTGCGTTTATAACATGTTTATACGAATGAGGAGGATTTTGTTCTAAGCGCTCATCCATATAATAACTATATAATATTATATATACGTGTATCGGCTGAGCCCGCGCGTAATGACCGGGCAACAACGTGCGGAGAACCTTAATAATTTCCAAAATGGCGTCGAGGCCATGTCTGTGCTCTGCAGGCACTGGGATGATGCTGCAGCCGTCTCGCAGTCGTACCGACACACACACACACACACACACACACAAGTATAAGGTTCACAACAGGCTGCAGTGGTTTCGGGTGTTACTCATTATACGCGTTCGCCGTATACATATATACACATATACGTACACCTTGGCATTTCTATCTCTATCTTCGTATTATAACTATCTGTAGTGTATATGTGTGTGTGTGTGTGTTTTTTTTCTCATTCCTTCGATCGACAACGGCGAACACCGTCGTATACCTCGATATTCATTCTTTGTACGCACACAAGTACGTGGTACCTATGTATTGAGTTGATATTCATATAATGCAGTACCTGTACAAATTTGTAAAAAAAAAAAAAAAACAACCGTCTGAAACATAGTAAAAAAAGGATGATTTTTTTATACACGAAATTAGGTGGCTGATGAGGAATAAAAAACGTATCCCAACTCGTCACTAATGAACTGCGGTAGCCACGTATATAGGTAAGTAATTTAACTTCTTTCTTTGATTTCAAAACGTTTTTCGTATACGTGCTCGGTATTTTCAATATACTATAATATGTAATGACTAATGACTAATAAGCATCGATCCATCCAGTCACATTTACTTTTCATCATTTGCTAATTTGTCGATAGGTACATTCTACACTAAATAAAAACATTATGTGAATTATTCATATACGCGTCTACTGACGCACGGATTAATAATAATAATTCTGATATCGCGGAACGCGTGTCGTATCGTATTATTTGTACTCGCCGCAGTTTTCACGCTGCACCGCTTCGCGCGAACTACCGTATTTTTAATAACCGTTTTCGCACCGCCGCCCCTGACTAGTGGTCGCACTACATGCCTATATGGTTTTAATATCGTAGTTGTTGTTAGTGATTATTGTTGTACTTATCGAACGAGATGAGTTTTTCTACATGTTTACGACCCCGTTCGGTTCGACGTAAAAATAATTTAAATATTTTACAAAACGCGTGTCACACCGAAAGGCAGTATACACTAAATTCATATTAAGTATCTGTATGTCTTATGAATCAAATACAAGCTCAAACTAAAATGTAATTCCAAATTCGTTTAGGTGTTAAATTGTTAAAAATTGGTAGTATTAAGGTCCGCTCAAACCGAAGCGTTAGCGGGGGCCGTAACTTCAACGGTATTTTATCCCTTTTTAAATACCGCTGATCTAACCTAACCGGAGCAAAATATTTCGTCGAAAATCACTAGTCGACATTGTGCGACACACATGCACGTAGATGTATTTTAGTTATTATTATATTTTTACTTATCGCTTTCGCCGTTCATTTCAAAACTTATTTCGTGATCCCAAATATAATCTTTTTTCTTCGTATTCTTGAATTCTGGAAGTGTAATATTATATATGATGGGATATTCTTTAACAATATCTATTAACTGTTCAACTTAATTTGTCATTTTTACAATAAATAATTAATTTCAAACAAGAGAATCGTTCATACATTCAAACACCACGACGTTAGGTTTGCATTCAACTGCAAGGTTTACGATTACGAATTACGATGAATAGATATGTGTTTGAAATGTTTGAATATAAAGTCAAAATATATATTACAATGTAACGATAAGCTTTTTATCGATATTAATGTAATAATAATAAAATGTAGAACTCGTAGTTGGGAATTCACTACTGATTATCGTAGCGAAAAATAAAAATATCGTGCTCAATCTTGCGGTAAAATTTTCGCCGCGGTATTAATTTCGTGATAGTGAGTGCGCTCGTATTTAAAACGTATGGACATTAAATTTCACTGTCGCTACCGCTTCGATTTGAGCGGACCTTTAGGCTGAACAACGAGTGGCATTGCATGCGCCTAAAATGAACAGCGTATGAAATATTATGTCGATATAATATATTCTAAAATTACCTCTCTAACCCTGATGCAATGACGTGTAACCTCAGAAAAATTAGTGTTGCTCCGCTAATGAAATTACACCTACCCACCCATAACATTTTTAGGTACCTACCTTCCAACATTTATTATTTTTTATGTTTATTTTTCTACGTTTTATAATTTTTAATAATTTCAACTGTTTTTTATTTAGTGATTTTGTTTTGCTACAATGTTTCACTTGAAAACCAAGAAATTATTCATGGTCAGTGTTTAGTATTTACCCACCACCTACCCACCCAAATTAATTTGTTGCCGAAGTAACACTCCAAACCCATGTTACACGTCACAGCCATGATGTGTGAAATAATAATAACCAGTTAATTCATGTTTCATTATTTCAACTAAATTAAGCATCAACATAATATATTATATTTAAACGACATTTGTATTAAATAGATCTCATGTCTATTATATATATAATATGGCTCATAATTTGATATTCTTTTGATAAATCTCCGAAATGGCGTGGATGGATTTCTCTCGCTGTTCCGTTGAATGTGTGTCTATTGTGATTAGGGTGGTCCTAAGTCAAAATATAGTGAAAAAAAAGGTTTAATATTTTTAATTTGCTACCCCTCAATATTGTTCATAGCTATGATAAAAACATATTGGGAAAGTTTTGTTCTGATATTTCAACCCCTTCACGTGTCTCAAGGAAGAAAATAGCAATAAAGGGTATTTTAATGATTTTTATATTTTAAATTCAATTTATAAATTGTTTGAAATACTTCGATGAAAAATAGTAAAATCGCTTTTTTTTTTATTGAAATAACATACACACGTGTACACATTTTTTTTAAAATAACAATATTATTGTTATTGTTATTTAATTACTTATTATATTTATACTTACATCAATATATTATAGAAAATGTAGTTTTATGCGTTATTATCGTATATTTTTTAAGTTTTAACCTTTTATATCATTGCCGTGAAGAGTTATTATGTCATGCATACAAGAAAAAAAGTGTGATATATTTATTTTCAAAATGATTTAGCTCCGACAATTTATTTTTAAATAAAAGAAACGTACAATACGCAGTAATAACAACCATTCATTGTATTATGTTATAATAATAATTATTATTAAGAACATTTTTATGATTGTAATTATAGATTTAAATTTATAAATGTCGAACATTAATTAAGAATGTGTAATCGTTTAAACGCGTATGTTATTATATTTAAATTTCCGCCTAGTTGCACAAAAAATATTTACAGATTGCAAGCGTCATATAAATAATAATAATTATTATAATAAACAGTTAATAAACTCTATAATATGCTAAATGCATTAGGTCTTTAGTTCATACCAGTGGTGCACAATCTGGGTCGCTAAATTTGAATAGGGAGTTGCCAAAATTTAATTTCAAATGAAAAACAATGATCTCGTATCGACCAAGTCCGTAACTAAAGATACAATTTCGAATGTGATTTATGTATTTTATAGAACTGGACCAGACTCGGATTGAGTCAGCGGATTATAAAATATTACCGATTAAAGGTCTATTTCCACATATCCGGGCCGTTCGTGTCCGATCCGGGCGATATATAGAGTAGTACTATACTAGATCATATGAATCGCTAACTGCAGAAACGGGACAAGTCTACTTTTCCTAATTTTTCAGGAATGATGAAAAACTGAACAACTTATGAAATGTTAATACAAAAACTTCGAAATTTTAGACTATATATTTAATTAACTCACTGAAAAATTTCATTTAATTTGTGAAAAAAAAATTTTTATAACTTTTTTTTAATTAATAAATTTAAGTTATGGACATGTTTCCTTTTTGCAGAAAACATCGTTTTCATATCTTATTTATTGATGTAGGGAGAGAAACACTATCAAAATATGCAAAATATTGTTTTTATTCATCAATTTATTTTCACCAAATATAACTAATATATATTATGTTATTATTAAATATAAATATAAAATTATTTCTTACGCTTTACAATTTTTTTTTTGACCTACAACTTATAATTAAAATACATTGATGATATTATTTTTAATACATTTTTGTCATTATATTTTTAGTCTAATACATTTTGTCTAATACATGATTTCGTTATATTATAAACTTTCATGTCCTCGTACAATTTCTATTAAGTTTTCATAATCCATTTTAAATAAAAATAAATGGAAGTTTTTATACTAAATTAATTATTGTATATTGTATTGACGAATATTAACTAATTTATAAATGTTAAATACGCCAATGCGCATTTGAAAGCAACCGACTATAATATCAATGTATATTTCTGTCCATCAAAATATCCAAAGATTATCTAGACACTATTTTTAGTAGCGAACCGTAGCGGTACAGAACATGTTTTATTTTATTCATAATAAATTATTATAGTATACCTATTTTAATACCTACTGAAACTGCATTTGTATATATATATATATATTTTATTTACAAAAGTTATTTTAATAACAGCAATGTGTGTACAAATATACATTTTTTTTTTTCTAAACAATTAATTGAAATTTAATTAATGTATGTATTAATTATTAAATAACTCGTGCAACTAGCCAATATTTCTTAAAATGTATCTTTTAAAACAAATTACGCATATTGTATGGATTTAGGTAAAGGATATAGTGAAACTCCACTTGAAATGTCAGGTTATTCACAACAGGTTCTGAATTTCGGTTCCAACGCCAAGAGAAACAGAGAGAAAGTAAAAAATCTTTTTTCCCCATAGGTTTTCACGAACCGTTATATTTACACAAATCCGATATGGCTCCGGGACGGGATATTTGAGTCCGATCGAAATACCGTCGTGGATGATATTTTCTCGGATCTGGTACGAAACGTCGACAATCAAAAAATCGACAGGTTAAAATGTCGGTGGTCGAAATATCGATAGGTAAAAAATGTCGACAAATTACAATGTCGAAATGTACAAAATATCAACAAATTAAAATAAATAGGTATATGATTTATGTAAATAAAAAAAATGTATGATAAAGTAATTTAATAATGTCGACATAAAAATATAAAATGATATGAATTATATACATAAAAATTTTAATGTCATGTTGTAAGCAATGCCTCTTAAGAGCTCTATAACTGGAACGTTTCCACGATTTTGTATAACGTTTTGGATTCTGTCCTCTCGTTGTTCATTTTTCTTTTTTGAATGTGGACATGTTACTCCACGAAGTATTGATTCAATCATTATCTCTGTATTTGTTTGTTCTTTTGCAACTCTTTTATTAAATGGTATACTCCTATGTGTGATTCACCAACAAGACACTCCCAACGTCGATGCCAAGCTTCAATATTGTTTTGTGTTCTTGGAGTATTTTGATTAAAAACAGACCACAATTTCGGTGAAAATAATGGTAATCCTCGAATAACGTTGCCATTTCGTAGTGTTTTTCGAACTCGACCAAGAACATAATTATCTTCAAACCACATTATAAGATGTTAATAAATTAAAATAGTAATAATTGTCGATATTTCTTACATTTCGACATTGTAATTTGTCGACATATTGACCCGTCGACAATTTTTACTTGTCGATATTTCGACCGCCGACATTTTAACTCGTCGAATTTTTGATTGTCGACGTTTCAACCGGCTCCCTATTTTTTCATGTATGGTACATGTTAATATGCTGTATTTAAAACGCGCACCGAGTACCGACGATTTTTATAATGTTTTTATCGTCACGGACGTGTGGAAATAGATAACCTTAAACGTGGGTAAATAACGAATTTCGACGGTTCTCTTTAGCCGTTTGGTCTGGTCAAAATCGTGTAAAAAAACGGTGGCCCGGTATTTGTATCCACCGTGCACATAGCTCGGTAGATGCGCGTAGTTGGTATCCGTCCCGTATCTCGCGTCCGTACCTGCCTAGTGCCCGCACACACCGAGCCGCGTTTTACTGACGGCGCGGCGTGTTGTTGTGTGTAATACGTACACGTGAACAAGGCGATCCGCCGTAGGCACACGATCATCGTCGTTGTCATTATTCCTCGGTAGGGCTAATGGAGTTTCCATCGCTCTGTTCGAAATGTGTGTACGCGTTTCACGTTCACGCACGCCGTGGGTGTATACGGCGTTATTGTGTTACGTAGAGGCCGCGGCGGCGGCGGCGGTGCGCGTTATATCGTATTATACGGAGTGACGACCGCAGTCGTGATCCACGGCCGAGAACAGACGCGATCCGACTCCGATCGCCCGGATTCCTGAGTGTACGTTTACGTACAGTGACGTATAATATAGGTACGCGTGTCAAACGTGCGATTACTCTATCACATTATCGTTATCCACTATCATTATCTTGTCCCGGAGACCGGCGCGGACTTCCACCGACGTAATAATATTATCCTGCCGACATATTTTCATTTTCACGAAATATCACAAAGGCCAGTGCCGGATTTAACCATTGTGTCGCCTTAAGCACACAATAAATTGCCGCCTTTTAATATAAATATTTTTCTAGTCTGAAAAATGTTATTAAATCGTACAATTATTGTTTTTTTCTTTATTACTTAAAATTTTAATGATGAAAAATAAAAATATACAACTGTTATAAAAATGCATACGTATACATTCGTATAAAAAATTTAATTATAAAAAATATGATATAAAATATAAAGATAAAAAACATGGTAGTAATAAATACTTAAATAGTTAATTATTGTATTCAAAATTAAATAGTCAATGTCTAGTACTCATTTCTGCGCGACTTTTGAGTCGCAAAATCATCTATTATGGCATCGAAGTCCATATTGTTGTAATAATACCATAGAACATGCCACAGTATGAGCTCTCGTTCTCTATTGCATTGACTAATTACTGGGTTTTTTTTTGTGATTAGGTACAGAGATAAACACACAATTGTCAACCCATGTTATACAAAATAACTTATTTTAAAGTTTTTAAAGTTTACTAAAATAGTAAAAATTTAATATTAAACATTATTTGCCGCCCTTGAGAAATTGCCGCCCTAAGCACTAGCTTATAGTGTTTACTGATAAATACGGCACTGACAAAGGCTCTGTTCTCTGTTACGAAACGTTTTTGCGTTTAAAAACATACACCGGTGTATCACTTCGGAACGTTCTACGAGATCAGCTGTAACTTTTAAGCTGATATTGAGTGAGGGACCGAGAGTAATGCACGATTATAATTTAAAAAAAATATTTCGCGGCAAATAATTTTAATTTTAATTTTGACTTTAATAAACTACAATGATAAATAAAACGAAGAAAATATTATTAATCAAGTTATATTTACAAATATCGAAAATTAAACTTAAGCTTATTTACTAATTAGTTGATAATTAATAATTTCATTTAACAAATTTACTGTGAATATTTTTTTACAACTGAATAGGCATTGTGTTGAAATATATTAGGTTGAATGGTTGTCCTAACGATGTATTCCCATATTTAATGATAATATCTAATAATTCATGTCAATTTGAAAAAAAAAACTTCAAAACTTGAGGGAGTCTAAAAAACTACATTTCTGTTCATATTTCATTAGAAATATGTTTAAAAAAAAATAATAAAAATAATTTTGATGGTTAAAGATTTTAGTATCGAATATTTTACTATAGTTCCCTTTGTACTATTTAAGTATGGATAAACATGATAAAACTAATAAGAGTAGAAAAATAAGATTTAAAAAATAATTGAATACCTTAAATATTTTTAAAAAACCGTTATACTACAAAACTATATTTCTAATGTATTTAGGATACTCTTTAAATGGTATCCAAGTACTGACCGATTATTTTTGACATTAAATAATACATTATGAACACTTTGCTTTTTCATCCAGTATCTATTGCAAAGTCATATTTTAGTCAAATATGCGTGAGATTAAATTCTGTGTTGGGTAAATAGCGATTAAATAACCATTAGGTAATACGGTTAAATATAGTGTACACTATATTTTACAGATGAATCATTCACAAATATCGTAGGCAAAATTTCTTGTGTACAATATTTTTTAATAGACTATTGTTTTATTTCACATCGCCGGTAAAACATGAGACAATCAACGGGAAAAATCAAATCCGCCGAAATGGTTCTCTTCGCCTTTAGGGTTTGGCGGCCGGGCATACTTTCACTCGAGTATCAGTGAACGAGCCCAGACGACCAAGACGTTGAAATATCACGGTGGTCACAGTTATGGCTATTGATACACCGTTAAATCGGAAAAATAACTTGGGTAATCGTGCCGTGGTATTCGAAATACATAAACGTATCTTCTTCTAAGTTGAGTATGATTATTATAGACCCATATATGAATAAAAATTTAACACAATTAAGATGTTATCGACTACTGTGGTCGGTGCAGGTGTCAATTTAACTGGTGAAATAATACCAGCATAGTCAGTGGCGTAACCAAACAAATATTTCTGGAGGGGAGTTAATTTGGAATTCTCTCTCCTACCCAAGTACTAATTTCTTTAATTTAAATAAGCCAACTACACATAAGTTGAAACATATAATATGTTGTTGTTGTTGTTGTTTTTTTTTTTTTTTTTTGTCTCATATAGAGTTTCATATACATTTAGTGGGAATGCAAAACGGCGAAAAACCGATGTGAAGAGATGAGAAAATTTTAGTAGTTAACCAGTAGGCTTACAAATCTTACACCATGATAAAATATCTATAATTTAAAAATATTAAATTAAACCCTTTACCCCCCCCCCATCAGGCTACACTACTGAACTTAGTACCTACATAGTTATCAAGTTAAAAATGACAATATTTATTTTAAAATTTATTGAAATAATACAAATTAATTTAAAAAATATTTTAAAATTATAAGAATATTGAGGAGATAATACCAAAATTATATATATATAAAAAGGGTGCAATAATTACTCTAACTCGGGCACTAATTTATCTATGATCGGACTTGATAATGCCTAAATCGTTCGCACGGTTACGCCTTAGAGCATGTAACTAGTGATTTTAAATCATCATTGAGACCATTTTTCTTAACATTACTGCTCGGTAAACGCACGCCCTTTACTCCTCATATTCGTCTTGAAAAATATTAAAATATTATCAGAATAAGAATTGACTGAGGTTTCCTAATGTCGCCGTTGACTGTCCCTATTTCACTGAACAACACTACAACACAGGCAAATAATACAATCCTTAATTTATTACTAAAAATATAAACCTTTTATGAAAACATAAAGAAAAGCAAAAAAAAAAATGTTCACAATTATTACTGATTACCGACTTGCTTTAGGCGTCACCGCGCCGTCGCTGTCACTGATGGCGACTTCAACAACATTATAATCCAGGCAAATTACAAAAAATAGCGGAAAGCTGAATTTTGGTATACGCCTTAAGTGAAGGGTCCTTGGTAACATTCTAAAAGCCCCTTTTAGATCTACCTCCACTAGAGCGCCTTTTTTGTTTAATAATCGGTTTTTCGCAAATAACTCTGTTTATTTTAAGATTAATAGATAAACACTCGTATACTATAATGTAGAAGAGGTAATAATTTATGAGCAATTTTTTTGTGGGTACAAGATTTACATTTTATATGATTGTTACACAATAAATGTAGAAATCATTTAGATTGATTTCATCAAATTTTTATTCTTTCCTTATGGAAGGCGTATCATCTTCACTAGAATTACTCTGCCACTACCATTAAATTCTTACCGAGAGTAATGTGTAAATAGTCAGCCGCTGAAAACATATTTTTGCGTTATAATAACATTACAAATAAAAAGTATATATATCTAAATAAATTATGTGAAAAAAATTGAATCGATTTATTCATATTAAGGTTAATAATTGTTTACCGGTTTACGTAAACCGTTCTCTTGTTGAAATTAATCTAGTTTTGTTTATTGACGAAAGTAGGTGGTGAATAAATGTACCTATTATTTTAGTAAATACCAGTGTAACTACTTAACCCATTAATGAAAACTTTTATAAAGTTGAACATTCTATATGCATCTAACGCATAAAACATTAAGCAATTTTATCAATACGTATACGAGTACTTATTTAATGTTTTTTATTGTGTTTAATTTTAGTGAGCCGCAGAACTTATTAATTTTCAAACGAAACAAACTAAAATTGAATGAGGGAATCACATATTTTATTAATTATTATTAGCAGAGTTCGGATTTTATAGCACCAAAAAGTACTAAAATATGTGCTATAATATGACCGAAAAATTCTTAAAATATGCGCTACAATATGCCCTAAAAATATCAAAAATAGCATAAAAAAAACTAAGTTTTTTGAAATTATCATCTTTTACTGGTGGTTTAAATTCTTATCTTTTGAATTAATCCGAGCTTCTTAAAAATAGACAAACACGTTTAATATTGTATACAATAATTATTGTATACATAAATTAAATTGTATATAATATTATTTATAAATCACTTACGAAACAAAAATGTGGTATTTTTTCTTATGAATTCACATAAATGAATAACAATTTTTCTCGATTTAAACGATATGTATGAAAACTACTAAATAAAGCATTATATATAAGAAAAATAGTACCAACACTTGAAAAATAGCACTAAACATCTAAAATGCATAAAATATGCTAAAAATAGCAAAAAAAATTTCATATTTAAAATCCCTGGTGTATAAAACAAATTTGTAGCCCACCCTGCTTTTTTTATCTGTATTCTATAATAATTAGTAAATGCTTTAAAATCCGAACCCTGATTCGTATATTCGTATATCGGTTTATATTGTTAAAAAAAAATTTAATATAACACGCAGTGCAACGTCCATTGACAAACTATCCGATGTTTTTCTATTATCATCCAAGATACGCTGCTAAAATGTTTAACGGAGAGGGACAATGAACATACAATAATTTAATGTGATATTTTACTATTTGTATGATTCATAGTTTACTTTTAATGTTATATTTTACATTTTATGATTTAAGTTTATGTTCTTACTTTTGTAAACTACTTAGTTCTGATATTCACTAATAAACAAAAAAAAAAAACAAAATCATACTGAAACTGTAATCTAATTCCGTAAAATTATACACATGTAAACAATAAACACATACCTCACAAAATTTACAAAGATGAGTACACTTATACGAACAAATAATATAATATATATTTAATATTTATGCGTAAGGATATCCGATACCTTATACTCAAACTTTTATGAATAGCTATGAATGTCAAGTATTTTGTACGAAACCGCAAATTTATGATGTGGTATATATATATATATATATATGCGTGTAGTATGTATATTTAATGTGTTAAAATATATGAAATGAAATATTGTTCATGGGTTTGTTTGCACCGCATTTATAGGTGTCATTATTACGAATCTCACCGCACATTATGCTGCACAACCGTATTTTCTATTTGTGGTAATAACTCAGTATCGAGAAAAACCGAACATTACGTGGTTTAACGTAACATTATTTGATCTATAGACATGTGCCTACGGTCCATACATGCATAAATTATTAATAAACAATAAATATTTAAGCCGCAGGCTGTAGACGAGCGGATCGAATATGCGTTCGAGGTCGTGTCGTAATTTATCTCATCCTTGCAGTTTTTAATTACAGTAATATTATCACGAATAAAACTAAAATAAAATTCTACATACAACAAAGTCAATAACCATTGATATAAATTTAGTAAATCGTTACACGTAAAATGGATTTATATCTTTTGTTACATATTGATTTCCCGTGGTCGATTTAAAAGACGTTAAAAGAAATCTGTGGACAAGATTTTTTTACCGAAACGAAATACTATTTTTATAAACAATATAATCTCGAGTGCACGTTTTGCATAATATTATAACACGTCTCGGTTCAAGTCTGTTTTTGTGAATAATACGTTAACTTCAGTATATCGTGTAAGCAATATGTATGCGCGTGTGTAATAAACAAGTCGAGACTATCTGAGCACGATCAACCCCTGCGAGTTTCCTCGAATCCGGCATAAATTAACCGCTATTATTAATAATTTCTTTTTTTTTTTTCATATTTGACGCGTGTACATCTATGAAGACGCGCAGATATAAATCATATTACACGATATTATAATGTATTGCGTACGTTTACGGCGATACGGGCGTTCACCATTAATGCCGTTCAATATACACATTATAAATCGCCGACGAATAATGTACGTTGCGGCCCGATGTAGTGGTAACCGTCACGCGCCGTAGTTGTTTTGTTACGTCTTTTTTTTCTACCAATTTTTTCGACCGGGAACGGTTATGAAAACGGCAAAAAAACAAAAATAAATTCAAAAATCCGTTCCATTGTGATGTCTACAACACCCCTGCTGCGTACGAACCCATGTGTTGTGATGTAACATTATACGTATATATAATAATATAATGTATCATACGATTTTTCATACGATTGCTCCTACGATCCTTTAGCAATTCAACAAAGTGTGGTTCGCTCGAGCCGATTTTATGCCGCGGTTCGTAATCCTATTTGGAGGTACGACTGCTGTTTCGTTTATTAATTTATTTCCTGATATCCGGTATAGTTTCGTGCACGGTAAAATGTTATTTAAAAACGACACTTCGCGTGGCGATACGAAACTCGGGTCTACTTTGTTCGTCGGGCGCGATTATCCCACCACGTCCGTCCTTTGTCGGTCACGAAGCATTCGCTTCGAACAGTTTTCAATTCCGCCGCCGCTACACCCCGGCTGGCCATTTTGGAATCAATGTAATTTCTGTAACCCAAAAGGTGGTAACTTTTTTCGTCTAGTTAGTTTTTCTTACGCACGCACGGGCCGGCGGATAATGACATAAATAACCATTTTCGTACGGTGCCGTGTTTACCATTAATGGCACCCCAGGGGTGTACTTTGCTCCCTCCCTCATTAGACCATAAACACGCATAAAAAAGTTGTTTAGTGTTAAAATGTCCGCCCCGTGTTTTTTTTTTTATTTATTTTTTGTTTTGTTTTACTACGTCGTCGTCACGAAGAACGCAAAAATTTTCGTTTGGATTTAATGTACCGTCGTCGCGCCTGCTTTCGATTTCGCGTGTTCGTAACGTCGACTTGATTTTCCTTACTCATACCTGTGCGTTTTTTTAATATAAAAACAAGTAGTCAAATTGGATTTTATTGAAAACACGTTTACATCAATCGGTTTATTTGTGAAATCGACAACGTCGCGCACAATAATCCTAATATCACGTATACCCGATATAATTATTGTATAAATAATAAAATATCTGCTTACTAATCTCGGTGTAACTACCCGTTTTGGTTATGTAAATTTAACGATACATGACGTGCATTGTTAAAACCATTGATCACGCGAATACATAATTACAATTACTATAATATTATGTAACCAACAACAGAAGGTAATGTGTCAACGCGTCGTATCGCATGGAAATCTATAAAAAAAAAGTTAAAAACGTATCGTGCCGCCTGGTACACTGTGGCGTAGTTGTATCATTTTTTTTTTTTTTTATTCCATAGTTATGCGAAATTAGTCTAATGACTAGACCGTGGCTATCAATAGTGACTTCCGGTTTCCTCCCACCCTTTATCTGTGAATCCGTATGTGTAGGAACATGTTAACTAATAAAACCAGTGGGCATTCCTTCCAATTTTCTCCTATTTAAGCCTACCGGTCAGATAGTTGAAATAAGATAAAAACTACAACAACATTATTACAGTAAAAATTATACCTACCGTCGTATTGTGTTGTCGCTACTTATTTTTTCATTAAAATTTCGAAACACAATAGTTTTATAATAATATTATTATGCGTCCAGCGTTTGTATTATTTTGTATAATGCGTGTTCAAAAAAAAAAAAAAAACCAAAAATCATTTCTTCGACGATAATGTCATACATGCCGTATTATCCAGAGGCGGGTATGTATAATAATAATAATAATAATAATATTCGAAATATAGTACTAGCTTGATGCACTGTGAGATCACAAATTACATTGTAGGCACAGAAAAAGTGTAATTATTTTAACGTGTAATTATTGTATGAAACAAAACGCCGACTGTAATATATATTTTCAGCCGTAATTACATTATACCATTATTATATGCCTAGTATTTATTATGAATAAATATTATAGCGAACTAGATGAAAATAATAAAAGAAATAAAGCATACGAATTTAAAAATTGTTATAATTTCAAGTTATTATTCATCAACTGCAGAAAAGTGTTTGTCTCGTTCTTTTTCCGATGATATGCTTTTATAATTATCAAAGTGATACGCATTAATAAATTATTCTTAATTATTAATCGGTGTGTTTTTAATTTTTAAAGGTGATCAATTAAAATTTAATTTGGCTTATATAAATTACATTCGGCTATATTATGCTCGTACAAACGAAGTCTTAAATTATAATACCGGTAGCTTTTTAATTTGGAGTAAAGAAATTACATTTCATTCGTGTACCTATTTGAAATCGAATTGCTTTACAGACGATGCAGCTCTTTTACACCGTCCTTGATACATTATTTCAGAGGTACCGCCTTCTGGTAGTATTTCAACAATTTCGTTCTAATCGGTTCAGTAGTTAGAACAAATTGCGATTAGGTATGGCCGCTCACTAAAAAAAAAAAAAAAAATAATAATAATAATAATTTAATTCCAAGCCCAAGTGACTTTAATGTTCATCATAAATCTAAGAAATAATAATAAAAGCAAAATAACAGAAACACGAATGGATTATAATCTATACAGCATACCTGCACACACACACACACACACACACACACACACACACACACACACACACACACGCACACACACACACACACACAAATAATTTATAAATATACATATAAACACTAGATGTAGATACTCGGAAATAAGTACTCGTCGAATAATAAATAAAATAGATTTTGACAGTTTTGAATGTGTACCTGTATACACTTAGTCAGACATTTTACTGGCATAGGCAGACAAATATTTAAAAAGGTTGATGTAAAATAATCATCGAACAGTATAAAAACCAACACCGTTTAGATTATCAAGCATGATAACTTTATATATACGTGTATTATACCTACATTATTTGCTGTATTAATATAATTTAATACTTACCTTCTGTTTTTCATTCTAATTTCGTATTGAAAACAGTCCTTAGCATAAAAAGCAGGAAAAGCTGCAAGTCCATAAATCGTGATGTAGGCACTTACATTTATTAAGATAAGAATATAATTTCCCATTATGGATACGTGCAGTAATGGCCATCTACCTGTTATTTTTTTTTATATTTATTTTTATTTATTATTATTACTTTTTTTTGTTGTTGTTGTAAAGAACATCCCTTTAATCGTTATAATTCCAACCAGATGTTTTTTTTTCTTTTTTATCTTTTCTATTTTCGAATAACAGTAGGTATTCGTCACGCACCGACCGTCGTTAATATCCCTCACCATTACAATACAAAGTCTAGCAACATAATACGTACATATTTAGTTGTACACGATTCGTTTGTACATTTTTTTCCTCCCACACCGTAAAATATCAGCCATAACTATACATATTTCTCTCTGTCACAATTCCCCTCCCCCTCGTCACCTTCAACACCCGGCGCACACAACTCACAGGATCCTTACATTGTTAATGAGTGGAAACGTCCGAGACGTAAAACTTGTTGCCTGCAGTTAGATGTACCCTCCTCCCACCCACGGCTCGGATTGAGAAGTAAAGTAATTTTCAAGAAAATAGACTTCGTTAAAACGTCTGGTGAGCTGAAACGCTTTGACAACCTTAATAAATTGAAACGCGGGGTAGAGATGTTTAAAAGAATTATGGTTCACTCGTTCTTTGTCGCTGCTCTGTTCCTATAACATGTATATACATAATGTGTGCTTTTAACATA
Source organism: Therioaphis trifolii (assembly GCA_027580255.1). Taxonomy (NCBI): domain Eukaryota; kingdom Metazoa; phylum Arthropoda; class Insecta; order Hemiptera; family Aphididae; genus Therioaphis; species Therioaphis trifolii. The sequence continues at coordinate 75,802,923 of CM050405.1, forward strand.
CAAGATGGCCGTGTGTTTAATAGTACCGGTTTTTCGATTAGTAAATACACAAAATATTTTATTTCATATATACCTTTAAAATATATATATAACACATATAAGTTTGTATAAGTACATTAGAAAAGAATTTTTATAATTAAAAACGAATTAAAAATAACGAACTTTACGACGTTCAATAATCACGTTTATAATATTTAAAAAACAGTTTAAACAGTTAATTATGTACGGACAATAATAACTGTAGAAGTTAATTGATATTTGATACTAATATTTGAAGTTTATGAAGAGTTTATAAAGAATTAAATAGAAATTACAAGGTTAAGTTCCTACGTAAATAATATAAAAATATGTTTTAAATTTGTTGATTGATGTAATTATTATTGTTATACAAAAATGTATTACTCATATTAATTATTATATACTGTACCTACCTGTATACACGTATATATGATATAGCACACATTTCTTTCGTGTAATTGAAATCCAGTGAAAACCACTGAACCGATTTCAATGTTTGATGCTTTGAATATAAGAGAAGAGTCTCAGAATATCGAGGAATTTAAAACTGTTAAACAAAAATATGAGTTTGGTGGACTAAACATAAACAAAATATACAATATGAATTTAAAACAGTTTTAAGAGAAGTGAAATAGTACGAATAAATTTTAAATGATTAAGAATAGTTAAAGGTGGATTTTAAAGTTATGAAAAGTATATGATAATCCACGTTTATACTTTTGTGACTTAAATGTGGTTTAAGATAAATCTGTTGAACATCCATCTCATGATACAAATTATTTATTTGTTTTTCACATCTACATGAAAATATGATACATACCATAGGTAGAATAGCCTCAACATTGTTGGAAAATTATAAATTGAAACACAAAAACACTCCGATCCATACATAATATTATTATTTTATTTTATCAATTATTGTTTCATCATGAATCTACATTTCTTTTTATTTGATGATATTTTGGTTAAATTTAAACGATAAGTAGATTTTTATATTTTATTTTATGTTCGGAAAAAATTCCATCAACATTGTATCTAAATAGATTAATTAGTGAACATAATAATGTATATCACATAACCAGAAAATATATAGGTACTTACATTTTACACACGTACATAATAATCACATAAAATTAAATAATACTATATAATTGTAATGATATACGTACCTACTATATAACAGGTTTCAATCATTAATTATAATAAAACTATAATATAATATCGTAATGATAATAATGACAGTACCTATATCAGCGTATACGATATAACTCGTGACTGCAGATTAAAACAAAAATATACAAATTGCACAATACAAATACAATACCTACTTATTAAAATTATTATTATGTAAAATGCTAACTATAATACAAATTGTATCTTATATAGTTTTTAAAACACACGATTTATGTTTTAAATATTATGGTATTTAATTTGTCGTTTTTTGTTTTTATGTTATGAAAAAAAATTGTAAAAAAAGCTATACTTACATGGCACATCATTTGACTCGATATTATATTCCACATAGAATATATATATGGAATATCTTAAAACACACGTCAATATCTTTGGCAGCCGAAAACAATTTCTATTTAATATTATCAAAAAATACTAATATTTATTTCGGGTCAAATAATGATCGTACAATTAATAAAACACAATTAAATTAGATTGTTATTTCGATTTCAATCGCTATTGGACTTACAATTAAGAACTAATTCAATTCGAGGTTGATTTACAATATTTGAAAACATACAAAAAAAAACGTGTTTTTAATTACCTACGTAACTTTAGGATTTAACTAATAATACCTTAAGATAAATATTAGCGTGTAATCCAGCTTTAACTACTAGCTGCTAAAAATTACTAATGAACCATCGGTAATAGCATAATATGATAAATATAATATTAAAAAAATAAAATTAAACATTAAAGTAAATTTCTTACACGCACTGAAACTGATCTTGTGTAGACCGGTAATCCGACATACCAACTACAATAAGTAATAACAAATACAAATACAATTACGAATACACATAGGTACACATACAATACAACTACTACAATTTTAACAAATTCATTAACTTACAATAGATTGGAAATTAAATAAATTTTTTATTTGTGCTACGTAACTAGTGATGGGCTGTGGGTAAATACCCAACGGGTAAGAAATATATTTTGGGTAAATACCAGGGTATTTACCCACGTCATTTTTTCCTTTGAAAAATTGGGTTTTTTTTTTTTAATATGGCTATACTGTTTTATCTTAAATTTTGTTTGTAACCAAGGTGGATATATCTCCACCTTGGTTGTAACATAAATATTAAAGTATATTAAAATATCACATGACTAGAATACACCCACGGTAGAAATGTAGAATATAGATATACCGTTACGCTTACGGCATTAAGAATGCATTGGTAACGCGGCATTAGTCTTGCTTTTGCGCTTTTTTTCGTTTTTGCTTTGTTAATGAAATACAAATTATTTATTTTTATTGTTGCTTAAATTTGTGAACTATAAAATAAAATTATGGGAAGAAAAAAGGTCATAGTGCGTAAATACTTTGAACAATTCATATCTAACGATAAACGTAAGTCATGCTAGTTTTGTCAAAAAGAGTATAATATGAATGTGAATAAAATGAAAGCACATTTACTTAAATGTTCAAATTGCCCACAACAAACAAAACAAAAATTGTATTCAAATACAACTTCTAATGTAACTGAAGATCAAATACAGACAGTTGATGAATATGATGCTCATTTAGCTGTCAATTCGCACAAGCCTTTAACCATCAACAAATTTTTTGATCACATGAATAAATCAGAGAATGTAAGTAAAATAATTAATTTAAAAAAATTATATTAAATAGGTAGTAAACTTATTTTGTTTATCATTTATTACCAATGTATTATTATTTAAATACAATATTTTCTTGTTTAACACTAAAAACTTAGTACTTACCTGTGTAGATATAATGTTTAATTATATAAATTGACAAAAAAATTTTTTTTTTATTTTACATTATTACATATGTATTTTAAAGGTACAAAAAATCAAAATGTTTAGGATTAGGTATCTATATGCTATATGAAAATTACAACTTATAATAAATTAAGTACCTACATAAATAATATTGTATTCATGGCTATTATAATTTATATGAATATATACAAATTATAATTTATTATTTTAGTACTGATGTTGTATCTTTCATAATATTTTATATTTATAAATGTATAAACAATCCATGCTTATTAATTTATGTTTTTTTTTTTTTTACTTCAACTTATCATAATATTTTTTCATTAAGTAGATATTTGGGCTTAGTTTAAATCTATTTGAATTAGGTAACATATAGTTCTCTAAGTTGTTATATAATAACATTTATTAAACTTATCTGTTTAAATAAAAATTATAAAACTATACCACCTAATTTAGGTATTTTGGCTTGGATCACCACATTTTAACATTTGTTCGTTGATGAACAAAATTTTAATGAATATTTTTTGTTTGAAGTAATTACCCAAATTACCGGGTATTTATTTTAAATATCGGGTAAATAACTAGGGAATTTACCAAAAATATATTTACCGGGTATTTGCCCATCATTATACGTAACTATATATATTTTTTTTTAATCAATAATTTATTTTTTAACTTTGAACTTTACATTACATTATTTTTCTTATTTGTTTATAATAATTATAAATAAAGTTTGTTATTTCGAGGTTTTTTTTATTAAAAATTAAAAATAATTTCAGAAAAATCTTATACAAACATAAAATACTCTTTTTATGTTACAATATAAGAGAAAAAATCTTATACGTCAGTCGTCAGACATTCGGACGTTTGGTCTCCGGCGTACTTTGATAATATATTATTTATTAATTTCAATAAACCCAAATACTTGTCCACTACGTTACTTAGATACAATTAATTTAGTGTTGAATTACTCACGTCTATTTACCATAAATTAGTCATTAGTACATTTATTTTTTAAATTAAATTACTCGCAAGTTTTTTGAATAGCGTAAAATATCGTTTATCGTAATTATATTTGAATTCTGTTCGGGCGTATCAATATTAATTTTCGTTTTTCGTAGTTTGTTTGTAATAATGCAGTGTTTGCTGAAAATATACATGCTAGGGTGTTTACTTTCGTCGTATAATGTAAATTGATGAAAAAAGAGAATTTTGAAAAAGAAGATTTTGTGGAAATCAAACGTTTACTAGTTTACTACCGATATACACCGAGGACTAAACGTCGTCATCAAACAATATTTTACCGGGGGTACGAAACGTCGGTGAACTCGCTTTTCGGTTTTTTATTTTTTTCGACGAAACAGCAGGGAGGATTCAAGTGGGACGCGACGTCCGTCGTTCTGGCAACTTTTCAAACGTTCCGAACGCCCCGCCGCCGCCGTCGCTCGCGATCCTCGTCGTATAATGTGTAATAATGAAATATTATATCGACGGTCCGCGGTAACAGCGCGGCGCATCCTCGCGCCGGCCGGAGGAGAAGATCGCGGCTACAGCGCGACGGGGTGATCGAGGAGGAGGAAGACGAGAGTTTTCCACGCGGTAGAGAGGAATCCGACGTTTCGCACACGACGCGGCCATTACCGCGCGGAGCAATGTCTGGTCCGGCAATAAAAACACGAGCATCTATTCGGAAAATGACAATAATAACGGCAAATGATCGACGGACAGATGTGGTTTATTGCCAGCCGACGGTTGTTATATAATAATAATACGACGACGACGACTGTTGGCCGCGAACACACACACGCGCGGTCGAGCGCGCACGCAATGTAAACTGCGCTCTGTCCCCACAACCACAGCCGCCGCCGCAGTGCACGTTAGCGCGTGTGTATATGTATATTATTTATTATTACTATTATTGTTACGATTTTTTTTTCAATTTCCATCCTCCGCCGCCGCCGCCGCAGCGTGTGCGATATATAAAAACGACCGGTGCTAAGCGAAGGGACCATTTGTCGCCGCGCGCGTATTACCGCAAAATCGTTCTCCTCGCGGGCGAGCGCGAGCGAAATGAAATAACGACCAGAAGCAGCAATGCCCGACACATGGTTCTTCCATTACACTCCTCCGCGGCGCACAAATATCATTTCGACGACGCCCGCACACACACACACACACACACACACACACACACACACACACACACAAACACACGCCTGCTCGTCGTAACACTCGTGCACACGCGATGTGTTATGATATTGCTTCAGTCAGACATTGTTATTTCGTTTTTTCTTCTTCTTCTATTTTTTTTTCTCTCCATAAATGCGTTTACGCTATCGTCGTGTGTGTGTGTGTGAATATATACGTTTGTATATGGTCTCCGGTAGTATTTTTGTGGGTCGTGTTTCGAATTTCAATTCGTACGACAAAATACGTCGTGTGTTCTTTGTTTTTTTTTTCACCAAACCGAACCAAAGCAATTTACCTTTTTTATTGTCTTACACGCGGACGATAGAAATACTCTAGAGCGGCGGGTGCCCTCTATATACATATTACATTATATATCATATTTCATCCGCCAACCACGTGTGCTGCCACCAAGCCATTTTCTCTCTATTTCTATGCTGTTTGCAAAACAGAAATAAAATAAATAAACAAAAATAAAACACCCGAAATTCCGTTAACGTATGAATTCCACTATAGCTATGTAGTTCGGGGGGCAAACCAGTTTCGCATGAGATTCACCTTGGATTTACATTTTTTTTATAGTTATTTCATTTTAACAATTTATGTTCAATTGTCTCATTTATACATGAGGTTTACTTTACTTATTTTGCATTATAATATTTACTTAATACACATCGTGTTTAATTTGTATTTTAAGTGTCCCATATTTGTATATATTTTTATGGAATTTATTTTCCTTTAAATAGTAATCAATTTCACCAACAAAAATCAGAACAAATTTTTGAAATTCAAATAAATATAAAACACGATTTAAGATATTAGATAATAGCATTGCCACTACATATGTACCGCTGCCAAAGACATTTTGGACTTAAAAGAGTCCAAAATAATGTTTCCTGAATTCAATAAGAGATTTTATATCATATTTAGTTGTAATAACATTGATTTATTCTGTGGTAATGATCTAATAATAAGTAATAACACTACTGTCAGTGGCGGCTATCCTCAAATTAATATGTGTTGCTGAAAATATTTCTGAGGACCCACCCACCTTCATATATTTATTAGAAAATATAATTACCAATTATCTAAATATAACTTGTAATAGCTAAAAAAACATTATCCTCTATTTTATAAATTAGTTACAAAATAAATAAATTATACTTATAACTATAATGAATTAAAACAAGAAAACCCGTTTTTTAATTACAAAATATACATTGTGCAATTGTACGCTTTTTTTTATATTTTTCCCCTCTTCTCTCGATCGTTTTAAAATCAATTCAGCTTTTTTCCCGATTTTTCTCCGTTCCGATTTCCCGATTCTTCCGGATGAAAATCTTTTTAGGTTAAAGAATAGTGGCTCCAATCGCGGCCGTCCACTCTCTCGATTTGTTTGCTCGTAGTGATAATAGTACGCGTCGTCGTATCACGAACCGTTTAACAGCTCCAGTTTACTACTTGATTTCCATCTCGAGTAGATAGCTATGTAAGTGTAGGCGGTAGGTAGGAATTAATAGTTATCATTACAGAACGATGTACACCGGTTTTAATCTGTATTTGTAGTACTAAGTTGATTACATACATTATCTCGCGAATCACCGTTTTATTCGATTAGATTTCATGTTAATGAATGAAACTGAGTAATAAATTTTTATACGTGTATGGTTGAGAATGGCGATTAAACTATTTACTAACGTCTTCAAATATAGAGGACGAATAATCGCACAAATTTATTGAACTGTTTACACGTATTATGTATACATATATTGTCAAGAATGTGATGAGCTTTTTTTATATTTAAAAGAACTTATTATTATTAACATCTTCATAAAATATTACATATTCATATTCATAGAACGAATCTTGCATTTAAATACTACACAATTACAATACTCTAGTACGATTCACCTGTATCCCACCGGGCAGCTATAGCTGACGACCGCCTTCCAAAAGATGATTTCTTCATATTGTTCTAAAGTCTCGTTCACACGGTGACACTAAAGTCAACGTGACATCCACGAAAAACAAACAAAATATTTAATAAGTGATCGAAATATTCAGTTAATTTAAAATTTGAATTTCAATACTGTTTTTTCGGAAATAGATTGTTCACTGTTGAGCTGTGTGTATAATAAAATATATATGATAACAATGATAATAATGATAACAATATCGACACTACCAGTGTAACATCCATTTCACCACCAACCCAGGTACCCACCCACCTACCAAATTTTGTATGTGTTGCTTAAGCAACACATAGACCATAGGATAGCCGCCATTGTCATGTACAGTTCTCACTACCGGTCACAATCAGTCGAGTTCTATCTGCACGTTGCCACTAAACGCGTACTAAAGTGTTCACAAAAGGTTATTGTTTTCATGTCGTGATGATATTTTCAAAACGTAGTTTAATGAAAATCGCATTACTTCTTGATGGAGAAGAAGAAATGAGACAGAGTAAACGAACTAGGCGATTTTGGGTTCACCCGTTGGTCCGCATTATAAGTCGCATCACAATACTTTTTGTGTGAAAAGTCATATTAGACTTTATTTTCACGTACAAATTCAATTATAATTTCGTCGTCCATTTTACAGTTTTTTTTTTTTAATTTATAATTTTACATCAATTATTTTTTTAAGCTAAACAAAACAATCAAAACAATGGCTATGACCGAGATTAGCACGGCGATTGACTGTTCTCACTAGGCGATCTCGATCAAAAAGCTCGTGACTGCCGCGGTCTAGATCGTGCATCGACCGGTCGAGACTTGACCGGACCTGACCGCGACTTGACCGTGATCGATAGTGTGTACGATGCCGTTGGATTACGTACTATCGATGTCGACTTGACCGTGACTTGGCCGCGACCGGACCGAACCGAGACCGCTAATGTGAATAAAGCTTAATAAGTGTCACGCTGTAGTGGCACCGTGTGAACGAGGCTTAATTCTAATAGAGTAAATGCGTAATAAACAGGTGTCCGAGTATACCGATGACCGGGCGGGTTGCTGCACCGCGGTTCGCCACACCTGGAAATGGGTTCGTTTCGAATTAATTACGATTTGGGTGGATTTTTTCGGTACCTATGTTCTTCTCGCTACGTTTTTGTCCGTTTAATATGTACGTACATATTATACATTACACGAGCCCCGACGATTACGTACGTATACGTTGCATCTGTTTTAATTCCTCGACCGTACAGGCATAATAATAATTATGTCGTACTCGCAGTATACGACCTGTAGACGAGCTGTCCGTATTAATACGAGCGTCGTCCGGTGAATAAAACGTAGAAAAAAAACACGCCGAAACGAGCGCTCGGGATTTTCTGGGAACAGTCCGAACGGCTCGCGGATCCGCTTCAGCCGTATTATCTGGCCAATCATCGTGTTAGATGCATTGGATCTCTATATCACGTCGCCGGGCCACGGATCGTTAACCGCCGTGTTTATACGCGATTCGAACTGCGAGTCGTCTGCGCGTTCGCGGGGGCCTGCGTTTAATTGTAAACAATAAATTGATGTAATTATGAATTTTAATTTCGCGAAGAACAATACCTCCGTAAAAAAACATAAATGTTCATTTTCACGTCAAGTAGGCACATCTTGTTTGCTTTCAAATTATCCGTCCGGCGGGTAATAATTAATATATTATAAAGTATACACGTGTTGTTTACGATGCGCGCACGAGATAATTGCATTTACGTTCACAGTGGGTACACCTAATGCAATAATACTGTTGGATTAAAATCTCTATATACTTACGTAGGTACCCACCAACACCTGAGCGGACCACAGTGTGTTCGAGCACACGTGAACGTGTATAATTTAATATATTATAATTGAGTTTGGGCTGTACGCATTATAATACATACAATATTATATTAGGAAACGACTTTTGGGTTTTTCGTTGAATTCACGCCGCTGCAGTGGTGTATTATATGTTAATATCCTCGAGTCCGATGAACAGCCTTCGATCCTTCAAAACAACGTGAAATACTTAACCGCACGCCACGTGTAAGTACGGGTCGACCCGAAATGGAAGATGTGACGATTATATATATAAATATACAGTGGATCAAAAAAGTTTCCGTACACTGATATAAGATTTTTTCAATAACATATAATGATAATTTAAAAGTTGAATAACTTTATACTTTTAATCAACATGTATTCATTAACACATTAACATTTTGCTTTTAGAAAAATAAAGCATACATATTAATTATTTTATTATTTACATGTATATTTATAAACAATTTTAGGAAAACAACTGCAAAAAAGTCTCCGTACAAAATAACATTAATATTTTGAATTTGATTCAGTATCATAATTATTATCACTTTATCATAATTAATGGTCAGTTGGTTCTCCTTTGGCTATAATTACTTCGTAAATTCGCTTTTCCATTGACTAAACTAATTTTTTTTTTGTAACAGTAGAGTCAATAGTGTTCCATACTTCAAGTACTTAGTGCATTTTTTAAATTGATGTTTATTTCGAGTTTGATAATTTTTTAAGCATCTACCTATTTCATCCCATAGATGTTCTATCGAATTCATGTCTGGTGACTGTATAGATGTGTTAAGTTGCTTTGGCATTCTGTGTAATAACCATTCTTTAACGTTTTTCGCGGTAGGTATGTTTTGGATCATTATCTTGTTGCAAAATAAACGAATTGTCAACATTTAGTTTTTCAGCACTTGTGTGCAAGTTATTTCTCGAAATATTTAAATATGTATGCTGATCCATAGTATCATCAATAAACACTAAATTACCAACACCAGTCGCGCTCATACAGCCCCAAACTAATACATTGCCACCCCAATGTTTTACTGTTGAGCACACATTTTTTCAGTCCATCTACTTGTTAAATTTCTTCCATACTATAACTCGCCCATCTGAACCAAAAATATTCAACTTGCTTTCATCAGAGAATAATACAAGTTTCTAAAAATCATTTCCCTTATTAATGTGCGAATTGTTACAAAACAAAATTGGTCCAACAATAAAAATGAAAACATAAAATCGTCTGAAAAAATCCTCTTTTATAATGTTATGATATTGAAAATAGTGGTTACCTACTTTAAAGAAAAAAAACTTAAAAAGTATTAAAAACTATTTTTTACCATGCAATGTAATTCTTTTATTCTTTTCAATCTTATATGATAAAAATTGAATAGTATACATTAGCATGCTTAAAAATTAATAATTAAATGTATATTATATTATTGATGTATGTATCCATACACTCGACGTAATCAATTTCTTTTCATTGATAGAAATGGAGCCAGCACAGTAGGTAATTGGCATTCTTATACGCAGTTATAAAAGTAATAGAAATGGGCTTTAAATCATAACGATTTTCAAAGGAACTGTTATTGAAAATAGAAAAAAGAAACACGTTTTTGTGTCTGTGTAGTGGCAGCTTGCGGGTATGAACCGTATCAAACCGATAAATATTGTTTCGTTCGACGTTTTGACACGAATGAAGTTGTATTTGGACCGCATCATTATTATAATGTATTATCACATCGGCGTCTGTTCACCGGGGGGATAATGTTATTTTCAATGGCAGAGGTACCAATTAGTATTTATATACAATATATTTTTTTTTCACGTAGGCGAACGCGTCCCGATGCCGTTCGATTCGGTCGGACGCAACCCGGGAATCGAAGCCTACGCGCGCACACCGTCAACACAATATCGCTTTTACGTGCCTACCTACGTTTCGTCCCCCGATGTGCACAATAATAATTCGTCGTAACGTAATATTTATTACATTAGCCGGCGCGGTACACGATATTTTGATTTTCGTTTGTCAGTTTTGATTTTTTCCGTGGTATTATGTTATTATTCAATGAGCGATCCGTATAATTATGTGCAACAATGGGTCGTTATCGATAATATCAACACACATTTATTAGACAATAACGCCATTACATATCAATAGATTTTCAGGTAAACGCCTATTTTTGACCATTATTTTCTTACGAGTGTTTTTGTTTCGTTATTATTATTATTATTATTGTTGTGCACTCGGGTTCTGATTTATGTAAATTATCGGCTATCCTCCAGAGCTATTTTAAATATAAATATATTTATACATCCGTTGTTAGAGAATTGACGATGATAATAATAAAAATAATAACGATAAATAACTGATCATAATAATTAAGTGGTCGTGCAGTGTATACCTATGCCTTCTTCGTTATGCGTCTTATCTTTCTTTCTCTTCTCGGTCCTTTATCCCTGGTGTGCGTGTACGCGTATATGCGCGCGCGCGCGCGCGCCCGTGTGTGTGTGTGTGTGTGTGTGTGTGTATACAGTGTTCTAGACCGATGATTAGGAGGTTCTCCGACTGGTTCTACGCCGTAGGCGATAACTCTGAACAACTCATTTTATGAACCCGCTCTTTGAAATAAACAACATGCCACCGCTAATCAAAATGGCGTCCAACACATTATGTGAACCTCGTTATATACCTGCCTGCCTCTTAATCTCGGTCAGACGACTACACGGGTATAAAGGAATAGATAGGTACGACGTCCATACGAAAAAAAAACTTTACAAACGAAAAAAAAAAAACAGTGCTATTTTCTTTTTTCACCGCATGCTGCTTTTTTGCTGCGTATATATACGTTATAAATGTGTACACTTCTACATAAAAATGTATTTATTTTATTTTTATTCTCTCAGTCTTTTACAGGTTGAACAACAAGTGACCGAAGAGAAGACAAAATGAAATAAAAATATAAGAGGAAATTATCGGTCGACATCAACAGCTATTGCATACGTTAGTGCGTGCGTGCGTGCGTGCGTGTGTGTGTGTGTGTGTGTGTGTGTGTGTGTGTGTGTGTGTGTGTGTGTGTGTGTGTGTGTGTGTGTGTGTGTGTGTGTGTGTGTGTGTGTGTGTGTGTGTGTGTGTGTGTGTGTGTGTGTGTGTGTGTGGTGCGCGCGCGTCGTTTAATCTTTTGACACGCCAACGAAATCATGTGCCTACTGCCTACCGACGGCGTGTGCAGTACACGTCAATTCGTTAAATCGGAGAATTCGTAGGAACTCAGTTTTTCGCAATGTCTTGGTAGATAATATAATAATATGTTACATTCGGGCCAAAAACCACAAATGTCCGATTACACTGAAAAACGGTATTAATTGTCACTCCACGCCGTGTGGGCAGCAGCTCTGTGGCCAAACGACTACGGGTCAATCGTATTCCGCAATGAGTTTCCAAGGCGGATAACTCGTTGAATCGCCATCGTCCGATTCCTCTCCCCCTCTCCTCGCCGTAAAGACAATCGACTTTATAGTGGATTTCAGTTGTTTCCGTATTTGATTATAAAGGCACGTCGGATGTTAAGTACTGGTAATGAAGAAAATGCTAATGTAAATTATAAAATAAATTCATTTTGATGTGTCTACCCGTGTAAATGATGAAAATCGAAATTATAAGTTATCTGAAAAAATTAAGCGAGGGGAGAAAAAAAAATTAATTGGGTGCTGAATCTGGTGAATGCCGTGTATTTTTATGCGCTTTAATGGCTTAACAACGTCAAATTAATTATCGAGCAAGCACAATATGTTTTTATTTATTTATTTTTTTTTTTTTTATTAGAGCTTTTATTGAATATTAAGCTCGACAATTACATATACAAAAACAAACGATAAAGTAATAACAATACAAAATAAAAAACAATAAAAACAGAAACAAAAAAAAACAAAAAACAAGCGAAAGAAGTAGAATCGATGGTGATATACAAACTTATGCGTGGTAAATTATAATATTATTATCCTAATAACATATATGACCTGTTGTATAAATTATTAATTAAGAAAACAAATCACAATATGTTATAAAATGAAATTGGCTGTTCATAATTCCACAGTTTATAATTTAAGTAATTATGAAGAAATTTGCATTAACAAACAGTTTGCCGTTGGTTCAATAGAGGTATCAACTTTTTGCTTCGTGTCTCATAGATGATGCAATTAAGGAAACATTAAAACCAATTATAATTCATACCGATGTCTGTACAGCTAAAAATAGAAACAATGTACTTTCGAATACACTTATGTATAAAGTACAAAATTAGTATAACACAAAAGTACTGAAAAAAGTACACACAAAAATATAGTGTCCATTGTGTTATAGAGAAAACATTTTAAAATGTTGATTTCTGTTTTTCTAAATATGATAATATTAATATTATTTTGTATTGTAATTTGTTTCATTTCAATCCGAGTAAATTTTTTTACGCTAAAGAAATTAATTAAATATTTTTAATTGTTTTAGATTTAGAGTGAAGCAAAGGATCTTATATATAATTCAATATAATTATATTATAATTCTACAAAAAAAAAAAAAAAACACAATTTTTACTTTATACTTGATTACAATTAAATACACTAACTTTATTACTTCATTTATCTGCACAGTTCACTTCATAAAATACAATATTACATTACAAATTTAACGTACCTACGTATAAGTTGGCATTAAAAACTAGGTGTTATAATTACAGTATGTACAACTGCCTATTTTTAAAATTAAATATATACGCAAAATAAAAACAATCAATTATAGTAAATAATGCATAAAACTAATTACAACATAAATCATAAACATGATTAATAATTTCGCAATTTAATAAATCGTGACAGGATTTTTATTTATAAGCGTTTATGTAAATTATTTTACAATTTTTACGTAATAAACTGTGATTTCTTTAATTTTCAACTTAAAATATTAATCTAAAGACATTGTTCCATCCAAACGGTATATTTTAATTTTGAATCTTTGTTCAGAATCGTTTGATTAAAGAAATGATCAATCCTTTCTTTAAAATTCAATACACCCATTTCCGACTTGTGCGAGGAGCAAAGAATACCTCATGGGGCAAAGTACGTATACTTTTTTAATGTTGAAATTTAAATCACAACATATTCAATAATTATGAAATTGTTATGTATTTACTTATTTATGTATAACTAAACTTTTTTTTTATCTAATTATTTATATTTTTTATAAAAAGTCAAAACCTTAAATCTGCCATACAAAAATTTTGATTATGATTTTACGAAATGAATAAAACAAAAAAAAATAATAGATATACAATTTTATAATGACAAAAACACTAATATCTCAAATATAAAATTTAAATAAGGTTTTATGCCTTACTACGATTTATAATAATATTTTACTTATATTACTACAAATACCATTAAGTTGTACAAAATATATTGTTTATAATCTATTTTGATTTAAAGAAATATTACGATTTATATTTTCACTTAGTACTCGTATAATAATCATTGAGAGTATTTTTTGTTGATGTTCCTGTAAACTTTTGAAATATGAGATATACGTGTTGTAGCTATTTCAGTGAATATAAACGTATATGAAACAAAAAATAAATATGAATTCATATTATAATAAAAACATAATAAGTGTTAACTCGATTAGTGATGAGATCTGACGTGGTAGAATAGTGATACTGTAGAGTATAGTTAGAAAGAAACGGGAAACCACTGCACAGTAACCCTTTCTTCCTTAGTTACATCATCTCTTAGTTGCAAACCAACCCTCGGGTTGTCGATCCTAAGGAGAGAAGAGAGTATAGCTATAAAATAATTACAAAAATTTACTGAAGATATGTTTAATTTAAAGGTCGGGTAGTTAAATACAGTTTATGATAAATTTAAAAATAAAATATTATCGTACATGTATTAATTACTAAGCAATGGGTCTTTAAAATTATAAAGCCACGACAATCATTGACTAGGTTTAATTATTGATTTAACTGTTATAGGTGTGAATGAAAAAGTATAAAATATTTAAAGATGAACACAATATATTAAATATATAAAACCAATATGAAAACATGTTAATTTAATTTTAAAATATTGTGGAAAATGGTGAATCATGTATGAAAACATGTGTAAGAAATATGCTTTTATTACAAATTATGGAAAAAATATTTAAGTTAAAAAAGCTCATTTATTTATACACTGTTTAGAATATACTTCACAATTGGCAACGTTGGTGAATTATTCTCACCGAACACCATGTATTTACATATAAATCCGAGCTCTAGTCATGGTAAATGCTGCAGCAGCTTTCTTGGTTTTGAATCAAGTGAGTATGGTGATTAAAATAAAAAAATAAAAAATTCAAGAGTGTGTGACCAACAGGAAAAAAACGAAAATGTAAATCATCAATTATTAGTACACCGAAAGAAAAACCACAATCATACTGATAAAAAACTATGTTTGATTGACAATACTCTTGTAAACATAGGGCCAACAAGAATTTTTTATCAATTTAACAATACCATTATTTCTAATTTTTACATCGTTGAATCATCAATTAACATTGTTGTATTGATAATAATCTTGCTAACACAGAGCCAACAAGATTTTGTTATCAATTTGACAATACTATATTATAAGTTTTTTATAATTTTTATATCGTTGGATCAACAAAGAATGTTGTCGGTTTAACAATTTTCTTGTAAGTATAGTTACTGACCTACAAAACATTATTATTAATATGATAATACCATTGTAGCACCATCTGATATGTTGAATCAACCTAGATACATTGTTGCCTTTATTGTAGATATATTATTAGTAGTTGTTAAAATTTTTTATCACAATCATATTATGATTATTAATTTTGAGCAATATTTTCCACCATTCTTTATTATAACTATAGTTGTTACCTGATACCTAAATTTTACCATGTTCATAATTCATTATTTGTTATGTAGTACATGGAAGTACACATAAAGTGCAAATAATAAACAAAATCAATAATATAAATATTTCTTTTTGTACATACTTTGTTTTTAAATAAATAGGAATTAGGTAAAATAAAAAATAGATATTTTTGTTAAAAATGTTGTATATTATTACAGTTAAAATTAATTAAATATGCATTATATTATTTTTTTAAATCAGATAATATTTGTCCAAGAGTGTGACATGGTACATCAAATTTAGTATTAATAGAAAAAAAAATTTTTGAATAAACAACCATACAATAACTGATTCTGGAGGATATTCTAGGTTAAATAGATGAAACAGTTTAAATGTCACATCTATTGCATGTAAAATTGAATAAACTTTATATTTTATATAGTCAAAAAATACAATTATCTCTTTTGGCTGCATAAGTGTACCCACTACCATGATAAAAGGCTGTATTGGAGATTTGTCTGTAAGTCGTGTTTTAATGTATTCTTCTATTTCACAAACTGAATTTTTAAATATAATAAAACTATTCTGTGAATCTTTAATGGAGCGTTTTTATACATTTTCTGCATTGTCAGTAACAACTGTTATAACTTTTTGGTCAATTTACCATTTTTCGAAAGTGTTTTCCAATATTGTTGTGCAATATTTGAAGCCGTATGAGACTTTTCCATTTGATGAGTTGTAAGCGTGTATGACTTTGGACACCACTTAACATTAATCATATGTGCATTAACCGTAATATAACTATCCTGTGATAATGATGACCAGGGTTCGGATTTTACAGCACCAAAAAGTACTAAAACATGCGCTATAATATGACCAAAAAATAAATTTTTATCTTTTGAATTAATGCATATTAAGTTAAAGAAAATTGTAAACTCTAAACAACAATGAAATATAAATAAATAAAACAGATTAGAGAGCATAAAATGTATATATTCGATATTCCCGAGCTTCTTAAAAATAAACTAACATGTTTAATATTGTATACCCACAATTATAATATTATTTACAAATTAATTACGAAACAAAAATGTGGTAATTTTTCTTATGAATATTATAAGTAATTATATATTATATAAATTGATAATTCACATAAATCTATAATAATTTTTTCTCGATATAAACGATATCAATGAAAACTACCAATTAATGCTTTATATAAGAAAAATAGTACCAACACTTTAGAAATAGCATTAAAAATCTAAAATACATCAAATATGCAAAAAATACCAAAATAAAATTTCATATTTAGAGTCCCTGGTGTATAAAACAAATTTATAGCCCACCCTGCTATTTTTATCTGTATTCTATAATAATTAGTAAATGCTATAAAATGCGTACCCTGATGATGACCAATAGTCAGCGTACAAGCTAATATGTTAGCACTTCTTAAATCTCTTTGTATAATATCTTCAATTGATAATTTCAATGATTTCAATTTTTTTTTTTTAAGTGCTTCTTCTCTGCATATTTTATGGTTAGGTTTTACAATGTTCATAAATTGTTCAAACCCAGCACTTGAGCAAAATGATATAGGCATTTGATTCATAGCTATCATCTTACCTAGTGCCTGATGTACGAGTTCCGTTTCGTCGGAATTATAAAAGTCATTGTTTTCTCTATTAGCATAAGTTTGACGACGTTTTCTAGGTTGGCGATGAGTGTTATCAGTAATTTTTGATTCAGAAGTGCTATTTGTCGAGGTGGACGAACGTAGTAAAAATATCAGGATTATATCGATTTCGTGATAACTAGCATCTCTATAAATAGATAAAAACAATTTTTTGTTAAAATTATAATTTTAAATGCACATAAAACAATTTATAGGGTAAGTAAATTACAATTTTTTTGACCAATTTTACTACTCGAAAAAGTGATCACACACCCCAAAAAAAAAAAAAAAAAAAATCTGTTAAGTCTCGCTTGTAATGCATAAATATTTAATTATTAAATGCAATCCATTAATAAATTCACATGTACAAAGTGTTAACAATAATATTTTTGCTTTTGAAGAAGAAGTTTGTTCTTGCCAATTAGATATTAATGATAAAGATTCTACAATATCAGACAAAGAAGATTTAAAAATCATGATACAGTCGTGGCGTTCAACCCATCTTGTCTCACACAAACTTTTTAGCTGTGGTTTGCCATTTAAAACTTTTTTTAAGACAAAATTACGTTTAGAGGACAAATTAAAAAATGAAATTACATCCATGACTATCCCTATGGTATTACGAATTACTTGTACATTAGATGATTTCGATATTGATAGATTTAGTGCATGGTTTGAACATGGACAATGTAAAGCATTTGTTGCATGGGATTGGACTTTTTTAACAGCACCTCTTGCAATAGACACCATAACTGCACACCCATCAGTGCCTATTCCAACACAGTTTTTTAAATTTAATGTCAAATTCTTTAACATATTTACTACAACTTCTCCCAATATATCACCAGTGAGCTTTGGTTCAAATGTCTCTAGATTCCTCTCAACCTGTTCAATTAATTTATCATCATCAGTTGCAGTGTCATCATAAATATCATGACAGTTAATAAAACCCATGAAGCATTCCTTTATAATGCCTTTATATGGATATCTAATTATCAAACTCATTTGTGAAATATGACTTATATCTGTCGTTTCATCAAATAAAATACTATAATACTTGCTTTCATGAATCTCTTTAACAATTTCCTCTGTAATGTAATTTTTGCAGCATTCAATTATATCATTCTGGATAACTGGACTGATGTAGGTAGCTCTTGAATGAGTAGACTTTAAATGTTTTTCCAGATTAGAATCTCCACATGAAATTCTTAATTTTAAGAGTTCTCTAAAATTACCTTTATTAATTGTAGAATTTATATCTGATGTTGTTGGTAATAAATTATTCACTTTCTGATAGAAATTTCCTGAATCATAGTGCCCTCTTAAAGGTATATTTTGATGACCAAGAAAAATAATTGTTTCAATTATTGGTTTTAGTCTGTTTCTATTTTCTTCTATTTGTTTCAGCCTATCAGTATTAATAATATTGATAACCTCTTTGTGAGGATTTTTATATCTTAGTAAAAAATCTTCAGCAATTTGAACACTATTTATATGATATTGATTTTTACTATGCACCTCAAAATCACCATCTTTTCCTAAGATTTTTGCATATTTTTTTAGTGGTTCTTTTACCAATTTATTTAATTGCGTTGCTCTATCTTTTCCACCTTTATTACTAAATAATACACAATATTTGCACAAAACACCATTTTTTTCATTAGAATACACAAGCCATTTGTATTTTTCAAAATGTGATCTATTCAGAAACCTTTTTTCTTCCTTGTTTTTTTTTATATGAGTCGAGAATGGGTAAATAAAATCATCTTTTGGAATATTAGGTAGTTCCAATAATTTTACCTTAATATTATCAGGAATTTTTGATAATTCATTCTTTAAAAAATAACCTATATCACTTGTAAATTCGTTTAAATTACTTGTAGTAGGCGGTAAATCAATCTGATCGTCATTTAATTTTGAAGGTTGTTTTACATCTAAAGTATCTGATAAAACTTTATTTAAACAATTTGGTAATTTATTTGTTATATTGCAGTCAATCGTAGTAGCAACATTTGGTCGTTTTATCAACCACGACGAAAGCGTGCTTTGATCAGTAGAAGTTCTTTTACTCATAGTCTTATTTTTAATATTTCACTTACACAACACAGAATTTCATAAAACTATAATATAATATATTTTAGTTATTATAATACATTAAAATATTAAACACTTAATTACTAAAGTACTAAATGAATATAACCATAGAATATAGATAGTAGAATATTACGTTAAATTTGAATCATAGATAATAATACTAGTACAGTAGTACCACAGAATAAGTACGTATGAATGTATGATAATATGATATGCGTAATATTACAGATTACTTAATAAACATCACGGTTATCTACAATCACAATCACGGCGGTATCTAAACCGTGGTCACAATCGGAATATTTATAATAATTTTTATCGTGTGTGATAATATTGTTGATAAAGTAGTAACATAATGATAATAATTTTTTTTTTTAATTTACATACCTAATATTTTTTTAGTGTAAATTGATTTATATATACAAACAAAAACATATAACTTGGGCAAGGGGGGGGGGCGATCGCCCCCATCGCCCCCCCCTCAAATACGCCACTGATTTAATATATACATAATTTTAATATATTGCTTTTGTGCAATATACAAAAAATAAATAAAACTTAAATGAGTTTATCTATATGAATAGGTATAAATTGAAATGTAACAAATAACATAATAACAGTTAATTATAATAATAGGTATCAAAAGTTTTCACCACTGCGCGTGAAAATATTAATTTTCGTCAAAATTCCATCTTTAAACGTCTATAAAAAAAACCTGACGAACGATTTTTGAAATTTTTTCAGTACTTATTTCAAATCATATGTTCAAGATAATATTACATTTTCAGAACTTTTTATCTAAAATTTAAAATTGTATTAGACGAGATATTTTTAATATTTCTTAAGTTCTATTTTTAGCGCAAACATTAGAAAACAATTGTGAAACTTTTTCCAAGTCTGTATTACAGTACTATATTAAAATTTGTTAATATTTGGTGAACATTTCGTGTATGTAGCACCATTATTTTAGGATTTATTGTTAAATACAGAAAATGAATATTCTTATCATGAAAAAAAATTACTAAAAATTACTTGTTATATAAATAAATATGTAAAATCTAATGGTCGTTTTGGTTATCCTTTTAAAAGACAATGAGGTTTCAGAATGTCCTAACATTTTTTTCTTCATATTAGACACTACAGAGGCATCAGATGATTCAGATGTTGATACATTAGACCGTGAAGAATCATCACTTGCAATAATTAACATTAACACATTAAACTTAACTTTTCATAACATGTATTTATTTAATGTTTAAATAAATAAGTAGGAAAAAATACCTTTGACTTAATGTATTTCAGTTGTAGAATATGATTTCTTAACAGATGGAATGTCTTTTAGAGATTTTTCAAGCTCGTCTCCGGTTAGTTTCGTTGGGTTACTTTCGCCATCAGAACTGTTTCCTTCTTCAATGAAACTACTCTGTATGACAGTATCAGAAAATGTTTTTTTCATGTACTTGACATCCCGATCATAATTCCCAGAAACGTATAACCTGAATAAAAAATAAAAAATACAATTGTATTGTATTTGTATGTTTATATTATAAAATATAATCACTTTTTCCGAGCGAGTGCCCGCGCGTGTGTGAGTACATTTGTATATATTACAGTTTAAATACTTACGGGCTTCTTTGATATGAGTAATTTCAAAACTTTCCCAAGATACTTTGTGAATATATGATGTTTTTCTCATTTGGACTACTTTGACATATTCGTTTTTTTAGGATTTTTGCAATATAATTTCCCATCTTCAATACGAGTCCACGAAATAGGTATTAAGTAATAATAAAATATTACTTAGGATCGTGTATTTTTTGTAGTATTTTTTTTAGTCCAATGAAATATTGGTAGGTACTGTTTACTTTAATGCAGAACATAATTAATAAGTTCATAAAATATTTCTGTATTGTTTCATTATATCTATTGATTGTTCATAATATTATGAATTGGAATTAAAAAATATTAAAATTGTTTGTAAGAAAATTAAAACTTCTTTTTATCTCCTATAAATGATGTGTTTTAGAATATATTGTCTTGATAATTTGTCTTTATGTAATTTTATTTATAAAAATGGTTTATGATTTGATTTTTTTACAGTGTAAATTATAAAGTGTGTTTTACATTAAACAGCAATTCTGTCACCAATCACCATTCACCATTCATTATGTGATTTGTTTAAAACATTTTTAATATTTGAATTCAATAATTTAACTTAAAATTAAATATGATATTATAATTTAATTAAAACTAGATATATAATGTAAATAAAGTATTTATTTATTAAATTTAAATTTTTATATTAGCTACTTAATAATTGTTTTTAAAATCTTAAATAGTCTTTCATATGGATCATAGTTCATACCTAAAATATTTCAGCCTAAAATTTTATTTCATTTTATAAATATTTTTCTATGCATTTTAACATTTATATAAGATAAGTATTTTTAAATTCAAATAAATTATTCCTACATTTTGAATTATTTTTACTTATTAAACATCAATTTGTGACAGAACTATATTCTATTTCATAATATAATCTATTATGTATGATAAAAATTGACTTCATAAATCAACACGTGATGATCTTTTCTGTGTAGGTACAACGTAATATCAATGATGTTATGTTGTACAATTAACAAACAATTTAATCTAATTTCTCACTATTTGTATACCTAAACTAGTTATTTTATTCGTTATCCAATTTAGTTTTCTAATTTATAGAATGTACCTATGTATATACTCGTACATATAATTAAGCAAGTACACGTTTATGATGTTGTGTGAATTAAAGTTGAAGTATACGTTGAACGTCTTGTGCTCGAGAGAAATGATTAACAATCGTTGGTAAGAATAACTTCCACATCAATTAATTTATTAAAATTCAAATTCCATAATGATATAATTTTTATGATGTAAATACGTATATGTAAATGTAAATGTATTTAAATTATTTAGTTTTCATTTTAAATTATTTTGATAAGTAAAAAATCTGTTCGACAATTTTGCATAAAGCTCATTCCTGCGAATGTTACAGGCCGAGTAAAAAAGAAAAAAATGTTCGCTCTAGTTAAATTATTTAAATGAACCTAGCCTAACCATGAAGGCCTTTCGCTGCTTCTACCAATCTCATAGATCGATCTCTGTTGTCGGCATCCTCAATTCTTGCCGTTTAATCTACTTGAATTAAATCTTTCTTTACCCAACCTTTTCAACGCTGACGTGGTATTCCTCTGGGGCGTGTTTTATTTAGTTCTGATACCAAAACTTGTCTCATTAGACCGTTCTTGTCTCGCCATAATTTCCGGTCCATTACAGTATTTTTGCCACATGATATTTTTGGATATTCGGTCCGTTACATTAAGAGTTACATATCTTCTTTATAAATATGTGTAGTGTGTATGAAAAAAAAAATAAGAATGCGTTTATAATATCAAATTACCTAGTCGTTTGAAATTAAATTAGTCTCGTGATAATTGTAATTAAGCATAATGATTGACATTTTGAAATATGTATTATATTTGTCATCACAATTTTTATAAATCGGTTATATGGTATAGTAATCATTGTGTATTTTTTAAAATTTTTTTTTTTTTTATGAATTTGCTTTTCATTTTTATAATTTTAGCAAAATCTTTGCGTATTAAAATGTATTTATACAAGAGGAAACGGCTGAGTGAACATCGGGTGTGTTTTACGTACATGTATATGTGTAATGTTTACGCTTTTTTTTTTATTTGTTTGCATTTTTTCCCTTTTTCAATGATGATTTTTTTAAGAGTAGGTACAGTCTTATCCTGTGCCAGATATACGCTTTTTTACAAAACGATGACGTGTACTAATGTACTTGTTCGATCCGAGTGCGTAACGTACGAAAAAAAAAATAGAACGTTTCAAGTTAGTCTCGAGTACCGGCCAACGATGTGTAGTATAGGTACAAATCACAACGATAAGTTGGTGCACCTTTTCAGACAACGCCGAGTCGACTGCACTCGAAACCGCGGCCGGAGGACTGTAATGTACTCTCGTGTACTCGATGGTGTACCGTGGCAGGTATAGTATCGTACTACGACATATTATTATGCTTTGAACGCCACGTGTAAAATCGACCGATGGTAAAAACGAAAACGACTCGACATAAATTAGGAAAACGTTTACCTTATCTCTTTGTTTGACGCATTGTGAGAGACGAGAGTGTATAATATACGTATAATATGTACACGGCGAGCGCCCGCAAAGACGAAAGGACCCTCGGTTTTTACCGAAACGTACAACGCCGACAACCGTTTATGTCCCGCGCAAAATGATTTATTCACGCACGGGATGGCGGCCGGTCGTAACGAAAAAAAACAACAACAACAACTACAACAAATAAAAACTCGACGCGACAACACGAGTGCGGGTAAACAAAAGCGGGTAACGACCACCGCCGGGGTAACAATACGTCGTTGGCCGCGCAGCGTCGTTTACAAGGCGTATATTATGCCTAAATGGTGGTGTTTTTCGTTTTTTTTTCCTCTCGTTCCCCGCGGGCAAGACCGTCACGACGAAAAACACATTATTGGTCGTCGATCGGCTCGGCCGATAACCGTGTGTTAACGACGCCGCCGCCGCGCACCTGCGGACGTCGCGGACCCCGGACCGACGGACGGACAGAGGACGGACACGACGACGCCGCCGCCGCGCGTGAGAGGGTCGGATTTGACGACGTGTACCTGCTTTTTGCCTGGGCGAGGTCGGGCGGGAAAATCGCAAGCGAGGCGGCCATCGGCGGGCAGACAGAAGAATTAATCGACCAAAAACACGGGTACGCGATTTCAATCAGACTCGTTAAATACATACCCACACTATTGTACGTTATCGTATTTATTTATTTTTACGTTACGATGATGCGATTATTTCAAACACACGACATGAAACGGCGTTTTTGCAGAAGAAACACTACGAAATGACTTTAAGTTTGAAAGAAACAAAATAATAATAATAATATCATCGAAAAAAAAACAGAATTATAGTATACGTAAGTTATCATACGAAATTACTATCGAAAAATCGCCATCAACATTGACAGAATTAACAATAATTAATGACATATAAAAATGTGTACGAAATGAATTATAACGGGGGTTTACACACGTTCAGTTTTTGGTTTAAACTTGACTGAAAATGTCTGGACGTTCAAACAAGTCCTAATGTGTATGCGCAGAAACTTAAAGCTCGTTCAGTTCCAGGCGTAGCAGGACGGTACTGCCCAATCGGAAATTCACAACGGGCGTAACACTGTGCCAGTACTGGCTAATACTGGCGCGCTACTGGGAGCCAGTATTGGCGCCTGTACTGGCATATATCTGGGATGATAACGCTTTGCTGTAATGGATTTCTAGTACTTGGTAGTACTGACATACATTGCTGTTACAATACTGGTATTAGTGCTCATACCGTACTCAGTATATAAGGGGGATAATTGCATCCCCCCACAACTGTTCATTAGAAAATCCCCTTTTTTGTAATAGCTAATAGTCGATAATACAACCTTTTTTTTTATACTTTATAAAATATCTTTATCTCATAACCCCCCCCCCCCCATTTGTTGGATCTCTGTCCACCCTTGAGTATACTGATGTTTAAATTGTTAAAATTTAGGAATACAGATTACTTTAAGTCTTTAAATAACACTTCATTATTTAACTGTATTTATAAAAAACTTAATAATATAAAAAAATAGTAATAATATTTTAAAATTAAAAATGACAAACTGTTTCAACATAAAAATTACAAACTGTATTAAAAAAAAAAAAAAAGCTGGTAAGTGAGATGATGGTGGTACAAGTTCGTCCTTCGTCCCTTCGGTCCTCGGACAAGATATTGGTGATGAATGTATTAAGTTTTAAAGAATTGATGACTCATTTCTTTAGTATAAAACGATTCTGAGCAAAGCTTCAGTGTAATATAATTTCTATCGTTATCGTATACATTATTATCTTGAGTCACGATTATTGATATTTTTTCGGTATTGATAGTTTAGTATAAGAGTAAACTTGTATTACAATTTCAGAACTTTCTAACAAATACTCAATATTTCATTAGAAATAAACTTAAAAGAAATCAGACAATATCGTAAAAAATCGTATAATAATTTATTAAAGTGTGTATTTAAAAAATCCTGACTCACGATTTTTGAATTTTTGTTAGGATAATTAGGTAGGTATATCCGAGCAGCACCAAGATGCAATAAGATTTTGTTAAAGGATCCTTTCCCACCTCCCCAAATATTATTATTTATTATATATGTATATGTATATGTTATAAGAAATTTACGAAAGAAAAAACCTTAAAAAATGTTTTTTAAACTGAGGCTCCAGTTAGCTGACTAAAATTAGTGATGGTTAGAAAATAATTTTCGAAAATCAAATAAATTAAAAATCACGAAGATAATAACAATAAAACAATAATTTTTCTCAAAAATGTATTTAAAAGTATTTTGAAATGGGACGGATGTGCTTAAGAAAATTGTAATATGTGGGAATAAAATATAAATCAAACATCAATATTTTTGTACAGCGCATATTATACCTACTTAAATACTTTTGACTTTTACTATAAAACACACATACCTTGCGGTTCGGAAGAACTCATTTTGGCAACAAAATGTATCAATTCGTTCACGTCAACAGTAAATATAGAAATGACTGATAAAAGTGGTAATGCATGAAATTGTAATGAATTATAATTAAATGCTATCATATTTTGATAATTTTTTTATTGATAGGATATAAACCAATAATATGTTAACACGTTCGCTGCGTATCATAATTTAGTAGCACCGACTGCGGTGCGCACGCAATTTTCGATATACAATTTACAATGACGCCATTTGGCGTTGTTAGCACAATTGAATAATTTTTACATCATATGCTGAATGACGCCAATTGGCGGTCATTTTTTTATACAAGTGTTCAAATAAACAAACAATTCAAATTAATTAACAGACTGTTATATTATTATTAAGTTTAAACGAACAAAAAAAAATTAACTTTTATACCTAATTACATATTTTATATATTATATTATTAAATAAACAAAAAAAGCTTATATTATTATTTTTAAAACAAACAAAAAAAACTTATCTTATTATTTTTAAATAAATAAAAATCTTATTTATTATGATGAAATTTCGCAAAACATGGTTCTAGACAAATACTTGGATTATTCGGACAAGTTGGACAGAAATATGATGTGTCTTTGCGTATTTTCTTTTCTGCGCAAACACAACATCTTTTTCGAAGTGCCCTTCCATTCTTTCCTATCTCGTGTGTTTTTGGAATGTGTTTTCGTTTAGCATCTAGTCTTGGTTTTGGATATGCTGGTAAAAGTTCACTAAGAATAGATAAACGAAAATCATAGAGTGTCATCTTAGATCCGACTTGTGATTGACTGTACAAATTGTAAGAATTTAATAATAGCATTTGGATCACATGTATTCCTATCTTCTTGTACCAACGAACTGTTTTTCTCGAAAATGGATAGTAACTGTTCATTTGGTCCTGCCGATCAATACCACTCATAAATTTATTATAATTTGCAATCGGTTCTGGTTTTAGTTTTTCTTGACCTTTTTTATTTTTTGCAAGTATCAAATTATTTTTGAATTCGGTAGAAATATACATAACATCCCGTTTGTCCTTCCATTTACCAACTAATACGCCATTAGAGTATCAGCTTACCCAAATAATCGCTGCCAGAATCAGAATAATCAAAATTTTCGTCATCAGATTCAAAAAGAAGTCTTTCAATTTCATTTTGAGTAGAACGGAGATCAATATTTGTACAAAGTCTATTGGGTCGAGACGAACCAGCATTATCAGAATTATTCATATTTATTGCAGTAAAATAACAGCATAAAAAAAAACAATGAAAAATTAAATTTATATACGTCAAATCGATTTATAACAAACGTAGTTACCTAGCTATCGTATAATAATAAAGATAATACTACTCACTTTATTGGTACACGTCCATATTGGCTGAATAACCAAAGAGAAATAAACTAAATATGAATTTACTGAATGCACACAATCAATATCACGATTGATACTAAAAATAATATGTCTATAACATACAAACATAATTATTGAATAGTACGTAAATACCAAACAAATGGTTATTTTTAGAAACGGTTTTCAAAATTATGTTAAAAAATGTTTGTAGATAACGCTGACAAAAAATTAGTGCACAGGTTCTAACGCTGACCGGAATATAAGCACATAATAATCGGTATATCAGATGACGCCAATTGGCGTCGACCGCACACGGAGAGTGACGCTACTGACGCCAATTGGCGTTGTACGCAGCGAACGTGTTAAGTTTTAATAATACAGTCACTATTTTTTTTTTTTATAATTAATAATTAAGGAAAATCACATTTTTTGGTCCCACTATATTAACTAACCTAATAGAATTTGTCAACAATTGATAGCAAGCGAATTGAAAACACTGAGTATCTTAAAAAATTTAATACGATCCTCACATTATTTGACAAATTAATAATCAAATAATACAAATTAATTTGCGATTCACCCATAAATATTTAAAAAAATTGAATTAAATAATTTCAACCTGAAAGTCAAACAAATAAGTTCATCTATAATTTATACCTAACACATTCGGTGATTCATCGATTCTTATTAACAGTTTCTCAAGCCTCAAGATGTATC
This sequence comes from Therioaphis trifolii, assembly GCA_027580255.1. NCBI lineage: Eukaryota > Metazoa > Arthropoda > Insecta > Hemiptera > Aphididae > Therioaphis > Therioaphis trifolii. The sequence goes on from CM050405.1 coordinate 75,831,299, forward strand.
CTGTAAAACGTCGGCTTTATAAATCAGATAGACTTCGATAAAAAAAAAAAAATGAATACAATATTCAATTAGGCACGGCACATTAAAAAGATCAGGTGATGAAATCTTTTTAGTTCTAGGAAACAGATGGAAATCATTTTCTCCAAGCCATCATAAAGATTAGTTGTATTTGGTATACTTGAATATAAAAAAAAAAAATCTTTAATATCAATAACCAGAGACCAAAGCTAATACATTGACTATGAAAAGGAAATAGAATCACGGTAAAAAAGACCAAATTTTCATTTAGAAATTAAAAATACTTTTCTTCAATGGCAACTTCTAAAAAGAACCAATTAATAAATAATATTAAGATTTAAAAATTAACTTATATTGTATGCGTGAATTTTATTTAGAACAAGCACATTATAGTATATTAATAGAATAAAGGGGTGTCACCGTTTTCCGCCAAAAACGACCATTCCATTTTCCGCCAAATTAGAAAAACCGTCATTCCTTTTTCCGCCAGTTATAAATTATAAGATTTTAAAGTTTGAGAACCCTTTTACGTTGATAATATTAATACTAAATTTTGTTTTAATAAAGATATTTTACTTTAAAAAAAAATTATTATTATTATTATTATTATTCAATATTTCAGTATCAACATTTTTTTTTTTGTGAATACTTTTGCCTTACATGATTTATTAATACACCTCCAACGTACTTTATTTACTCCTTCATATGCTTTGCGAAATTTAAAATTATTAATTATAATTTGTGGATTGTCGCGATTACTACTTATTATTTTCACGGACATGGCTGTAGCTTGTCTTAGTTAACGCACATCACAAACTAATCGGTGATCGCTAATCAATACTGTTATTACCGACAGTTGAACAAATTGCAGTACGCTATCTGCAGATTAGATATACCTATATTTTCTATATAGATAAAGACGTAGGTAAAAACTTGTAATACTCAATAAAAAAAGAATATTATTAAATATCATATTATCATTAAATATCAACGTAAAAGGATTCTCAAACTTTAAAATCTTATAATTTATAACTGGCGGAAAAAGGAATGACGGTTTTTCTAATTTGGCGGAAAACGGTATTGGCGGAAAACGGAAAGGTAATTTTTGGCGGAAAACGGTGACGCCCGAATAAAGATATTCACATTAATAGATCGCGTGATATTATGATGATATGAATAAATCGCATACTATATAAATGTGTAGAATCTTTCGATTTAATACAACTTCAGATTTTACAATTGAATGTCATACTTCTTTTCATTAGATGCTGGTATAGTAGTGTCTATGTTATTTTTATATTATTATTATTATTTTTTGAGTCACTTTACAATGTCTTAGTCATTTTTTGATGAACCTTCCCCTTCTTTGTTCATATATCTCTGATCATTGCTTGCTTTCGAGATCTCAGCATATTCTCTCGTTCATCAGGTGATTTAGAAAACTGACTGCCCAAACTTACAAGATCATCTATTGCTGGTTCGTTAAGACTTGTGTTATAGCTAAAATAAAAAATGTGAATACATATACTGAAGAAGTGTTTAATATAGGTGTAATTACAAATATATTTATTAAATGTTTTGTTGTGCAAACTAATATACATAACCAAATTGAACAAAAATTAATTTGCACGTACCTAGTCGAAGATGGAGTGTTGATGAATTGTTCAACACTGTTAACTGTTGGTGGAGTTTGAACACTGGGTTCTTCTGCAATAAATGGTTGAGGTGCAACCAGGCTGCCTTCTAATATATTATCAATTGTTTAGTCAACAGAACGAGTAGTTAATAAATCTTCAATAACCATATGCATGGTGAAATATGGAAACAATTGTAGAACCTAGGGAAGACAAATTCAAGTGTACTTATAACCAAAATAATTCATTTTAAAATAATCAAACCTGCCGAGCCATTGTTTCCAATTGTGAAGTATGTATTTGAGTAGTAGGTCTTAGGGAATGAGTTACTTCAACAGAAAAACTTGGTAACCAAGACAAATACCTTGATCCTAAATAAAGATAAATGGGTTATTAATAAATAATATATACAGTTTTAGTTATGGTGTACCACATAGTTACTATTAATTATTGAAGAAAAAATGGTATTAAATCAAAAAATGATAATAACATACAAAAAATATTAAACCACATAAAATAATGTTAGAATTTAGAGAAACATTTTTTTTCAGTATCTCCATAATTAAAAGACCACAGAAATTATCATTTATAATTTAAAAATAGTTTGTTTTTCAAATTTTAACTAAAAATATTTTATACATCCAATACTATTTATACAATACAAAAATTCAAAGGCCAAACATTTTGTTTAAAAATAACTAAATATTTTACATATTTTAAAACAATAAAAATTTAATTTACCATCGAAATGGAAAAAATGATGAGGAATGTGAGTATGTGTTATGTGTCTTGACCAACATTATTAGTAGAATTCATTGGCATATTTTGATCGTGACCTAATGTTAATGATAATCTACATGTAGGACAAGATGGTTCTTGTTCCATCCATGACTGCAAACATCCATTGTGAAATAAATGCCCACAAGGTAATTTTCTTGCTGAATCCATTTTTTCCCAGCAAATAGCACAATTATCCGAGTTTGTATCTAATTCTTCTACAGTAGCCATAGGATAACTAAAATTGTAAAGAAAATCCTTTATTCATCAAAACTAAGTAAACAATAAACAAAGCAACACAACAATGAATAGTTAGAAAAAAACTAATTCCTATTTAAAATGAGTAAAATAATGTTACTTATTGCATCAGAGCAAGAGGCTTAATGATTTAATTAATTAATTTACACAAGATATTAATAGATTAGGAAAGTTGTACAATGTACAGTTCATATCTTTATAACATTAAATAATATCATTTGATTATATTACAGGTTCAAGCAAAAATATTCAACATTTAAGTTAGTATTTTATATTGTTTAAGCCACCATGTGTAATTATACAAATTGTGAAATTTCTACGTTAAGTTTAACAAAAATCAATCTTAATTTATATTTCCTTTCATGTAGCAGAGTCAGCAGTGTTTTGGTATTTTTCTTTTTTTTAGATAAAAATAATAGTTGAATATTGAATAGTAGTTGCTTTACTTTGAATGTAGCACAGGAAATCACATTACAAAAAAACAAAATAATAATTTGTTAATAAAATTAAAATAACAACTACCTACACATTTATTAAATTTAATGAATAAATAAGTAGTAGATAAATTTCATGGTAAAGTGAAAACATAGTTATAATTTCACACGAAGAAATGCAATAAAATTCAATTAATCTCATTATAAACCCAAGTATTTATATAGCATAAATAACAAGCACATAATTTAACTGTTTAGTTCATAAATTATTTTTATTGTGACTCATGGATCAATAATATTTATATTTAAAACAATATTGTAAGTATTCTTGTGCCAATGTACTTTAACTAAAAAGTTTTATAAAAAATACCTTAGAGTAATTATAATAATAAACTTTTGTAGATCAAGTAATATTATCATGGATACACAATTGTCCAATGTATGCTTGGACAAGGCAATTGAATTATTCTCAAAATGTATATTAATTTACGTATATATACATAAATAAATATGTATGTATAATATATGATATAAATTAGGTTTAAAATTTTAAAATTTCATAATTCAATATTAATGTTTTATTTGTACACAATAGCTTATTTTTTTTCCAGATGGGAATGCACCCAAAGAAAATTTTTATGTTTTTGCAGTCGCTTTTGAATATCACTAATTAATTGTCTCATATGCATAAATATTACAAAACCAGCCATTGTTAAATATGAACTGGTCCATATAATTGCATGTCAATAATGGAGGATTTCCATCACTCGTATACCAAGGTCCAAACCTAACTCAGCATAATAAATTAATTTACCCGGGCTGGTTGTATGATTTATAGAATTACGATGAAAAAGTTGGATATAATGTCGAAGAAATATACGTATGATACTTCCAGCTAACATTAGGCACTGTAAGAAATAAATTAACAATTAAAATAATTGTAAAATTGTATAAATTATATAATTACCTCGATGACCATAAAAGCAAATATATGTTTTGATAGTGTAAGGCCAACAAGATATGCAAAATTCAATAACAGTACAGAAAATATAAATCCAATAGATAAAAGTACAGACATATGAATGTATTTCCAATTCACTCTTGTTCCAGTTCCCATAGACATCCACATCTAAAATAAAAGTAGAATTCATACGAGATTTAATATAATATAAATTATTTTAAAAATAATCAAACAAAAATTATTGTAATAAGTAGGTTATGATTAAAACTCATAGTTATCACAACTCATATTTTCAAATTGAATAAAATGGCACAACTTCACATTCATACAATTTACAGGGGAACAGAAATAAAATATGTTTTAATCTAGTAAATTACTAATTTTTTGTTAACGTTTCTACATTACATTAATCAAATTGTTCAATTATAATAAATTGTTTTATAAGTATTAAAATAAACTGTAAATAAAAGCATATTTAATCTATGAATTTAATTAGACATTAGACAATTTATCACACCGTATAAAATATTTATTTCTTTAAAAATGAAAAATATGTTTTTTTTTTTGCAAACTAAATGAAAAATAATTTTAAATAATATACAGTAAAAAATAAATATGATATTCTATATTATTACTATTTTCATTTATATTTAGTAACAACAAATATACATAATTTTATTTTATGTTGTTACAAATTGGCTCTTTTTTAGAATGCATGGATTAGGTTAATAGAAGGCAACGGGAAACCACTGCACAGTAAAAACCCTTCCCTAGTAACACCTTCTTCTAGGTGCAAACCAACCCTCGGGTTGATGACCCTAAGAAGAAGAAGAATGACAACCTATAACTTTAAAATCTAATAATTTAACCCATTAATTGAAATTAAAATCAGTAATTATAATTATTTTCACTTAAACATTTATAATATTTTGAATCAATACGATAGGAAAAATAACTTAATAGGGTACACCTAACTGATTTTATCTGCCCACCTTAGTTATCTTTTACACAAATATTCATTCACATTTGTACTTTAGGTACAAATAATATTCATAACCACATGATTGTAATTCTTTTGTTGGGTTAAACTTTAGAATTTGTACCTAATATAAAATGGAATATATATATATATATATATATATATATATATATATTTATGGGTATTTTATTAAGTTTTATTTGTTTTTCCAACACATTATTAATACAATGGCATTCATTTAAATTTTATTTTGAACGTTCAATATTAAAAGAAGTATTAAATATCCTCTTTATTTGTGTAATTATTTAGAAAAATTAGAAAATACTTTGTCTTTTACTTCGCTTTTATGAGAATTTTTGTATACACTTAAAACTTTGTTCACAATCATTATCAAACAACATAATTCATAATATTACATAATTCGGTCACGTGGCATTGGTCGGACCAATTAGTAAATTACCAATTAATTTACTGTATAGTATGTGATCAATTAAGCTAAATAAACTAGAACTTAAAAGAAATTAATTTTTTTACAGATATTAAAATAATTAATTTAAGTATAACAATGACGGAAATATTTATTAAAAACAAATATTCTTTATATAATCTATAAAAGCAATAAGCCAGTTTTCTAGTTAATATAATTTGGATTATTATTTAATAAACTGAATTGTTCACAATATACTTTTTATCGTATTGGTTTATAGAATAGTACAATGCTTTGAGCTGATGTATTTAAAGCATTTTACTTAAAATTATTCATTTCGAAATTGACCATACAATTCTATTAGTTCTAGCCATACAATTGATAAAATTTTCAAAGTGGTTCACGGTTGGAGAATATTACCAATAATATTTAAACAAAAAAAGAAAAAAAGCTGGTAAGTGAGATGATGGTGGTACAAGTTCGTCCTTCGTCCCTTCGGTCCTCGGACAAGATATTGGTGATGAATGTATTAAGTTTTAAAGAAATGATGACTCATTTCTTTAGTATAAAACGATTCTGAGCAAAGCTTCAGTGTAATATAATACATTATTATTGAAATACTGTTTACGTATTTTACGGTTATTTGTATAATTTTTGGTGAGTTATAATAATTTATTAAAGAGTGTATAAAAAAGAATCCTGAGTCACGATTTTTGAATTTTTGTTAGGATAATTAGGTAGGTATATGAGTAAGATCATATTAAATTTTCAGAACTTTTTGTCAAATATTTAAAATTATATTACATAAAAACTTTCAAACAATTTGGTAAATTAAAAGTTCTATATTTAAATCAAAAGTGCTATAATTGTTTTGAAAATGTTGTCCAATATAAAAAATTATGTATTTGATATTGGATAAAATTTTCAAGTTTCTAGCTTCAATACTTTTCGATTTATGACTAAATACCTAAAATCTGAACAGTGAAAATCTCGTTTACGGCGGATTTTTACCGATTTTACCGTTTTTACTCAGTTTTTCGATCGTTATTCTTGATTACTGGAAAAACTATGGAGATTTTGGAAAATGACCTCTTTAAAGTACCATCTCAGTTCAATTTCAAATCTAAAAAGTTGCTGGACGAAACTTTTGGACAAGGATTTCTATACGAAAAAGTGTTTACAGAAAAAAAAAAAAATTAATAAATTAATATATAAACATCATTGTAAAACCATAAGATCCTTTGCTTCACTCAAAATCTAAAAATTGAACAATTATTGATTTAATATAAATAATTAATCAAGGACAACATCATCTTTTCAATTCAACTTCATTTTTTAAAACTACGCTCCTTCTTACCACCTTCTCTGTCTTTCGCACCGGAAAACCAACGACTGACTACGCTTGATATATCTTTATTGTTGGTATCAGGAAACTTTGTATAAAGCACTTCTAAATGAAAAAATATATATTTCATAAAATAAGACAGAAATATGTGTATTATGAATCCGTACGGACGAAATCGCGAAATAAATTAGATACAAGAACAGTTGAGGCTTCATTAATAATTAATACAATTTTTTGTAACATGTCTTGCTGTCAATTTTATGAGTCAATACTTGCCAATAAAACATTGCTTCAAAAAGTACACAGCTCAGCCAAGTATCAAACAACTTAGACTTTTCAGCCCACGGAGAACACATCGGATACATTAAAAATTGTATATTTTATTATATATTCTTTAATTTTTAAAGCTTCAAATATTATTGATCATTATCTATATAATGTGTGTTAAAAATTATATTGTAAAAAAAATGAAAAGAAGTTTGTCCCGGTTTTCGCCAAATAAAATATGGCAACCCTAGTTAAGCATGCAATAGCAGTTGCAGTTATTAGAAAATCATCGGTAGTATGTAGTCGATCTCATGCTCCGACTTACCTGAATACTACGTACACCTTCAGTTAAATTTGAACTGAAGACTGAACGTGTGTCAACCGCTTTAGGAATTTAAAGTAAACAAGTTTATGTATTTCTTAATCCTGAACATTTATTTTAATTTTAATATTTTAATTTTTTTTTTGCATAACACATTACGTTGCCTTGGTAACATTTGTAATGGTTGTTTCTGGTGCCAAAACCCTTGTGTGGGATAATTTTCGGCTGAACACCTGACTCACCATTGAGTTTTGCAGAATTAATTCTTTTGGTTATTGCTCACAAATTTTGTACGTTGCCTCCTATTAATCTCATTATGGTAGTACCTAAGACGAAAACATGAGTATTGTCTATTTTATTATTCGATATTTTTTTTTTAAGTAATAAAAGTGCCGTTATTATCGATAAAAAATACACTCAGTTTACATTTAAGGTATGCTTTATTCGAGGAAAATATAAACAAAGACAATTTAATTGAAATTCAAGTCATAAAACGACGAGTAAGACGACTATAAGACGTAACATTTCTTTATAAGATGATCCGAAATAAAACTAAAATGAAATAAAGTTATATATAACTTTTTGTATTTTCATCACAAACCTACATTTGTATGTATGACAGTACCTGTTAAAATCTACGCCTAATCTACGGGTACGCCTAATTATTTGAATGAACACAGTTTGAAGTGTGGGTATTAAAAAATTTCTCTAATACTTTGTTGATGATGAATGATCCCGTAGGCTTTAATTTGAACGCCTACATATTTTGGATCATATTAATTCACTAACATTGCGTTTGAAGGTAATTGAAAAACCAGAAATCATGAATATAAATTAATTAGAAAATCTAAACTTACCCGTATATAGTTTTTTACTTGTCATAGTTTTAATTGACAATGAACGAAATGATATTTTCAGACTTTATTAGCGCACTTATTATTTTTTAGATTGAAATTGAAGAGGGAACAGAAAAATATCGTTTGACATGGGTTAAAAATAATATTCGTTTAATATTTAAATGAACGTAGTGATATGGAAAAAAAACTGCGATGAAAATTTAGCGTTCCGAAAACGAGTTGGTGTTTGAAAATTAATTGTTTAGTTAGTAAAAGACACTCAATGAAATCGACTAATCGATTATAAAACACCCCGAGGATATGCGCATTTGATAATCGAAAAGCTATCAAATCGTTAATGATATTATGAATACTGTGACCATTGACCAATGATAATTTGCTTATCGTTTTTGAAAAAAGGTATAAATAAAACAAAACAATATGCATTAATACCGGTCGAATGTACGTACGTTGCGAAAATGAAACGCAAACATTTAAATACGCATAATATAATATTATGTACCAACATGAAAAAATAAAACTCGATGTGGGTGAAACACAGTGGCGTAAATCACTCTAAAAAAAAAAAGTGGCTATTGGGTGTCACATTTAAAAGACTGTAGCAATCATTGTCCACTAGCATCTCAATCGAGGACAGGCATTTCCAGCTCACATGAAGAAATGTTGTCGGAGTCGATTAATGTGAAAATATAAGATGTGTAAAAAAAAAAAAAAAAACAAACACATCAATGAAAACCAATACGTTCCTCGTTTCACACAAAATCCAAAAACGTGATGTAATCTGATCGATTGCAAATTAACTCATCGACTAGTGCCCGCGAGTTCGGGGCATAAAGACCCGATGTGTTTTTGATGTGGATTCTAGCCACATTCCTTCGTCATAATATTTTAATAAACATTTTACATTTAATGTTTAAATTACACCGACACGACCGTGGTCGGTACCTATGTAATTAGTTTGAAATTGGTTTCCTCCGCTTGGCGTGTATCATGTTTTTACTCCCTTTCGATCGTCAAACCTACGCACGTCTACAGCCGTGTTTTTATATTCATATGATTTATGTTACGGACGTATTCGGGTAATTTATCACATGTTTATTTTAAATACCCCCTCATTGTATCTCATTGGATATTTGAATAATCTACGTTTATTGGTTATAATTTATATGTAAAACGTTTACTCGGGCTCCTATAATTTTTATAATTCACAAATTTAGATATAACGTTTGTTAAATTATAGAGTACCTAGGTGCCTACGTCAAATATTTTGATTATTATTAATTCACGTGCGTAAATCGTGTATTGGATACGCTTCGATAACAGTCATTAATATAGTTATTATTTTTTCCTTTTTATCACTCAAAATCCAGATCGACAGATTCTAGATAAGTTGCTTCGAATTTGTATTTGTTAAGTAAAGATTCATACTTATCAATAAATAATTTTACATTAACAGGATTCAAATTCATTGCTCTCGATAAACTAGTAGCCTCTGATTTGCGAATTGACAATGTTGAATTACGGTTCAAAAAATTTTTAAACCAGTCTACACCAGCAGATTTATTTTCAGTCCAATAAGATGGTACTTTTAAATCTAGTTTAACAGCATATTCGAAAGCTAATTTCCTTACATCAATACTACTTAATCCAAAGTACATATCCGCACAATTTTTTAAGTAATTTGTTAACATAGTTTCTTGACAACTGTTGAAAATTCTTTAATGAGGTCTGTAACCACATTTAGGTGGAGAACCTCCAAACTCGGCGACTTTTAATTTATTTATAAATCGACTTAAACTTACATGACAAATATCAAAACCTTTAGCCACTGATCGTACTGACTCAAGCATTATTCATTACTGCATTGTCAGTTCCTCGATTTGAAAGTCTCTTTCTTGTCCGTGGCATAACTATAGTAAAATAATGTAAATTAATGTTTATATTCAAACCTAATAAAATAATTTTTAACAATTTAATGTTACAATTGTCCCCCGATGAATTGTTACATCTGTAATTCCATTTCTAAAAGTTTATATAACATACATAAATATAAATTAAGTTTTGTAGACTCGGAAGTAAAAATATGCTCACCAAATTTATTATTAAATCAATATCATTATTAAGTTGATCATCAATATCTTTAAATTTTTCCAATGTAGTTTTCGGAAAATCAATGAGTGCATCTTTTAATATTTTATTTATGTCAGTGGAATTATTTGTTGTTTCTAATAATGTTCTTGTTATTTTCGACTCTTCTTTATTTCGATATTCAATGCTTCTTTTAAATGATTCTATATCTGATTTGAATACCAGTGAATCATCATCTGAAATTTATTTTAAAATGAAATTTATTTAAAATTTAAAATACTAAAATTTGTATGTATTATTTAGTTATACCTGAACGACCACAAGTTGGACAATATTTAGTACTTATTCTTGATGTAGTATGTGGATATTTAACTGTTACAGACAATGTTTTTAAATGAGTATTAAAACACTTCTAAAATGGAGGCAGAAAACTAAAATATTTAAAAAATTTTACAAAATGTTTAAAAAATTTGAAGAAAATTGTATTTTCGACTAATTGTATAGCTTTAATTAATTTAATCTTTTTTTTTTTTTAAAAGATAGCGTTTATTAATTTTACATTGTAAATACGTACCGTTAGATGTACCAGGCAATTGGGATGCTAACACATTTGCCAGTAAATAATCAGCATCTGAGATAATAAAATTGAGCAACATTTTAAATAAATTTGAAAAAGCACAATTTATAATCAAAGAAATTACCATTTATAGTTTTTTCTTCATTGGCTGTAGTTTTTGACATTTTAAAAGAAGATAAGTTTTTAGAGTGTCTCAACTTCCTTTTCTTTATATTAGACACTACAGAGGCATCAGATGATTCAGATTTATTTTTATTTATTTAGATATGAGTATATGGATCCGTATAGTCACATAATTTCACGGAAGTTCAGCTCAACAAAATATGTTATTGGAAATGAACATTGAAAAAAAGTAATACGAATAAATCTACATCAAAACGACAAAAACAGACAAATATAAAATTTAATTAATTACCAATTGCCCATTGAAAACTTAACGTCACTGGAATAATCGTCCGTGTTAATAAATACTTGTTGATAAGTGAATGCTCAATAGAAAAAACTGTACAAAATCACTCAAGTACAACATACTTGAGTAAAACGTAACGAAAAAGTTGTTCTAATCGAACGCCTAAATAAATAAAAATAGTTTTAAAAAAGATGAGCAGTTCGTTTCACATCCACTTAATATTATTGAATTCGAAACTCAACGCAATAAATTAATTAAACCGCTGTTGTTCAATAAATTTATTACAAATTACACCTAGGAAGAATAGATGAAAACGATGAGAATAAAATATGTCGTTTATTCTCGAACCGTAGAGGGAAAGCGTATCATAAATATGTAAATATAACCACGAATGCCGCGTATAGTGTCGGACTTATTCCCGAAACATCGAACATATCGTGTATAATCATTAAAATAAACGTTACAACAATCGTTTTGGAACAAAGTACCTATACCTATATTATAATCACGTATACGTACCCGGTGGGTGTAAAACGAATTCAAGAACGGCCCACTTGTTCTGAATTTTGAAGTTTTAAATTATAGTAAGTACACAGAACGGTGTATAATATATTGTTTCCGATAATTTACATCGGGCATTGGAAATAATATATTATTTGGGACGCGCACAGCCGTTGATGGTGTTATGTGCAGTGTTACACGGCCATTAGTTATTGCAGCTCGCCCGCACGTTCGTGTATATAATGTAGAGTGAACTCAAATAGTTTTGAATTCTAAAAACGTTCTATTTCTTGTGCAATACCTACCTATACACATTACACCTACAACACTGCTTCCCACGTGTTGTTTTTTTTGTTCGGATATTTACTGTTTAATAATGATATCAAACTGTCTGTCACGAGTCGTAACACGTCAGTAATTCATTCGCACCTATTCTAATTAATAACACATCATAATATTAACTTTATATATTGATATTCGCGAATGAAATTCAAACGTATGTGATTCGTCGAATAATATTATAATTCAAAACACAAAGTTATTGTTATACATTTATAATAAACATCAATTTCCCATTGCCTCGTCAATTATGACCGAAGTGAGTAAATTATTGGTTTTAAAATTATGTTTTTTTTTTTTTTTTAATAAGTGCTTACTCAAATAAATTTGCTATTCCATTACATGAGCATATGCATTTATCGAATGACAAAAAGACGAATTAAAAATCCTACAAAACTCCCGACTATTTTCTAAGAGATTGAAAACAAAATATGTATTCCAAAGAAAGCAAGGACATATTCGACGAAACGTCCATCATTTTTTAAGTTAACCGAGTTATGTCAGCCTCCGCATTGACAATAATTGTTTTCCTTTGATTTTAAAATAATTTATTGTAATTATTTTCAGTATTTATCGTCTTAACATTTATTAGCCGACATTTACAAAAATAAGAAAATACTTAAATTGTATGTTATTTACATTATACAGAATAAAAACCATCATAATAACCGAGGAAGTAACTTGAAGCAACTTGTAACCTGATTCATGATTTTTTTTTATATATATATACCTAAATAATAATAATAATAATAATAATAATAATAGGTAAATTAATAGTTATATTTTTATAGTTGTTGAGTATCAATAATTGGGAGATAATTTATATATTTTTTCCTTTAATATTTTATTTGTATTTATTTTTTTAGTTTATAGTATGTATTTTATATATTTAATTTTTATTTTTAACTATTTTTGTTTTTTAATAAGTATAAATTATTGTCCCCTTCCTTCAATGACATCTCCAAGCCTTCTATAAAAAATAGGTAGCCATACTTCGCACCACGGGCGCGTATCATAAAGTGTCCAGAAAAAAAAACAAACATTATTTTTAAAACCAATAGATCATTTGCTTCATTCAGACTCTAAAACATGGATCTTATTTTATAATATGAAATTATATTAACTCAGGAAAATGTTAATTATAATCATTTTTAAAAGTTAAGATTTCCAGTATAGCATAGTTATAATCACTTTATTCAAGTCTATTAAAATAATTTAAGACAGCGGTTCCCAATTGGTGGTCTGCGGACCCCCGGGGTCCGCGGTTGTGTTGTTCTGTAGTGATATTTTTATTTTATTTTGTTTTAGTTTAATTATCAACTTTGTAGTTGTATATAATGTAGTTATACATTTTCATCGATCTGACCCAAACAATTTGTGGATAATAAATCCATTTTCCTGTGATATTGAAATAATAGAAAATTCCTCTGAACAGGAACAAGATGAATTAATTGATTTGGTAACTAATAGAAAGACGAAAAATATTTTCAACGATAAAAAACTAAATGATTTTTGGTTAATTGTTCAAAATGATCAAAAGCAACTTGACATTTTAAAAAAGCTTTACATTTCATCCCCTTTCGCACAATGTATAGATGTTCACAAGCTTTTTCTACCTACTGTTACATAAAAAACAAATATCGTAGTAGACTTAATATTGACGCTGATTGAAGAGTTAAAATATCAAACATGCAGCCGGACTTGGACGAAATTATGAATAAAAAAGAAAGATTTCACTTGTCTCATAAAGTTTGAAGGTGTTTAATCAAATAATTATTTTTATAATTTTTTTTTTTTTTTTTTTTGAGAAAATTTTTTTCTATTATATTACGAAAATGTTTATAAAATTAAAAATTAAATCATATTTAAAATAAATCGTACAAATTTATTTTTCATTTTCGTATTTAAATAAAATTGAAAAGTAAGTATTTACAAAAAATGGGTCCGCGGTCCAATTTAAGTTGTAGCTAGAGGTCCGTGACTTCACACTAATTAGGAACCGCTGATTTAAGACATAATAAAGTGCGTAATTTAATTTGTTAGAAGTTTGGAATAAAGTGTTCGGTGTACATAAGTACAGTGTACTATTTTCTATGTATTCTATATGTATTCAAAATATAGTACATGTACCTATACGCGAATATATATGTACATACTAAAACATAATTACGGAAATATTTATACTTTTTCAACGTTGATTTCCATTTTGTTAAATTTAATTTAGTTTTCGTGAAAAATGGATGTAATCAAAATTTTTCAAATAATGAAGTTTAATAATTTTACATTTTATTTGTCGAGCGTTTAATCAATACGTATGAGTATATTAAATTAAACAAGCTTCGTGTAAAATAACTAATTGTTGTACCCGTGTACGAAAAAAAAAACACTTTTATTAAAGTGCAATGCATTTAAATAAAAAAATGAAAAGTTAAGCGATTTTAGTGGCTATAATTATTCTGTCAAAGAAACGCGAAAAATTAAAATATGGTGTTGCGTGCCGACGAGTTGCTCGGTAAGTGTTAAACGTAAAAATAAAAAAAAAAACAGCAAATTACACCTATACACAGAAAAAAAACTCTTTAATTATAATAGTCGATCAACATGTATTAAACACGTTATAACGGTTCACTAAAGTCATACTAAACAACAACAAAAAAAAGTATACGTCCACTAGCTACATAGTCTCAGGAATAATAACTACAGGTACGATTACCGAGTTAGGAGAAAAACTACAAGCGTTAGAAGTTCAAATTTGATTGAAATCACGAGAAAGTTCAAATGTTATCAAATGGACGATACCGTCAGAGATTTGGTATTATTATTATATTTTTTGAAGTTACGAAAAAGCTAAGTTGACGCGATGTGCCAAAATAATTCACAGAGTTGCCAATTATTTATACACTTGAGAATCGAATAGAATGCCTGAATGCGTTTGTGATGAATGCGACGGCTAATTGCGGAAAAATGAAAACGGTTTAATTTTAAATTGTATTATTAGCCGACAATACACATAAAATGAATATAATACAAGCATAAATGAAAAATACAAAATCGAAAACGAATATTGCCCGTAGTACCGATGCTAAATTTACCAAAAGATCGCGGCATCGTGGTAAAAAAAAAAATCAAAACTTAAAAGTAGGATGCGCGAAAACAATAATTAATATCGGTTGTAACTTAATTAATCGTCACTTACTTGGTAGGTACCATCGTTACTATTAGTCTTTTATTCATTTTTATTAAACGTGATGGCGATGGCGGTTCGTGAAAAAAGATAACTCTAATCGACGTAACTACAAAGTGAACACGTGCATTTTGAGGCTGCGTGTAAACTGCGGCAAAAATTATCTTTTTCTAAAAAAAGTCGATATGTAAACTGTGGCAAGAAAAAAATTAAGATTATAAAATGTGCGACAATTTATTTTATATACCTTCTATACATACCATATCATAGAACCTATAACATAATCATATATTATACCTACCTATGTATACGTACATGGATATCATTTAATTTGTCTTGCGTATACAATCGTCATTTCCTGCGTACAAGACTTATTCCCTCCTTCTTTGTGAGCATCGAAATTAGAAGTTATAACAAATAATGCATGTGAATCTTTCCATTCAAAATTTAACGCTTATTTTTTATCATCATCATCCAGCACTCAGGGGCGTGTCTAGGGGGGGTGTTCAACCCCCCCTTTTTTTCTTATATTTTTGCGCATCACTTTTTTCCTTTTGTTTTTTTCAAGCATTTGTTAGGTATTTTCAATTATTATATTTACAATGGCATCTTCATTCTGTAAATATGAATTGAACATTTTTTTTTTTTTTTTGATAACAGAAAAAATGTTGTAGTATAAAAATTTGGTTATTGACTTTACAGATATATTCAGGAGATAATAGTATGATTGAATGATGATGTATTGTATTAAAAGCCGGCTTCACCCGTGTGTTGAATAATTCTTTAAATATTTCCATTTTAAGTTATTAATGTACCGTCGATGTGCATTTTCTCCTTTCTTTTTGAAAAAATAGAAATCTAAGGATGCGGGTTATGATATGTAGAAGGGAGGTTCCTTATAAAAGCTCTGTAAAAAAAAAATCGTAAAGTATTTCAAATGCCTCAACGAAAACCCTACCATACCGTCGAAATACCATACATGTTCTCCTCTCCTCATCCCAGATCAAAAAAAAAAAAAAAAAAATGCAAAAAATACAAAAAATAAACGTTAACACTCGAAAAAGTATTTGGAAAAACCGTGAAATTATTATTCATAAATTTCATTGGGAAAGTGAAAAAACGAAACTAGACGTGTGCCTTGCCTTTCTTTCCTCGGATCAAAAATTGAAAAATGAGCATCTCGGTGTAACTTGGAGGGTCATTTGTAACAACTAAGGGACAAAAAATTGAAAAAAAAAATGCACAAAGTGTCTTTTGAAACGTGATGTCACGATACAAAGAAAAGGACTGTTCTTATAATTATATATATTTATGACAATAACTATATGAGGTCTTAAGGATAATGTATTGGCCTACGATCCGAGCCAGACGCGTTTCGGTCTGGCAAACAGGATATAAGTACAATATTGTGTACACACCGCAGACAGTCATACCCCACGAGTGTATACACAAATATATCGCAACGATACGTACGCGTAAAAAAAAATATTATTCATACGAACGTGTGTGAAATCGGCCGTTTACGGGACGATCGCGTGTGGGCAAAACCGAATGCTTTAATGTATGTCGCGTCACGTATGTTGCGTGTGTGTATATAAAATATTATACATATATATATATTATACACTCACACAAAAATACAATTGACGCGACGACGTTCTATTATCAATTGTTATTGCCGCGATTTAAATAAACGCAGAGCACGGTGGCCGCGTTTCCGGTGCTCGGAAATAATAACGGCGACGATAATATTAATAATGATAATAATAAAAAGGATTATTCGGGTTTGTCGTTTTTCCCCGCGCGGGCGCGTGATCATAGAGATAACGCGTGTATCCGTTCGCGGGGATACGACGAACCGCGACGCCCCCGAAATCGCGCTTTTGCACTTTTGACGGCTGCCTATATTTCATATTATTATTATTATCTGTGTACATAAAATGACTTGTCCTGGGTGATTCAACATCATCTAGCCGGAACCGCTGGAGCTATGAGTATGATATTTGGACAATAGTTTAGTTTTGTGATGTAGACACCCACCAAGAAAGGATTTTTCGAAATTCGACCCTTAAAGGGGTTAAAAGGGTATAAAAGGGTGACAATTTAAAAAATCACCTAGCCGGAACCGCTGAAGCTATGAGTATGAAATTTTAACAGTAGTTTTGTTTTGTGATTTAGACACCTACTAGACTTTCCAGAAACTTATATTTTTAATAAAACAAGATAATCTAATAATTAATAATACAATTTTTAATAATTATAAGAATAATACTAATAATAGTTGGCCCGATTTAGTTTTTTTTGCGTTTGTAGTGCTAATATTTGGATTTCTTTTCCATCTTTCGACCGTTTGTTTGACTTGGTTCAATTTGTCGGTTTGGGTGATCCATTTATTTTGCCAAATTAGAGTGGTGTCTTGTTTTATCTGTTTTCTTATATCTGTGAATGAGGAGATGTTGATATATTGTGAATCCGGTGAGTTTATAGCTTATAGTTCGGCTTGTTTATCTGCCCTTTCGTTACCGATTATTCCTTACTAACATGTTTAATATTGTAAACCTAAACTACTATTATAATAATATTTATAAATTAATTACGAAACAAAAATGCTGTAATTTTTCTTATGAACTCACATAAATGAATAGTAATTTTTTCTCGATATAAACGATATTTATGAAAGCAACTAAATATAGCATTATGATATAAGAAAAATAGTACAAACACTAAAAATAGCGCTAAAAATCTAAAATGCATCGAATATGCAAAACATAGCAAAAATAAAACTTTATATTTAGAGTCCCTGGCGTATAATAAAATGTATAGCCCAACCTGCTATTTTCATCTGTATTCGATAATAAGTAGCAAATGCTATAAAATCTCCGGACCCTGGTAATATTATCATATTATAATACGCCATTTAGCACGCCACCGTCGTGCGCGTTCCTATTATTACTATTATTACTATTATTACTATTATTATTATTATTATTACTACTATTACTATTACTATTATTGTTGTCGTTTTCGTTTTCTTTCCCGTCGCGCCATATATGATGCACTGCGCTCGGCGCGGCTGACCTTTTTTACACTCGGCCCGCGCGAGACCGTCGGCCGCGTCGGCGGCGAATACAACGGGTGCGTTATCGCGACGGCGGCGTGCGCGTGATTCACGCCCGCGACCTTTGGCTCGGCGAGACAACTGGTGCGCGCGCGAGAATTTTTCGCCCGGCGACCCGCGTGCGATCACGGCGCCGCCGTCGCCGCGTGAGCCTTACCTGCAGTCCTCCTCGGCTCCCGACTTGTGGCACACACAAGCATACACACACGCGCACACTAGACATCGAATCGTCACGTTCTGGCACGCTCACGTCTGCTCTCTCTATAACAATATTATACACTCTTGTTTTTAATAATAAATGTATACACATCAGGGTTGGCAAAAACCCGGGCTTTATTGAAAAAACTCAATCCATTCAGGTTTTTTCCAACAAAACCCTCAAAAAACCCCCGAAACCCAAAAACCCGTTGGGTTCAATTGACGGTGTGTAACTGGGCGGCTTTATCGGGTTTTTCCATCTGAAATGTTTTTTTTTTGTATTTTGATTGCACTGTTAATAATTTTTTATCAGTTTTTTAATTAATAGTTTTTTCTTACATTGTTTTGTTATTATTATTATTATTATGTTTTTTATGAACTTATATTATGTTATGAATATTTGTATATTTTATTATTATGTTATTAACGTATTTTATATACAAGGAATTTAGGTACTTAACCTAAACCTGTTAAATTGTAACATATTCAATTGACCATTATTTTGTGATTTACGACATTTGTATTTTTACACATAAAAATATTTTACTTACTTATAGTCAACTAACAATCAAATAAGTATTTATTTTATTATTAATAAATAAGATTTTGTTAAGGAAGAAAGCACTCAAATTTAGGAGATACAAAAGAGCATGAAAATATTTATTTCATCCTGGAAAAATAATGCTATTTTTTTTTAAATCTTCAGCTTGATCCAAAGGAATGTTGTCGATATACTCCTCTTCGCTGTCCTGAATGTTTTCTTTTGTCTTCATATTTTCGAAGAATTTTTGAGATTTTTCTTTCAGTGAAAATTGTTTTAAATGAAGTAAATCTTTTTTTATTATTGTTAATAATGAGTGCAACAGAAGGGGAAATAAAAACTGTGATATTTACTCGATTATATATATACAGGGTGTTTCTGAAATGAATAAGCAGAAATAAGCAGACTAGTATAAACACGTTCATCATTGTGACGGCCTGATGAAGAAATTATTTAAATTTTTTTTCTATCTTCAAAATCTCGGTTCATTCAATTTAATCCTTGAATGTTATCTTAAACGTAAAAATAAACATTCGAGTGATTTTTTCTGCAAAATTCTCTTATGAATTGAGGTGTAACGTCGTTTTTGCGATTGTCGAGTGTTTTTCACGCTCGAATCGCCGACCAAAAAAAAAAAAAAAATCGTGTGACCTATCAATTTATATCAGAATTCTGCAAAATAAGCGGTGGTGACAGTTATTTATCGTCATTTAACATACGTGATTAATAAATACGGAGTTTCACATTGCCTACCAATACAAATTATGAAATAATAACGTGATTAATGTTCACATTATTTTTAAATGATCAGATTTATTGTTTTAAATTGAAATTTGTACTTATTATCGGTGTCACATTACCTATTTTTATCGTTATTTATTAAATACGCAATCGACTGTATCTCATGCAATCATACATCAACAACATTAGTTAAGATTAAAGCTCAGTCCAATACTTACCATTCAATAACATTTATCAATTGGTTTCTAAATGTGACATTTATTTGTTGTCATTTCACATACGTGATTAACTAACACGTGTAAGATATTCGTTATCTAATATTATTTATTTTAAAAATTAATTTTTTTCTACAAAAGTACGTACGTTTCCCCAGCCCCCCACATATCACTTTTCGTAAATTTTCTTTTCCCAACATTTAGTACGTCATTTGTTTGTATTTGTTTGACCAAACTCAGAATTTGTTTGATGTCGGTTCTTCTTGGAAAATCGGTTTTCCGTGTGGGGGGCTGGGGAAACGTTTCCACAGCCCCCCACACCGTTAATTATTGACTTTTCGTAAATTTTCTTTTCCTAACATTTAGTACGTCATTTGTTTGTATTTGTTTGACCAAACTCAGAATTTTTTTGATGTCGGTTCTTCTTGGAAAATCGGTTTTCCGTGCGGGGGGCAGGGGAAACGTTTCCACAGCCCCCACCCCGTTGATTATTGACTTTTCATAAATTTTCTTTTCCCAACATTTAGTACGTCATTTGTTTGTGTTTGTTTGACCAAACTCGGATTTTTTTTATCTCGGCATGCCCCGGAAAATCGGTTTTTAACAACAGTATTTATATAATATCGATAAATCTATAAATATATAATAATATATTATATTATATTGTTGAAACCTGATAAAAATTAATACTATTTTTTTTATAATATACCTACTAATTTGTGTTTATTTAATGTTATATATATATATATATATATATATATATATATATATATATATATATATATATATATATTCTCGTTATTGATATTATAATATGTTTAATATTAAATTTACCATGCTTTTAGAACATTTCAAAGTGAATTTCGTGAATCATCTTTTAATATAGTTCCTATTTTGCATATAATAAAAATATTTTGCATTGTTTATAATTACATTGACACCAAAAAAATTACTTAACATTATACGTAGTAAATACGCGTTTTAGGAAAAGCATCCAATAGCTGTTCAGTGTTTGTGTACAAATACCTATATTATATCTATGGGTTAGTTAATGATGTGAACAAGACATAGAAGTATACTACTGAGTGTAATAACTTCCTTAATATCTTGTATACTTGAAATAACATTAAATATTTATATATTACAACTATAAAAAGAAGTTTGACTTTTAATAATCCATTACCTTGTATGAGTATGATCAATTTCGCATTTATTTTACTAACGCCAAAATTACTTAGTGACCATAACATTTCTGTAATTGCATGTCTAAGTATATTAATATTTAAATAAAGTTGAATGTGTTAATATACCTATTAACTGTTGCATTTTATACTATCACCAGATTTTATTTTTAGAAATAATGAGTTTTACAACATATCAGATTATAACTGGCAACTATAAATAAAAATGCAAATAAATCTAATTAATTGTTTCTTGATAATATTATTACATACATATTACATAGGTATTAGGTATTATTTCATAATATTATAATAAAGTTTTATAAGATACAATGGTTTGTTACATAAAAATTAAATCATAATTAATGTTATTAAAAAAAAAATAAAAAATAAAAAAAAATTACAACTGGCTTATAACAATCGGTTTAATTTTTTTTAAATATGTAATTTTAATTATTATTTGATTAGTATAAATAAGGAATTCACATGGCACTTTTGTGTTAGCTTTGATGTATTTAACATTTTTTTGGACATCATCATACATTTCCCATTTATTATGTCCTCTCTTACAACATGCATAATAATGTCCAATGGAAGTCCTGAGACGACTTAGTCCACGGCGGAAACAACCCACACCTCTTAACTCATAGGTTTTTCCGGATGCTATGAGTATCTGTGTTATATTTCCAAGTATAATTGATGGTTGTGGAAGTACTTCATTAGGTACTATAATTTAGACTAGTATTTTCTGCAATAATAAAACAATTTAATTTATATTTTGTAATTAATTTACCTAGATTAATACATACCTTCCCAATTTAATAACTCCACAAATATATGAAAAGCCGACATCACAGTTGTTTTTGTTTTTACTCCTTGGCATGCTTCCCCCTTATTATTAATGAAACCACAATTTGTTTTTCCAATTTTATCCTGGAATCTATACAATTTTGTAAATCAGCTAGGTTTCTATCATTTAGGGTGAATGAAAAAATCATAATTGGAACTGGAGCTTCAGTCGTTCTTCCACATGTTAAAATATTACAATTTATAGAGTCATGGGCTGTTGGAAACTTTTTCAATGTTGTATTAAATAAATTACTTGCTGTTGTTTCACATTTGACTAAAGTTGTGTTATATTCTAAAAATTCCAATTCTGGGTTCATATTGTTTATCTGTTTTATAAAAGAAATTATTATAATTTATTTAATTCATACTTATTAGTTGGGTTAAGTACAAAATAGCGAAAGTCATAATAGTAAAGTAAAAATATCGAAATCCAAATCAAATATCATTACCAGTGGTTAAATAAAACTGTCATACATCGGTGATAACTGATAACATAATTAACCTATGTGTTACCTATACGTACAACTAATAATAAGATAAACAATTTGTTGAACAACTCATCAATATTGTAGATTAATAGGGTAGTTGTTATCCAGTATTCTTGCTGTTCGCAATTTGTACAGTATGACAAAACATTATTATCTTATGTAATATTTAATTTTTACTTTTTTACATTTCTATGGTATGTATTCATAAAAAGTTATAAAAATAAAAAATTGTACGATTACTTTCTATGAATACCTTATTTATCGCGAAGATAGTAGTCGTGAATGAAGAAAATGTTTATAGTGTTTAGGAAATAATTTTTTAGCTAGAATAATTACACAGAATAAAATTATTACAATATCCCCCAATGATGAAAGAAAACGATAACAATATTTTGCTGGTGACCATCCACAAAACAAATATATAAAGATTTTGCAAAAAAGAATTAAAATATTACTTATGATTAAAATTGGAATGGTAATTTTAATTAAATAATTAATTGAATCCTTATTGAAATGTCGATTTTTTTTTTTTTTTTTTTTTTTTTAATAGATCAAATATTATAGTTAATATTTTTGACTTCACGGATAATATTATAAACATGGAGGGTAACTCTTTCACTATTACGTGATACTTTTAACATGTATTATCTAAGTGTATAGAAAAATTAGTATGTAGTATTAGTTAGTTAATTGGTGTATAATTGATAATTATATAGTATATAATATATATTATATATACATTATAGGTACAGTATAAAATGATTAGAACTAAAATATTTAAATTTTAAATAAGTAATCTAATTACATTAAATCATTTTTTTTTTTTTTGCTTTACTATCATCACTTTCGTTATTTTGTAGTTATAGATTTTAAACCATAGGTACCATTAATTCAGCTCTATTGGTATATGTTTTTGAACTGATACCATTATTAACCAACTCTGCGATAAATTTATAAAAAATATTATCACATTCATTAACCATACAACAATATAGAATACTATCACAGATAGCTACCATCAAAATAGAAGAAATTGTATTGAATGCGCAAGTGTTACTTAAAATAACTTTTCCAATATTTTTAATTGTACAACTCTTCAATTCCTGTGCTCGCGATCCATTTTTCAACAAAGGCAAAGTTTGAATGTTTTTTGAATTGTTTACTTGAAGATGTCGTAAGTTTGGATTTGGGCAAAGATAAGAATTCAAATTTCTTTGCCCTTTTGGTTTTCTATTCCAGCCTTCAACTGATTTGTTTTCTTCTGATAAATAAACTGCATTTATTTCTTCATCATTCTTAGAGCATTTTAAACAATACCGAATTTCCTCGTGTCCTTGTTTGTGTGTTGAGCAAGAGATAAGTGCGTGGACTGGTACATGACATTTATTACATTTGTGTGATCCGTTTTTCGATGGAAAATCTTCAGAGTTGCATAATGGATAACCGCTACTATAATTTGTAGAATTATTTTGATAAGTTGAATTTGACGATACAACTAAATATATAAAACCGATTTTCCAAGAAGAACCGACATCAAACAAATTCTGAGTTTGGTCAAACAAATACAAACAAATGACGTACTAAATGTTCGGAAAAGAAAATTTACGAAAAGTCAATAATTAACGGGGTGGGGGCTGTGGAAACGTTTCCCCAGCCCCCCGCACGGAAAACCGATTTTACAAGAAGAACCGACATCAAAAAAATTCTGAGTTTGGTCAAACAAATACAAACAAATGACGTACTAAATGTTGGGAAAAGAAAATTTACGAAAAGTGATATGTGGGGGGCTGGGGAAACGTTTCCCCAGCCCCCCACACGGAAAACCGATTTTCCAAGAAGAACCGACATCAAACAAATTCTGAGTTTGGTCAAACAAATACAAACAAATGACGTACTAAATGTTGGGAAAAGAAAATTTACGAAAAGTCAATAATTAACGGTGTGGGGGGCTGTGGAAACGTTTCCCCAGCCCCCCACACGGAAAACCGATTTTCCAAGAAGAACCGACATCAAACAAATTCTGAGTTTGGTCAAACAAATACAAACAAATGACGTACTAAATGTTGGGAAAAGAAAATTTACGAAAAGTGATATGTGGGGGGCTGGGGAAACGTACGTTACAAAAGTTGTTCAACATGACTCCATTAACTTCGACACACATTTCCAAACGACAATTTAATGAACTTGAAGTGTTTTTCAATAAATTTGGTGTTTGACGAATGATATAAGCTACATTGTTAATTCTATCTAAAAGTTCTTCTCTATTATTTACTTCTTTTGCATAAACTTGTTCTTTCATAAAACCCCATAAGAAAAAGTCACCCGGGTTGAAATCAGGACTGCGAGGTGGTCATAATATTATGTCTGGACGAAATTGTGCATTATTTCCTGCTCCTCTACCAATAAGTTTGTCGTGAAAAAGATAGTGTAATTGTTGTCTGACTGCATTTGTATGATGAGGGGGTGCACCATCTAACATAAACCACATTTTTTCTTGTTCTTCTAACGGTACGTTTTCTAGTAGATTAAACATAATAAAATCCAAAAATCTCTGACCGTTTAATCTAGCCGGTAACTCGCGTGGGCCTAATAAAGTATTACCAATTAATCCACACCAAATATCCACACTAAATTTGTACTGAGAACCCCTTATACGAATAGTATGTGGATTTTCTTCATGTGAGTTGTGTTGGTTAAAAATCCCATATTTTGTGAATGCAGCTTCATCAGTAAATAAAATATTTTTTAAAAATTTGGATTAATTGTAATTCTATTAATAATGGTCTCCGAAAAAATCAACCTTGCAGGATTGTCGCGTGGTAATAATTCTTGAACTCGTTGCCGATGATAAGGATACATTTTGTTTTGTTTTAATATTCTCCATACTACTGATGGAGAAATTCCAGTTTTTGTTGATATGCGTCGGACACTTTCCGGATCTTCGTGAACTAAATCGAGTACCAATTCTTCGTTCGCCGTATAACGGACAAATCTCGGGCGCCCACGATTATTATAGTCACGTCTTAAATTGCCTGAAAAACACAAAGTTTAGCGCGTTGCGCATGCGCAAAATAACAATTAAAAATTCGAAAATGATCACAAAATGTGTATTTTAGTATAGGGTGGCCAGATAAAAATTTTTTAAATCCGGGACAATAAATTTAAATTAATTTTTAATTTCTTACAATTTTACTTAATACAACCAAACCAAATTTCACAATTTTTTAGCAATACATTTTTCTATAAAATACTCAAAATTTGAATCATTTAATGAGAAAATATACTTTATTTTCTACAAAAACTAGCTTTAAATACGAAATAATCGAGTACCTACTTAATAATAACCAGGGCTCGGGACTTAGAGCACTTGAAATCATCAAAATAAGTTCTTAAAAAAGCACTTAAATACTTCATTATAAGCACGTAAATAAGCACTTAAAAACATTAAAATAAGCAACAATAAGCAAAATCAAAAATCTAAAATTTAGTATTCCCTAACTCCTCGAAAAAATCCCAATTCAATCCAAGGATTTAAAAGTACCTCATGCCTTTTGAGTTCGACGAAAATGGCTATTTTTTTTGTCTGTTTTAGATGTGCTCGCGGGAATATAAAATCGGCCGCCTGCAAGGTCTTTCCAATCGGCGGAAAATGTGGTATGTGCCAGATTCGTATATGGAAAACGTGGAACGCAGTCGACGTTCAGTCGTGCAATGTCTCTCACTCAAACACACACACAGACACATATAATAACAACAATACATATAATTAGTGTTTGAAGTATGAGAAATATTTCATGAAATATTTCAAATGAAATATAATGAAATATCACTAAGTTGTGAAATATTTCAATGTTTTGTGAAATATTGGATTTTTATTAATTATTTCACTATTTGGCCCTACTGCATTATCCACTCGTCAAAAAAGTCATATATTATTCAATTGTAAAATGTGTCCAGTTTTTTTGTTATATTTAATTATATAATTACATGTTGATTATTATTAAGAAAACTATGATCTTTATAAAGTGGTTTAATACAAATCAGGGCTTTAATGTTTCTTTTTAATATTTATTAATTATTATGTTTAATATTATTATTATGTTTTTTGTTATATTTAATTATATAATTACATGTTGATTATTAGTAGACTCCGGATTTGTATGCACCCAAAAAGCCTAAAATAGTATGCATTTGTGCATCTAAAAACTTTTAAATATGCACATTGATATGTTCTTTTTTTAATTATATGCAAAAATATACTCTTGCCCAAAAGATGTGCATTAATTAGCATAATTTTTTTATGCACTTAATTATGTTTTTGTTATTTTTTAATTTCTTTCATAAATAATAATTCAACTAAATTAGATAGGTAACTTAATTTTTTGATTGCAGACATCAACTTACAATATTGGTTGAAGAATACTAAATATTTAAAAATGTATTCAACAAATAAAACAAATATTTTAATTAGGAATAATAAAAAATAATAAATAAAATCATATTAAATTCTCTTATACCATTTCTTTGGTTAATATTTTTGAATAAAAATACAAAATAAAGAAATTAAAAAAAAAATACACGGTTTTATAAACTTTAATACTTTTGTAGGTACCAAATATGCTTGAATATGCAAACATTTTAAAATATGCCGTCATCCCTGAAATATGCATTTATATGCAAAATAAACTTATTTCTATGCATTATCACTTACACGAATCGTCCACATTTCTTACTGTCATCGAGCTGCATACACTCATTACAAATATGTAAATGCATACAAATCTGGACTCTAATTATTAGTAAGAAAACTATGATCTTTATAATATATACCTAAGTACTGGTTTCCTTTTACTGTTTCTTTTTAATATTTATTATGTTTAATATTTTTATTATGTTTACTACCTATTCCTTATTTATTTTACATTTTTACATCAAATAATAGGTACACCAAAAAAATACAACATATATATATATGTATATATTATACATTGAAACTGAGAAAAAATGATGTGTCAATGACTAATGAGGTATTTAATTTATTTAAATTAATTATTTAATATTTTACAAGATAAAACTACAAAAATAATGATAATTGAAATATTTCACGAAATATTTAATTTTTTTGAATTTCATGAAATTTTCAAACACTACATATAATGGCTGTAATTTATGTTTAAATTGTATTATATTTTTATAGATTTTATTTAGAGTGTTTATTACCCGAAATAATAGACCCATTTTTCGGAAAACGATTGTGTATCTTTTATACTAAAGAATCAGTACACATTTTAAATGCAAAGAAAAAAAAACAACTTACAACGATTTTTATAAAAATTATTACTATTAGTGTACCTAATACATTTTAATAAATTAATATAATTTTTATTATTTTTGTAATTATCATACTTTATTACATACATATTTGTATGTTTTTTAACGTAATGTGAATTTCCGGAGAATCGGTGCGAAAACGATCATCACGAGCCGGTGTGCTCGCATCGAACGTGTTACGTCGCTGCTGCAGTCGTGTCCGCCACACTGGAATCGCCGTCGGCCGGCCGAGCACAGCTTTTCCCACCCGGACTTCAGTGACGCGAGTGACACAAGTGGTCCCTTGTGGGTTCACGAGGATCCCGGGTTGCGGTACGACGAAACGTGCCTAGTCGACTGGCACGCGTGGTGGAAAGACACCGGCGACGAAAGCGGAACTGGGCCAATCGCCTGAGAGGTAAAACGTCATATTAGTCGACTTATATTATTGTGATTTCCTAAGGTCAAAAACGATTACGGAAAAGCTCACTCTCTGAATGCGCTTCCTGGTTTTTACACGTATTTAGATCGCAGTGGAGCCCACAGGCGGAAATCGGGAGGGGACAGATGGGTTAAAATCCCAAAAAGTTTCAAGAAGAGGTCTTTTGCCCCCCCCCCTCCATCATCTAAAGACCATTCTATGTTAAGTATTCAAAAAGATTTGGCTATAATGATAAATAATATATATATATATATATATATATATATATATATATATATATATATATATATAAGTATTATAATATCATACCCCGTTAAATTTTATAACTCAAGATGATTGGTTTTGTGTATAGACTGTCACGGACTATAATAAAAATAGACGGTCCGTCTTTAATAAAATCATTCTTATTATTGACGCCAAATAAATATCCGTCGCTCTTCTTTGGTTAGTCCTAAAAAATAAAAAAAATAAAAAGGAATAAAACATTTTTATAAGGTATAAAAAGTAGTAGTAAGTTGTAAAAAGATATTAAAGTATACGTATTTTATATATTTTTTATTTATTATTGTCGTATTTGAATATTAAAGATATGTTAATACTTTTCATATATTTAACAATGAGTATTCATGTAAAAAAAAAATATATTATTGCTTTTTAAAGAATATTTCGATTTAATGATTTTTTTTTTTTTTAAAAGAACCATCAAATTCATTCGAGGTTCCACTGTAATTACTCAAATTGTTATAACCTGTTTATGTTGTTGTAAAATATTAACGTTCGTCGATGGATTTAGTTTTAATTCGCACTGTTTGTGTAATACGGCTGAAAATTCGGGAATAACATCAGTGAGAAACACGGTGTAAAAGAATAAAGGAGAAGCGACTTTTAGAAGAAAAGGATTTAAGAACACAGAAAAACAGATTACTGATAATGTAACTGCTTGAATGGGTGGGGTATTGGAAAACAAACTTAACAGGACAGAGTAGCTGAAAGAGTTATATTTTAATATCTAATAGGTACCAGCCAACACAAAACATACAGATTGCCATTAGTTGTGTAATATATATTATAATGATATAACTTTGTGTTGTTTAGAATAAAGGATGTACAAATAAATACACCCTCCTTCATTATCTTATCCGTGGAGCGAAGAATATCACATGGTGTGGACTGTGCAAAGTACGTACGTTTTTTTTTTTATGAACTTAATTATTTCTTGCACAAAGTCATTAAACTTCTTTACCCAGTTTTCATTAGCCATTTCGTATACGTTCCTTTATGGAAATGTATAATTTTTATCATAAAAAAGAAAGAATATTTTAAAAATTATTCGTTTATTTTGATTTTTCATTACAATTGAACGGCTGAGTAGAAAAAGGATAATATTCCAAAAATACATAAAATGAATATACCAGCTCATTTAATGTTTTTTTATTTTAAAAACAGTTAATTATTAAGATCTCATATTTTTGGAGATTAAAGCGTATGTATTAAAAGTTTTTTTTTTATTTTCCAAAAATTTGATTCTCGGAATATTATCCTTTTTCTACTTAGCCGTCCAATTACTAATCGGATTTATTTTACTTTTAAAATGATTTATACTATAATTATATTTGGTAGAATGAGTCCAATTCGTTTCAAACTTTTTTGTATTACATTTATTTTTTATCAATGTGAAAGAAGAAACAAATGACATCAACGTCTTTAATTACACAACAATATTGATTTAACCTATTCTAAATAAATTAATAACTCAACGATTGCAGAACCTTAATAAAAATATTACTATGTAAAATCGAAATGCTAATCCATATACGAGTTATTCACATCTATACACACAGTCGTTGGTGAAACTCTGTCAGATATCAATTGATTAATTAAACACTGAACCGAAACGCCATTAATTTAAAAACGCATAATTATGTCCGACTGTATGAAACATGAAAACAAAATTAATCGTCTACATGTATATTGCGTATAATTCGGATTTCTAGTAAACTGTGTGTTTGTTTAAAACTAATACAGAGTCATTTTTCAATATATACATATATGCATGCTGCATTATACATTCTGCACGATGACGTAGCGAATCGTGTTACTGCCGACAGTGTATCCAATCCGCGAGGGGTGCGAATCCGGCTGAAGGGCTGTGCATCTCGACAAGATTACAATAACGTAGAGTGAGTGAGAATTAATTTATTAAATTAGTCCTAAGCCAGTCCTGCACACGTTCGGCGATGAATGAACTTTATTTATTAAACCAAGGCTTTTCCGGTATCTTGTTCTACCGTAACCCAGAGGGAACACAATCGAAGCAGTAACGAAAATCTCTATTCTATCTTGTTCGCAGTATATATCGTTTATTGCGTGTACACTGTACAGCGATAAATGATCTGTAAACGTTAAAATATGCTTTTTCGTAAATCTTGTTTTTATCATTCTCATTTGCGTTTATCTTCATCGATGATAACGTTTTTCATTACCTATACAATTTCTTTTCGATAAATTTCCATAAATTAGGAAATACACTTAAATACTTGTAAATATTATGTTATAGACTTATAAACAATTCTTACAGTGAAATGTTATGCACCACTACGAAGTGATCAAGCACTATTTGAGTGTTCAATCTCTGAAATGAAATAAAAAGCAAATATTTTTAATTGTTTTACATAAATAAATATTACCCTGGATGGAATTTTCCAACATTTATTCCTTTATCACTTGCATCACCAGAGTTCAATTATTGTTGACCTTTATGTTTATTATATTCTATCTTTTTAAGTGTTATAATTTCATTGTGTCAGAAAATGTTTGGTGTTTTTTTATTGTAGCTTAATACTTGGCTAGTGTATGAACACGACTGAATTATTATTATTTATTAATAAAACTTGAACAGTTAAACATAGAATTCCATTAAACTAGGTACCTACTAGATGTGGGCTGTTGATTTATTTCAGGCGATTGTTCATTTCTGAAGGGATGTTTTCGCCGTCGACAAAACGAGAAATGTATTATTACCACGTGATATCGTCGTCGGGTTCGTGGTGAAAACCCCATAGGTAATGAGTTATCAACGTGGATAAATCATTGATCATAGATGTTATATCGATGTGCTCATCGTTCCGCCTCATCTCGAACAAATAAAACGACGTCCAATTATCCGTCTCGATCGTTTATATAGTTATAACTATGACATTATTCTGGCGAGAAAATTGCTGATGCACAAAATGAATTCTAAAAAAAAAAACAAAAAACAAGAGAATAAACTAACGTAAAATATTATTAAAACTAGTTTATTTTTTGAAAATATTCTAAACCTTATACGATAAACAATTGGTGTTACAAGTTTCAAGCGAAAAATGTTCTAGAATACCGTAAAACTTTGATAATTTTTCTCAATTATTTTTGTTTACTTCTTTTTTATCTTATGTTAAAATGAATAAATCTTTTTCTTTACTAATTTATTATTTTCAGTTATATAATTTTCTTAGATACATTAAAAAAAAAAAAATTTTTTTTTTGATCATTTTATAGTACCTGTATATTTTTATTATTTAATGTTGCTATCAATATTTCCAATCATCTGCAGGGGAAACTTTGACACCCCTTATTTTTTTTCATTATATAATACGGTGTAATAGTAAAACTATCAATGTCGCCTCTAAAAAAAATCTCTGACTGACTTTTTGAGATATTTTAACTTTAAAATGTGGGGTTTATAAGAGTTTTTTTTACAATACTCCGTGCCCATTCCACACCTGGCAAGTTGTAGGTAAATTTATCTGCAATGATACATTAATACATTAATTTATACTGTACAGTGTACATTTTGTAAATAATTGATACTGCATATAACGTATACTATATAAGTACTAAATTAGTACAACATGTACTTCGTTGGTACAAAATTACTTGATAATTTTTAATTACAGAACTTGGTACTTACCGGTCGAATAAGATTTGTTGTTAATTTGCCTGCAGCAGTATAATAATTCGCTTTTGTACCCTATGGCTTCCAAATAAATTTCATTTTATTATTTACTATCGTAGCATACTCGATTTGACGTGATTCCGGATTGAACTCGGTCGTCTAAAAAAAGCGTTCGTTGCGCAGCATACACATACTTATACACGAATAGTCTGCTCATAAGAATCGTCATATTTATGCTAATCAGTCGATCACAAGTGTGTTAAACTATCTAATCCTGTCTTTTTGAATGATATTTACCGACGTCTGATTACCGTACAAATCGTTCATAATCGTGATCGACATAATACCAGTCGGTTTTCACCGTACACAAAGTGTCCACTGTACGCGAATCAAATGAACAGACGGGTACTGAGTGTCCGCTCGACCCGCTCGGGTAACCTGGGGGCGCGTGTCGTCGGAATCGTAAAATACGGTAGATCAACAAACCGTGTGTAGACCAGCGCGATTCGTATGTGCAGGCCTGTATTGGCCCACCGGGCAACCTGGCAGATGCACGATGCGCCCATGAAAATAACGACTTACATTGCGCTCATATTTAAAAATTTATTAGAAATAAACTTAACAGAAATCAGTCTAAGTGTAAACATATTACATTTTCAGAAGTTTTGGTTCAATATTTAAAATTTCGCCGTTTTTACTCAATTTTCGGCAGTTTTTCCAGTCTGCTGGAAAAACGATTGACTGTGAATAAAAAAATGTCGGTTCCATAGGTATATTATCGTCAGTAAAGTCATATTAAATTATCATAATTTTCCGATCAATTTTTTTTTCTCCTATGTGCGGACAAATTTTCTGAAAAAAAAATTTTGAATGGAGAAAAAAATGACCTTTCTAAAGTACCAACAAGAGCAAATTTCTGATTTATAGATTGGCTGGATGAAAAGTTTGGAGCATTATTTCTATACGAAAAATTGTTTACAGAAAATGAAAAAGAAGTGATTATTTTTTAAATATTTAAAAATAAATGTATTTATAAAAACCCTTTAACATTCACTTTTGAAAAACAATGACTTAAACTAATAACGATTATTTGTATTATACATACACATTAAACGACGTTCAGTTTTTTTCATCAAAATAATTTGATTTATAATCAGAAAACAGCATAATAAATTTTCAATAGATACGAGCTATCTGGCTCGTAAATAATGGACAATAATTTTCTATTATTTCTATCATATTCCGTTAGAACCGTCCATCGCACACGTCCGTTTCATCATACACATTTTAAATTTTAAATTTTAAGAATTTTTTTTCATTCATCAAAGTTTCCGTTTCACGAAAACTTTGGTACCAACCTACTTTGAGTAGTCGGTTTTACTTACAGTTCCACTTTGAAAATCAAAAGAGATGTCTTCCGACGATGCACCAGGCGCACCGGGATGAGCCGACAGTCGTCGTTCATGTTGCCGAAGTACGAAAAGCTGATCTGCGTGCCGGACGACGATTCCATCAACATCGAGTTCGTTTACTACACGCAAATGATCAAGAAGTTCGCGCCGAGAAGGACAAGGACAAGGTGGTGCCGTGGGTGCGGAAGCTGTACGCGGCGGAGTACGCGACCGAGTTTTTCAAGGTCAAGCGCAACAGGTACCTGTTCAAGATGGTGCTGTCGATCATGAACGACGAGATGTACGGCGTGTTCAAGTTGCCGCCGCCCTCCGGCCCGCTGAAGTCGCCCGAGAACTTCGCCGTGCCCGCCATGCCGCCGGCCATCTGGGAGTCGGACACCATGTGGGAGGAGATGCTGCGGGGCGAGGACCGCGCGGCGTCGACGTGCTCGATGCACGCCGAGTGTCCCGGGGACGGCGGGGACGGCGAGGAGGAGGAGGTGGACACGACGGACATGTCGGCGGAGGAGAAGGCCAGGGTGGCCGAAGAACAGGAGGCCAAGAGGGAGCGGGCCGATGCGGACCGGAACAAGCGGGCGCTGCGGGGCGCGCTGCTTGACTGGGAGTTCCAGTACCTGTTGCACGTGAGCCGGCCGTACGCGGCGCTGATGACCACGGCGCAGGAGAAGACGCGCGTGGCCAAGTGGCTGCGGAAGCTGTGCGGCGTGCGCAGGGACGCGGCGTGCGCGAGGATGAAGGGCGTGCGCAACGACTACATGATGGCGCTGCTCGGTTACCTGCATGACCTGCGGCTCACCGGCCCGTTCGAGCACCCGCCGCCGGACGGCCCGCTGGAGAACCTGGAGACGGCCATGGAGCGGCTGAGGGACGATTATCCGCTGACGGTGCCCACGCAAGACGACGTCAACGAGTTCCTGTCCGAGCAGCCGACCCCGGCCGAGGGCGGCGCGTTCTGTTACATAGCCGTCAGCGGCGACTTGCAGGCGACCAACCTGATCCAGTCGAGACCGGTGGCGACGAGAGACTGTCAAAAATGATTCGCGCCCTGTCGGTTCGACGCGTTTCACGTCATTCGAACGCGTTTAGAGACGACGAATACAAATCGCAATAAATACCTAACAATTTTATTCCAGAGTTTTTTTGTTTTCCCCCCCGTCCGTATATAACACATGAGCGTTTAATAATGATAACGATTGAATCACGTTGTTATCTGAGTACAGATCAGTTATCGATTTTATTCGAATGTAGTAACTAACTACATTTTAAGGGTACGTGGCTGTAGTAAATCTAGAATTTAGATTTAATACTCATAAAGACAGTGAAATCGTAATGAGATGGTTCAGTTTAGAACGATTGAGTGGGATGAATAATATTAGATAATATTTTTTACTGGGGTAGTAGATTTATTGTCATAAGATCATTTTTTTTAATTTTCTTTAAAAAAAAGAATTTGAAAATCACATGAATTCTTTACGGTTTTTTCAACATAAAACAAAATATACCTGAGCTGTATTTACAGTCAATTTTTATAATTTTTTACTTATTTGCTGAAGCGTATACAAAAAAGGAATATTTTTACAATTGTTTTCATTACAATATTCGCAATGTTAAAGTCAAGCCAATTGCAATGTAAACGGTTGAGATATAAAAAAAGCTGGTAAGTGAGATGATGGTGGTACAAGTTCGTCCTTCGTCCCTTCGGTCCTCGGACAAGATATTGGTGATGAATGTATTAAGTTTTAAAGAAATGAGGACTCATTTCTTTAGTATAAAACGATTCTGAGCAAAGCTTCAGTGTAATATAATATATTATTATTTAAATACTGTTTACGTATTTTACGGTTATTTGTATAATTTTTGGTGAGTTTTTTTGTAATTAAACCCTCATAAAATATTCAATTAGATATCACTCATTTTAACTTCAATTGTTATAACAATTATAACTCATTAAAAATAAACTTAAAAGAAATCAGACAATATCGAAAAAAATCGTATGATAATTTATTAAAGTGTGTATAAAAAAAATCCTGACTAACGATTTTTGAACTTTTGTTAGGATAATTATGTAGGTATATGAGTAAGGTAATATTAAATTTTCAGAACTTTTTGTCAAATATTTAAAATTATATTACATAAAAACTTTCAAACAATTTGGTAAATTAAAAGTTCTATATTTAAGTCAAAAGTGCTAAAATTGTTCTGAAAATGTTGTCCAATGTAAAAAAGTATGTATTTGATATTGGATAAAATTTTCAAGTTTCTAGCTTCAATTTTTTTCGATTTATGACTAAATACCTAAAATCTGAACAGTGAAAATCTCGTTTACGGGGGATTTTTACCGATTTTACCGTTTTTCAATCGTTATTCTTGATTACTGGAAAAACTATGGAGATTTTGGAAAAATGACCTCTTTAAAGTACCATCTCAGTTCAATTCCAAATCTAAAAAGTTGCTGAACGAAACTTTTGGACAAGGATTTCTATACGAAAAAGTGTTTACAGAAAAAAAAAATAGTAATTGATTGAGAATACATTTTTAAATATTTTTTCGAGATAATATAAATATTAAATGAACCAAAATTATATATTTAATTCACATTATTTAAAAAATATGTATTAAATATTGTCCACCAATCATACACAATATTAATTATTTAATATTAATAAAATAGTTTTTTTTGCAATAATAACCAAAAATAAAGGACCAAGGATGTAACTCGTATGTGGAAATGAAAAGGAAGGTGGATAAGAGAGAAGACTGGAAGATGGCTGCAAACTAATCTACGGATTGAAATCATAGAGAGAGAGAACCAAAAATATTTATTTATTTGCAAAAATAAAAATTCAATGTTTTTAAGGCGCCTTTTTAGACTACTACAACCGCCCTAAAAGAACAGCCAGTACGGGCCTGCGGTATGTGCGTTCACGATAACTCGCTTGACGCGTGTACGTTCGAAAATCGCATTTCAATCGAATCGGACGCGATAGTCAAAAGCAGTTATCGTCGAGTACGAACATAATCGATATCTCGGAGTTCACCTTGATGAAAAATCAACATAGAAAATGCACATAAATAAATAATTAAACAAATGATTAAACATCGTACACCGGCCCCTTATAAACTACAGCTCAACACTTCAGATCAAATGCTTACTTCTAATATAATACACATCAATAAATAAGACTACTAATAACATATGCACGCCCAATATGTGGCAGCCGCATCCCAAACAAAAATTAAAAAACAAATTTCTTAGAATTGCTCTTAAAGCCACGTGGTACGTGCGAAACACACAACTCGAATACACACAATACGAATTTTATATAACTATTTACATTTAAATTTGTTTTGCAGATCACAAAATTATTAATAACAATAACTTATGGGCACATCGATAAAACGTTATTGTCATTTGTCAAAGTACTCGTGTAATATAACAAAAGGGTATTGATAATGAAGATAATCCGACACGGAAAGGCAAAATATTGGAATCACGGTTTTAAAAATACTGCCGCAACCGACCGGTTCCTTAAAATAATAGTTCGGGCCGAGCAATCTAAAATACGAGCACTTCTGTTGAGAAATTGCCTATACGAATAAAATTAATTGAATTTTTTCTAAGAAATTTCTGATAAATTTCTTTAAATCAAATACTCAAATAAGAATTAAAAAACGGTTGTAATTTTAATGTACAAGTCACATTGTGACTTGATATAAATAAATGTTAAACTTTTTATTTCTTCCTTTTCAGCCGCTTACCTAGCTTGCTCTGACCGCACGCCACTGCAGTTATACACCGACCACTCTCGCGGAGTTAATTGCGAAAAAATAATAACAATAATAATAATAAAATAAATAAATACGCGAAAGTAAAAAGAAATAAAAGTAAACGTCTATAACGAATTAGAGACGTACATTAGAATACAATGCGCGGCGATCGCATCACTTGACCCGCAAAGCGTACCTATACACATAATTATATAATACACGTATGTGTATAATAACGATAATGCTAAATTCGAAAAGTAAATTAAGCTCGTTAATGTTACATAGGAACGCTCACCCCGCCACTACTCTCGCGTCCTAGTCTCTCTATATGGTGTTTTTACTACAATATATACCTGTTGCACTGCACACGCCGACACACTATTATATTGACGGAGATGTATATATATGTGTGTGTGTGTGTGTGTGTGTGTGTGTGTGTGTGTGTGTGTGTGTGTGTGTGTGTGTGTGTGTGTATACGTATATGCAACGTTTTGTATATAAATATATATTATATCGTACTATTGTCTTTCGTCGACCGTCTTCGCCGCGATAGTAGAACGATAAAAATGTTTTTTTTTCCTCTTAAAGACCCGCAATTATATTGACATTATTGTTCGGGCCACTTTATTTCGCCGGACCGCATACCGCAGCAGCAGCAGCAGCAGCAGCAGTCGACGTGTTTTTTTCGGCCGTGGCGCGACGATTATCGGACGGGGAAAAAAAATGGCAGTTAAAGGTAGATCCAGTAGGTCGTCCTCGTCGTACGTTACGGAGGTAGGTAAGAAGATCTTTCGACGCCGCCGCCGCCGACCGCACCGGGCACAGTGGTGACGACTACCGACGACGTAGCGTATACGAGCTCGGTGCACGGTATTTTCCGCTAAACCCACGCCGAACGGGTGCCCGAAAACGAACGACGATAATAATTTTTTTATTTTTTTTATGTTTTACACGTCGCGCCCGCGAATTTTCAACACTGACGTTTACGTCGATACGAGCGAATCCGTATTTAAAAAAAAAAAATTATGTCTAACCTTACCTATAACGACGTGAGTCTTTTGATCCACGCAGAAACGCGCTGAAAACACGCTCGTGCAGTATCAGTATCTCAACACAAACGCGTCCGCAGCAGTATGAAATCCCATCCGGGGCAAGATCAAATTTTAAATGTCAAATCAAAATCGTTATTTTTAAATTTTAATATATTTTAGAATCTTCATTCTAAAATATCAATGGATACTAAATAAACTAAATAAAGTTAAAAAAAAAAATACGTCATCACTTAACGCCCTTATACAAATAGATTTATAACACAATACTAACACTTTTTAACACACATAATATGTTTATTTAAAATTGTCTTATAATAAAATTAATAGATGTGATATAAAATTTTAAATAATTTCAAAAATTCCCAAGGAGCGCAATATTGCCCCTCTGGCGTTCCCCTGCGGGCGCCCTTGTCTCCTCAACACCGTATTGGCACCCCCACGTCTTGATCTACAAAATTTGGGTACGTCAAAACGTATTTGATCGTATGCATGAATCGACCTCGGTCCGTGGCGGTGCACGGGGACGTTTTCACTCAAACTCTCTTTCCTTCGAACCGCACCAAATCGTTTTTTCTCGAAATTTTACTCACAATTTAGTCAGTCGTCAGCTTACGTCATAAACCAACGAGTGAAAATCGGCACGTTTCAGAGTACACGTTAAGTAATTAATTGGTGTTTTTTGCTTTGCGAGATAGCGCCGGACGATAACTACGTATACTCGCACCGCCAGAATACATTATTATTATTATTATTATTATTATTATTATTATTATTGTTATTGTTATTATTATTTTGTAACGCTGTGCAGTATAGTATGCACGTTCGCCGCATTTATGTACTCACGCCTCTTTGCGATTTATTCGTAATTAAGTGTTGTGGGTGTAGCACGATTTACTCCGATCGAAATACTTTCGAACGATTCCGCCACAAACAGACGTGTAGGGAAAAGAAAAAACGTAATCTCGTCGGGCGAAAATTAACGAATTTTAACGAATTAATCAATACAAATGTGTAATATAAAAGTATAATTTAAAAAAATTATAAAATGAAAATAAATTTCAAAATTTATGTTACGAGAAAATCAATTTTTATTTTTTTTTAAGTCATAGATAATCCGAACAAATTGCTAATCCGAACGACTCCTTTCCCCAATCTCGTTCGGATTATCGAGACCTTACTGTATAATTTTTTTTTTTTGTCAATCTTTATTACATTGATATATTTAATAGTCTGTTCCAGTCTATAATAAACTTTTATAAATTAAATTTGATATGAATATACGATTTTGTTTAAAATGAATTAAGATATATTCAAATCGTGGCACGTGAAAAAATGAGTTTCTATTTTCGGCCTTTGTCACCAAACAAGTGGCTGGCCACTGGTCTAAATTATGAGTTATACAGGTATGCTAATAACGTTTTCAATTTAAGTTGAAGTACAATATCGATTTTTTTTGGCCTTCAAAAGGCATAGGCCTTGCGGTCGGAATTGATTAATTTCCAAAATCGAACAGTGTAAATAACGAAGCCTTTCACGAGTTTTTGTAGGTATAAACTCGAAAAATTTTTGTCGGTGTCACCAACCCCTCCTTTCTCATTACGGCCGTCTTTTTTTTCTTCTCGCGAATGATATTTTCCGTGGTTTTCGTTTCTTCGATGGGTTTTCGTCACGTTCGATTGAGCAAAAGATATACTACACTCGTAGTTGAATCTAACTCGATCGGCGGATAGGCATTTTTTTTAAAAATTTTTTTTTGTATAAAATAATAATACTAATTTTTAACATCACTAATTTATATAATTATTTATATTTTGTACAAAAGAGATAGTATGAGCGACGGGCGATACCGTCTTTCCCAATATTATCGATATGCTACACATTTTAATAATATTTAGAGGTTTTTGGAAATTTAATAATTGTTACTTCACGGGCCACATTCGGCCCATCACCGAGCCACGTAGGTCAAACTATTACAATTAATGATATATTTATACATATATTCGTATGACTATATTAACACACAAAATAAACTATGAAAATTATAAATTATGAGACCAGCTGTTGGTGTCCTGACAATAATATTATCAATATAATCTAGATTGGTGAACGAATATGGCGATTATGCATTGATATCTATAGTTCTTCAAGCCATTTAATTGCGAACGCATAGTAACTTTGTTGAGCTCTGGGAATAATCTGTGTCATAATCGATGATAACTACACGAGACACGGCTAATATTACGTCGATACGATATGACTGACGTTATTTACTCTATACATTATATGTTATTCATTTGTCATTCAAAAACGTACCTCTTCTTGAGATAATTTTAAAAGTACCAATGTATATATATATATAATATATAGTGACGTGGAAATCCGTTTTATGCATATTCGTCGATATTGCTTGTATTCGCATACTGATGGTTTGCAATGACCAAGGAAATCACAACATTATAAGTTATAACCAATGCGCATTGAAAACGAGTTGTAACTCACTGATTAAATCTCATTTGATTTGTAAGCTATTTCAATATTGAATTCGACGCAAGTTGTAGAAAAAATCAGCGTCTACATTATATTCAATAATTTGGGTTTTATCTCGAATAAATTATTAAAAATAATTATCGCTCTGGTACGCGTGATATTTCACAACGACTCGGGATCGTGAACATTCGCCGGGTTCTTTTTTTCGTCAGTCATCTAATGAGTGTGTCTGTCCCGTTTTCTTTTCTTTATTATTATTATTATTATTATTATTATTATTTTTTTTTTTTGAACGTACGAAGAAAATTAGAAAATCAAGAGCGTATAATTCGTAGTACAAGTACGACAGATCATACAAAATCGGTCGGTCGGCCAAACGGTTCCGGTAAAATAAACGTGTGTTGGCAAACACCGGAGACAAGTCAATGTGCGCGGGTTGACCTGCGTAATTACGATTTACACACGCGCGGCACCACCTGAATTATATCGTTGTAATCACGTGGTACAGAGGTACAGACGTACCTGAGATAACGGCGTCGAAGTGGGAGCCGGACAGGGTGCGGCGACGGTGCGATTGCTGTGCGCGCCTTTTCGACGCTCAAAAGATCGTATCGACGATAAATTTATCGTTTTTTTCCCTCCCCCCCATTTTCGATATTCGTTGCGTAGGTTTTCAATCGAGTACGATCAATTTA
Organism: Therioaphis trifolii; assembly: GCA_027580255.1. Lineage (NCBI taxonomy): Eukaryota > Metazoa > Arthropoda > Insecta > Hemiptera > Aphididae > Therioaphis > Therioaphis trifolii. Next base: position 75,873,107 of record CM050405.1, read on the forward strand.
TCAAATAGGTACGAGAGTCGACGCGACGGAACGCACGGAAAACAGAAATACCACAACACTTTACGACTCGTATTATGGTATAAAACGCAATATAACGTGTACCGGGTATGAATCCGGCCGCGATTGGACCGGCGGAACGTCGTCGTCGCACGGATACAAAGTGGAAAACATATAGAGCCGTACACGTATAGTACTGCAGTCTCCCGCCGGAGAACAGGGTCGTTTCTCAGAGGGGAGGAGGCGGGGGCGGAGGTTAACTCCCTCGGCCTCCTGTCCATTCCGTGCTCCTACGATCACGTGTACGTACGATACTAATAGTAATAATAATAGTAATAGTAATAGTGATAATAATAGTAATAATAATAATAATAATAATAATATAATAGTACAATAACGAACGATATCGTTATACGCGCGTACCGCGGGACGAAGACGTCGTCGTGGTCTTAGCCTCCGCCGCCGCCGCCGCCGCCGCACGCACGCAGACAGTGCACACACCGCGGTCGTTACGACCGCGGTAGACGGCGGGGACGGTGGCCGTGGAGGTGAAAAGACTGAAAAACCGTTTCTCGCACGCACACATACACACACGTGTGCGTACATAAATACACTCACACTCGCGTACAACCGCATACACGGACACGGACGCGCGTGTGCGTGTGTACGAGAGCGGCCACGCGCGTACCGGGCGATCGTCGTGTGTGGTCTCCTCGGCGGCAACACGCACGCGCGAGCGCGGCTGCACACACACAACACACACACACACACACACACACACACACACACACATACACACACACATACACACACACTCACTCGCTAACATCGTTGTCGTATAGTGCCGCCGCCGAGCCGGTTTCCACACATTTTTATACGGCGGCGGCGATAGAGCAGATAAATATCGCCGCCGCCGCACACACTCATTACCCGACACACAAACAATAAAGCGGTATACGTGAGCTCACACACACACACACACACACACACACACACAAAACTGTATTTATATGAGACACGGACGTGTGTGTGTGTAATGATATTGTGTATTATATTATATATTTAGCCGCCGCACGGTGGCGCGTATCCTCTGCTCCCGGTGGTGCGCGCGCGGTGTGCACCGAGGAGGAGATTCGTTCTGCGGCACACAACAACAATATGATGTGACGATATCGTGTGTATGCGTTTTTGTTTTTGTTTCATTATTATTGTTAATATTATTTTATTTTTTCTGCGACGTATATAATGTAGAGCACGCGCGTCCCCACTCGTCTACTGTGCACGTCATTATACGTATCTCGAGGTACGTGCGCGCGCCGCGGTACTCCAAGGGCCGACACGACGATCATACGAGTATGGTCGGTCGTTGCGACCGCTGTACCTATTATATAGTGTGGTCTGCGAGACGCAGTGGCGTACATTCAATTGTCTTATGGGGGGGAGGGATTAAGTGATATTATTTATATGTGTTTATCAGAGTGCTTCACCCAATGCAATATGTTTTATCAAAGACGAATGACCATAGTTGTTAAAACAGTTCACACTCATTTTTGTAATACTAATTTTATTGAAAAAATTAAAGCAAGTTAAAAAATAGAAATATCGAATATTATTGTACTACAACGAAAATTCTGTACGTCGTTTATTGTTTGATAATTCAATAAGAACTTCGTCTGTGGTTATTTGATGATGGCGGTTTATGGATAGCATAACTAAACATCGAATATTTGGACAATCATGTATATTATTACAATAATATATATATTAATAATAAACACAGATAAGTTATAGATTAAAATAATATTTCGACGAGGCCGTATGCGCCATGCCGGGTATGCCATTACAAAAATAGACACACACACAGGCACAGCATAGAAACAATTTTACTAACAATGATAAACAATATTTAATATCTACACAAAAATAGATTTTATATAAATAATAATCATTTATTTGTATCTCTACCTCTTCGGACGAAAAATTAATATTTTTAAGATTCTATTATAACTTACAAAATCCTTAATTTCATACACATTTTCAAGACTTTTTTGTATATTTTCATTCTAACCACTTCAAAATTGGTTTTTTTTATCCTGGTCCTGGGAGGGATTTATCCCGACCCCATTTGTACACCACTGGCGAGACGCAACCGCGACATGCCGCAAAGGGTAAAATCATTTTTATCTGCAGCCAAGTATTGAAAACAATATTATTGCTTTTTACTGACGTCCACTTCGAAATTAATAAAATAAATTTCAGAGTCGCCGGGTTTACTCGGTCTGATGAAAATTATTTAAACGTCGTGTCGTATTATTTCGTTTGCCGGATTTTCCGGTTTTCGTGGATATAATATCTTTCCGTAAACTATATTTTATGATTATATTTTTACAACCTGCGGTGGCCACATTGTACAATATTTTTGGATTATTTTACACCGATCGAACTAAAAGTTCATCTCCGGATGTCGAAAATACTAATTTTGACACGGTGCCGTCTTGATGTGTCGCCCGCATACTGCTCCACGAACAGTGGTGTGCAGTCTACGGTCGCGGTGACCAAAAGTTGACCGAAATTCGACGCAGACCATATAATACGATTTTCGTGAAACAAATGTTGACGACATATCGCCCCTGGCAAACTTAGAAAAAGCCGCCATTTCACCGATTAAAAAATTTGATGGTTTTTTTTTTAAACCTATCATAATATGCTTTAAAATGTCATTGATTAAAAGGCCTACCTATTTAAAATAAAATTATGTTTTTCGACTTGTACCAAAACATTACTAGAATGCCACACGCAAATCTCTTACAGACACATATTGTTTACGGTTACTCATTTTTATTAATAGTTAATATTATTTGTCATTTTTAATTATTCGAGTGTTATGAGTGTACTATAGATTGTTCACTGTATAAAAATAAAAACGTATTAAAAAAATAGCGTAGAAGTTATCCTGATATTATCATAGTTTTTTCACGTTAACAATTAATTCATTAACAGTGCAATTTATACTATAATATGTATTAGATTATGAAATTTTAAAATTATTTATCATTAGGAATCGTATTACTTTTGATAAATAAACTTTTATGTTTATATGCTTAGAGGGCACTCGTGCTGTTGTTTTACCGACAGCCGATCCGAATCGATTTATCACGTGATTTTTAAGAGTTTTAGAAAAAAATACCCACTTGGCTAATCATAAAACTACCTGTTTTTTTGTTTAATTAATATTAGATCAGACCCAGTTCGATATTTCATCAATAACATGAAATGACGGGTTTGAATTTCGAACGAATCGAATGAATTGAATCACAAAACGAAACGAACGAAAAACAATTATTGTGATTACGTCTTTTTGAACAGATTTCACAGTGGTAAAGGTAACAAAACCATTAATTTATATCAAAGTAACCGCATACCAAAAATACAAACTATTTTTCGATATGTATTTTTACGTATTTGCCACGACGGCCAATGATGCGATCGCCACAAACAATTTCAGATGATTGCAAAACAATTCCGACATTTTGGAAATGCAGACACCTCAATGTGGAGGGACGGATGGATCGGTTTTTGGGTTTGGAATGTGAATGAGAGAGAACGCGAAACACCGGACTCGAAATAAGTTTTGGCTGTAAATAATTTATTGAAACCGGGCAGGCCGGAAAAAACTTGTAAAATTCCAAAAATGTGCAACTAGACCACAAATAGGGGAAAAACGAACTTGCGGTTAACATATAATATTTTATGGGGATTTATTGTTTTGTCGAATGGTTTCATATCGTATTTAAAATTTAGACTCATATATTTATTTTACAATGATGTTGATTTTTTTTCTTTAGACGCTTTTTGGTACACTCAAATTGATCTTAATTATTTACTCATTACTCCTAAAGTAATGTTAAAAACTTAAGATTTCCACCATATTATATTAATGGCATATTGTTACATACTCTACGAAAGTTAAAAAAGAATTGTCAATTATTGTACTAAAAATAGGCCTTTGAAAATACCTAGCTTTTAAATTATTAAATAATAACATTTTTAATGTTAAAATATCGAAAAGTTTTGAAAATTTAATGTAACCTTACCCGTAAACTTAACTAACGATGTTTATAAATCGCACAATTCATGACTCAGGACTTTTTTTTACCGATAAACGTTTAAGTAAATTATTTTACGATTTTTATAGAATCACTGGAACGCAAAAGTTGTGTACCGATACCCCGGTCCAATCGTAAAACTTTTTTTAAAGTTTTGCAACCATTTGTTGACTCATTTGTCGGTCCAGTAGTTGTCAACCACTTGTATACTGTCGTCCTTTTTAATTATCGACTCTGTGTTATGTGCGCATAAGTTGTCAGCCTCTTGTACAGTCGACTCTTAGAATAATGGGCCCATAAGTTGTCGGCCGTCTATAATTAGGTAGGCTCTCTGCACACGGAGATACCGAAAAAAAACCAAATGGTAATTCTAATTACCCGGGTAATGCGTTTGTTTTGCGTTTCTGGCTGTATAATCTAATGGAGGTACGCGCATTTATGACTAGTCTGTAACGCGTAGTTAACTACGTATATAGTTAGTGGCGACGCGACTTCCCAGCTACTTAAGTTTCCTAGTTACTGTGCAGTCATTGACATTTGTTTTGTTTGATTATATACGCAAACAGTGTAATGATGACTACATATTTGTACCGAGTGTAACAATTTTTTTAAATTCATACTCTCAAGTCTCAATAAGTAAAGTCGCTAAAAAACAAGAGTGCGGCATGAAACGTTCGCGGTGATGGTTCACTGATAATACCTACCTCGCAATTATTTAATAACGATAAAAAAAAATGACTTATTTTGTACAAATATGTACGTATATATTTCACGCGTGCACATACGAATTTGATGAATTTTTAAGTATTATTTTTAGTCTACTCTACTTCCGCTAATTATACGAAGCCGATCTGCCGATCGTATAAAAACGTATAAACGCTTTATGCAAACTAATACGTGTTAATCGTATAAGTTTTTCCCCTTTTTAAAAATTTTCCCTTCATATAAATAAGTGGCACCCTACAGTATATCCAATGTAAGTTATAATCGCGAGCAAAAACAACACCGAAATTCGCGTGAATGTGGGTTCCATTATTGTTATTTATTTTCGTTTTTTTGTTTGCATTCGAATTTTATAAATTCGCGAAAACTAGTCGTTTTTTTGGGCGACTTAAGTCGAAAAAAGGAGACGTGGTCGAAAATATCATATCGAAGTTACAGTGGGTGTCGGAGCATTTCGAATTTTTCCTTTTCGAATTCGTAAAACGGCCGGTGGTCCGTCTAAGTGAAAAACACGTTTGTTGGCGAAACACTCATTAAACAAAGCGATTACTGACATACGTGACTTAGAGCGACGGACGTTGAAATCCGCACTCAGCAGTGATCTGTAATTGTTAATTGTAAATACGTTTATTGTCGTATTTGCTGCACGCGGTGCAGTGTGTTTATGTCGCACGCTTGGCCACACGCGCGGTCGGTTTGGTGGATGCCCACAATGGGGGTAGGTACTTTGTGAAAGTATAAAACAAGGGTGACTTAATTATCGTCATACGGTTACGTCAAAACGTTATTTGAGTTTATGCCCTATACGATTAATACACAATATTATTATTTTAATGCGTTGAACTAGTCGCGCGGGTAATGTATATATATATATATAAATATATATATATATATATATGTGTGTAGCACAGACTCATTAAAACCGATTTATGTGCAATGATTACATTATATTATTGTTTCGCGAAAACAGCAGCTGCCCGCTACTTCGGGGATACCAATCGGTTGGGGTGCCTAGTTAATCAAAATAGGCGTGCACGACCAAAGTAATTTGAAAAAAGGGTAGTAAATATACTATATAAACCGACTAAACCGTAAGTCACGGTACGTAAAAAGTAAAAAAAAATAATAATAATTAAAAAAATGTATTTGCTATATAAGGGAAGGGGGGGGTCAACTTTTCATATATAATCGCGTTTGTGTCTACAACGATGTGCAGTGGTGCCAATATATTGTTTCGACTTAAAAAAGTACGGGGGTCTTGTCTTTCCGTTGGTCTTCAACGCTCGAGGGGGAATTTCATACTAGATTAATTTTTACTGGTAAATAAATTCTTAAATATAAACTAAAAAAAAAAAAAAAACACCTTTTATGTGTTGTTTTTTATGAGCCTCGCTACAACAGTAAAGCATAATAATAGCCAAGTAGCGGTTTATTATGCGTGCACTAAATGTAATAAGGACCGTGCACATAATATGGGCACTAGAAAAGTATATAATATAAAACAGCAGCAACAATGCATTACTAACTACACAACTAACGGCGTTAATTAAGTATCAAGTGGTGTGCGTTTAAAACAGAGAAATAAAATTAAAGTTAAAAAAAAAATAGTAATTTACTGTACACGTATAATTGTATTTAATATTTGTATTTATTAGTTTTATTGTGAATTGGTGATTATCTGAGTTATTTGATCGTCTTCATCGTAGTTTTCACCCGCCGCGGCACTCGACGCTGAGTCGTCGCTGGCGGCGGGTGGTGGATCTCGCGGCCGCCAGAGTTCCGGGCACGCCACCACGATGTGATATCCATCGTTGCGCGGCGATTTGCGGCGCAGCGGAGGGAGAGGAGACCTCGGGAACGACAGTCGGTCCCGGGCGGTCTCCTCGGCGTGCCCGGCCTCGTCGAAGTTGGCGCGGTTCTGGTGGTGGGAGCGGTGGGCAGGGGTGCGCCGCCTGTGTCCGGAGGTCTGTTACCGTCCGGCGTCCTTGGCGCACCTCCTGCCGCGACGCTCGCGAGTGGGACTGGGCCGCCTGGGTCCGGCGGTGTGTTACTTGTATGATTTGTCAATCCCTGCTTGCTCGGGAAGGACTCCGGGCATCCCTCCACCGAGCAAGCGTAACGTTCCTGCGTGTCTTCGGCCTCTTCTATGGCCACCGGGCACTTGTGGCCGCCCGGCCGGACCCCGAGGACGATGAGGCACCCCGCGCATCTCACGGTTGTGTTCTCCACTTCGTCGTGGAGTTCGCGGAGGTTTCTCACGACGGACTGCTTGGCGCTGGTCCACACTCCGACCTTAAACCGAGCGTGACATCCCTCGTTGGGGCATCTCGATGGTGGTCGGTAGCGGGAAATATATTGTTAGTTCGCGTCCTACCAGCGCCGGCTGTTTCCGCCGCTCCGGGGCCCGTTCCGCTGGGGCCGGATCCGTTTGTCGTGATGGGCCGGCCACCTGGCTGCCGCCAGCGTGGTCGGCCATGGCGCGAGAGTTGGTCAACCAGACCGTTCCAAAAGGCGGCGTACGGCTGGTCGAGACATCTCACATGGTGGGCGGCTGTCCAAAAGGCAGCGTCAGCCGCTCCAAGAAATCATGAAACGGAAAACAGGTAACAGGTAACAGGTAATGGTTGGTATCACGAAGGTGGCGGCTGTCCAAAAGGCGGTGTCAGCCGCGCTAAAAATCCACAAAACACAGAACAGCCGGGCCAAGAGGCGGCACCGGCCGGGATCAGCGTCCTCGCTGATCGTTTGTGGTAACTGTTTAAAAAAATAGGAACTTTTGGTATAGCCCCCGCGCCAAATGGTGGCGTGGACGGGTGTCCGTTTTACGGGATTCCGGTGACTGGGCCGGCACTAGGCACGGTTGTGGACTATGTCCCACCTGGCCCTAGTGCGGAGGAGGCTCCCGGTCCGTGCGGCCGGCTCGGTGAGTTTGCCGCGACCGCGGCGAGGGACCCGTGCCACGTACCGGTCGTACGAGTTTGGCCCGACTCGGGGCGAGGGACTCAGACCGGTAGGGTGACGAGGTATGGCCGAGGTCGGGGGAGGGACTCTCTGAGTTCGACCGCCCTGGGGTTCGTGAGCCGGCCGAGTGCAGCCGATCCGCGGTGCGCTACTTTCCACGCCGGTTCACCCGAAGGGAACACGCCGCTTCAATCGTGCACTTACGAGAGTGCAACACCGGGGGCGGCTCGTCTCGGAGTGGTAAGATTATTTACAACTATACAAATTGTGACGTCCCGCTCCCGTTTCGCCCGTTAGTGGTTCCCTGTGGAACACCTATCGAGTGGTGGCGCCGTAGTAATAGGCTCCACGGGGACGAGCGCACGTCGACCGGTACCTATGCCTACCTGCCGACTTACAGTCGAGACATTTCTGCCGGAGCTAAGTTTTATCCTACACTTTTCCTGTGATAAAAAAAAAAATGTATTTGTCCTGAGAGGGATACATAGGTAAACATAAATATAAATATATAATCAGAGACGAATAACCGTGGTATTTTGTGGATAAAGATAACACTTTATTAATAGTTTTATTCATTAGAAATTAAGTTAAAACCGAAGAAAAGCCGAGTGGCATAAAAACTCCAGTCAAATATCAAAGGGAATAACAATACAAGGGGCGTGGTACATAAGTATCAATATAATATAAATAATCAAAATAACATGACCGAGATAAAATTCGTTGTCACAATATGTACAAGATCATATTAGGTATATACAAATAATATAAATATAAGAACATTGAGGGAAGGAGTTTGGGAAGTGTCGGCGCATTTATATATTATGTATTAGGTGTAGGAAGAACAAATACATGTATATATATATACATGTATTTTTTCGGAGACTCCGTCGGGAAAATGGTTTGCCACGCCATTAATTACATTAATACAAATAAAAGGATGTCGCAAAATAACGACCACAGATCCGCTATTTAAAACAATAAGTCCGTAGTTTGGCCTACAAAATGACCCGACGAGTTTGGGATACATGCACGGCTTAGCACCCGGGGTAAATTTACAATAACAAAAATAATTATATATACAAGGAAACGCCATAGTGACACAGGAACGTCAGTCAGATTATCATACATAATAATAAATTTAAAGATTAACTAACGATAAACATAATAATATTAAATAAAATATTATCGGCCAAGACGATTAATAATAAAAAAAGTTACAATATTTTTACCGTTCGGGAAAGAAGTTTTCCAACGACGGGGACTGGTTGACCTTAGCCACACATCTCAAGACTTGGAAAAATAGCCAGAAATTAGATAAGTCCACAGGAACGGCTGGGACTGCTGAGCTGACTGAGGTGTTGGCAGTTGGACGATGGTTGACCGAGTCATTCGTTCTCCGGAGTTTAGCAGTCCACGGAGACTCGAATGACTTTACAAAGTCGTTTAATTAATTCGATTGGCCGATAATATTTAATTATTTTTCATAATTTTATTGATAATTAACAAAGGGAAATTCGCGACCGTGCGTGCAGCGACGTTATCCACTAACCACGGCTGTGTGTCGGAGCATTATTTTAAGAATAATAATTAGCGCATAATATTCGCTGCGCACACAGTTTTGCACAAACAATTATACCTAAAATTACCATTACCGTACAATAATTGATTCTTGAACGTTACAAAATATAAAAAATATTACACAAATATTTAACCGATACAAATATATCCAAACAAATATACAGGAAACAAATCCACACCTGACCGCTTAATCTCGAGGCGCTGGACTGGCTAAGATCAAGTGCATGTTATGCAGAATCGAAAAAATCGCGGTTAAGCTGATAAGAACAGATTTGATCTTAGCCATTAGGCCGAGAAGCGATAATCTTAATTTAAAGATATAAATGAAACACGAATCGAAAAAAATATTTTTAGATTAATTCTCACTCTAATTACACCTAATAGTTAATTCATACTTATTTCTTTTCAGAAAAAAAAACATTTTTTTTTTTTAAACCTACAGGGCGTAATTCGGCAGTATTGGATTACGCATCGAAAAAACGAATTTATATGTTGTTCTATTTGTATCCGAAGTTTCATAATGATTGAATGGACCAATAGATTCTGTAAAAATTATAATATAATTTACTTATAAGCCTTGATTTTTGAAATTTCAACAGAAAAAAATCCTATAATAATAGGAAATAAAATAATAATACAAAATCATATAATATGTTCACCTATAATTATTTAGTTATTATTTTTTAATTTATGTACAATTAATAATATTTACAACATTATTTTTAAGCCTGGTTTTTCGGAATGCATTGATTCGTCTACGCCTTTAACTTCAAATTGTAAAACACGTGCACTATTATTGTCGTGTGCTACTTATTGGTGATAATTTTCTATGACGGCTCGGATTTATACATCAATATAATATATTTTTTTATAGAGTGCTATTCTTTTCCATGAGAATTTTCTTCTGTCTTGCATATTTTTAGATAATTCTCAATTTCCCGCAATGATTTAAATTGAATGTTTTTTATATTTCATCTATATCCACGTTTGAATCTTTTATGCTTTCATAGCTATTACATTTAAAATTACACCGATAATTAAATTTAGTCTACAGTCGACATGGGTTCGAGTATTACGATGTCAAAAAAATGATTATTTAAATAATACGTGTAGGCACGATAATATTTTATTTTTACACTTATTACAAACTGCTTTCGGCTGCCCGAGTTTGTATGGCTGCACGTACAGTAAATTTGTATTATTAATGTTCTGTACTGTTAGCCCCTCCACGTCAGATCCTGACATTTTGTTCGAAATAACAATAATTATGTTTGTATCAACATTATCATCTATACTATGAATATACACCTATTTTTAAATTTTTTATTACATGTATATTCACATATTTGCATTTTTTATTCATATTAAATATTATTACGCATACCTATATGAATTGCTTAAAAATTCTAGTTCGAATGAAAAAGTAAGCATAAGGCTTTTAATGAAGTTATAATTGTAAAAGTGTAACTTTGAAACTTAATTTTAACTTTTTAACTAGTTAGTGTGTTCATCAGCTAAGATTCGTTTTCGTTATTTGTTCATCAGTTCGAACGAGTAGGTATTACGCAGTTGACGTATCTATTCGTGACGATGTGACTTTAGTGACTACATTCTAAACGAAGTAATGGTATTTTTCCCGACTAATTTGTAACTTAACCAAATAATTAGTTTTGAAAAGGTCAAAAACTCAGTTTTAATCTAATTTTTCTTATTTTGTCGTAATTAGCATATCATTTTAAAAAAATTATGAAAAAGTCAAAAAAGTATCTAATTTTTGATCAGTTGATACAATTAATTTTGTAAGCAACAATAACAAAAAAAAAAAAACTTACGAGGTGTAAGTAAAAATTTTTAATTTTGATTAATTAACAAATTAATAAACATTACTAATCAGGTCCAAATCATAATCGACGCATATAAATATATTTTTAAACCTTAATATTATTCAGGTCACAATTATTGTCGATTTGTTCACGGCAACGAAATACGATAAAATATTATCCGTACTGCCAAAGTAAGTATACGTAATAATGTGGATATTGAATCACAATAATGCGATTCGCAAATAAATAATATATGTATTAAAATCAAACGAAATATCAGCAGGTAGCTATGGATTTAACACAAGTTTATATTGATTTACTTTTCGATTATTGATATCTTGTCGAATTCTCTAGATTCCCTTAATCTTTCGACAGTAATTAATTTTTAAGTTCCACGGAACACATCATTCTTGTTCATGGCGTCCTTTTATACTTGTCAATCTAATAATTATTTTCCGGAAAATGAGTTAATGATGCGATTAGAGCGATTGCATAGTTTTAACAAATCATTTTTTTTTAAGAGTTGATGTTGGTAGGGGTTTGTCATACAAATTTTTCAAATTATCAGGAAACTTTGTTGGCCTACCCCTTCCACTTATACGTATAATATTAAACTCCTTATCAGAATAATTATATTTGAACTGAATTACACCACTCATATTTTTTAGTATAACGAATTTGTAAGAAATGACCAAGTGACTTAGTCAATTTTTAAACGTAAGAATTATATTGAAATGTTGGTTGGTCAAAATTAAGTATTCGGTGGTTCCTAAACTAATAAAGATATCACTTGGACACTTTTTACGTATATTCATAGGACAAAAATAAGACATTTTAAATATTTTTTTCACTTGGTCACTTTTTGCATGAGAGCGACGATATGTAAATAATGTGTAACATTTAAAATCTTTGTACGCCAATAGCCATAGACGCCGAGGCTTACTTTCTAAAAAAAAAAATCGTTGTGCACCTCATTACAGAGTAAAAAATTAGAACAAATCATAACACGTTACGCGCGTTATAATGGAATAGATGCAGTGCACGCTTGTACGTATCCGTGCACATAACCGATCGGTTATTTAAATAAATTGTTATCAGCCCATTATTTTGGACGCGGCGGTTGGCTTTATTATTAATTTTTACTTTTCTTCGTTTTTGATATTCCGATTATTGGGTTATGTTCGTTAATCATTGACTATCGTCACAACAGTCGTGTTTTTGTTTTCTATTTTACTGTATTTTGTGTCTAAATAGTAAAATAATTGTTTAATATAAGCAAGTATGTGTGTGTGTGTGTATGTGCGCCACTGGCCTGACGTCCGTCTACCTACATGTAGTGCATATTTTCACCCGTATATTTCTGTTGAACGGATTTTTAAGTTTTTTCTTTTTAAATCCAATAATGGAGCGGTCCAAAGAAAGCATTTGTCGTTTGATTGAGTTATATCACGGAAAAAAAATTCTATGGGACCAAATTCAACCGGACTTCAAAAAAAAAAAAATAAATAAATAAATAAATAAAAATAAACAGAAGAGTGGTGTTAAATTTCCATAAAAACTAAACATTATTTTTCTTTTGCTAAAAGACTAAGACGAACCTAATACCTCTTTTTTCGGAGGTCTTTTTCGATTCTAAAATCGAGATTACGCGCAAGCAGCTGCCGCAATGGCAACGTCATTTTCGTTGCACATTTTGTCCAAGACTAAATGCCCACACACTAAAATGTTTATCAAATATGTTGCTTTTGTGTGTGGACGCGCCAGGTTTTTAAAATCTGTCGGTGACAAATGTTCCTAGGCAGAGCCCGATTTACCAAATATATAGCCCAGGACAAAATAAAAAATTGGGCCAATAAATTATAATGTTAAGCATTTTTATTTCTTCTACAATTACATTTAAAACTTTGTCTGACATCAGTGATATAAGCTCGCAAATTGTGTGACATGAAATATAATTAGATTTTCCACTACCTTTATTTCCATAATTATTTAAATGTTCCTTGAAGAATAGGTCAAATTTTGCTAATAATTCCATAATACCTAAAAAGTCACCATTATAGGAATTACCTAATATCTCATTATTCCCCAAAAAAGCTAAACCTCTTTGGCTTATAAACTGAATTACAGCTATAGTACGTTTTAAAATATTTCTGCAATATTGAACTTCTGTTTTATATTTTTTTACTATAGTAGGCAATCAATTCGTTTTAATTCTACAGACCAATTGGAATAATCACATATTGCATTTCTATGAGTAGTTGAATTCTCATGTTAAATAAGCCTTTCAGTAATATGATGCCAATCACTATAGCCTTCCTTGCAAAGTAAATGTTTTGAAATTTTAGCATATAATTTAAAATATAAAAGAATACGCTGACACTCGAGGGATAATATATTAACCTGCAAGTTCTTGGAACTGAGATACCATTATTTTTTGTTATATTAAAATTATGTTTTTTTAATTTACGAGAAACGCCTCTTATCGATTTCTTGGACACGTCTATAGCTTGAATATTTCGATTCGGAGGATGAAGTGTGAAGTATTCCCGAAAATTGTTATTATTCTCCCCTATCATATTTCTTATTACTAAATTCAATCTATCTACCGGTTTCTTAATTCTTGCACTATTGTGTATTAAACTATCACTGTATTTTTGTATTATGTATAATGTATATATTTTACTATGGAATTTGCTTTATCATTATGTTTTAGACAAAAACAATAAAAAAAAAAAATTTAAAAAAAGTTTATTTCAACAAAATAATGTATTACATAGTTAGTCACCGGTGGGCCCCTTGGCCACGTGGGCCCAGGACAAATGTCTATTTTGTCCGTGCGTAAATATGGCCCTGTTCCTAGGTCCGGACGTGGCTTACGATACAGATATCCGGCCGTACCCGCGGTGTAGGCTAACTAACATCTTTCAAACGTCTGTCGACGACGACGTGACGTGCCGCTGGAATCGCACCACGCGGCCCGTATTGATGTTTTAGTACCTATTCTAATAAAAACATAAAACATTTTATAGCGACGGTTTCCCCGGGGACAATATTTATAAATCCGATCGCGGGGACGCGGTCGGCGGTGTGCCCGATACAATCGTTTCGAAATAAATACCGCAGGTGCTGCGGCGGTTAAATATAAATCGTTATTTTATATTTCATAAAAAAACGATTGAGTTAGCGGGCTCTCCCGGACGAAACGCAATCGATTGTGTCGCGCGTGTACGGTTTTCGAACGAATATTTTATTATTTACAATGCCGAGGAAAAGAAGTGTACCTATGCGGGTCGTACCTTATTTTATTCCGTATGCAAAGCGTGAGCTATAAAAGCTTGGATTCCGTTGTTAACTGCGAGACACGCATAGCTGGTGTTATTTTTCAAATATTTATACAAAAGCGTTGAAAAAAATAAAAATACCGTAAATACAAAATGATCCGTTGACACATACATCACCATATTCTATTCTCCGACAATATAACAGATAAAAAAAATTCATTTTTATACCCTTATACAAAAAGTTAATAAATAAATTAAACTATATGTACCTATTTGGTGAACATGTTTATTTTTTATTTTCATTAATTAGCTTTTAGTAAAACTATGAGAGCTCAACAGTTATTTATATACAATGTAACTGATTTAACAACAAAAATTTAAGAAGGAACAATACAAAGATAATTTAAAACAATTTTTAACTTAGAAATTAAATAGTAAAACCAGCCTCCAGGATAAATATAATTATTATATTAACGACATATTCAGAATTAGATTGGTGAATGGAGGAAAGATTAAAAGGAATATTTATGGATTTTAAAGAATAAAACAGAATAACGCGTTCCGCATGCAAAGAAGGACAATCAAAGAGAAGATGCGGAAGATCGCAAACATTATCGTAAAGGTGTATAGTACAGAGATGGTGAACATGTTATTGGTTAAATTTATCAATTTAAAGAAAAAAAAATTAAATCAAATCTTTGTACATAGTAAATACACTCTGTGATTCACATATAAATATATATATAAATATATATATATATATATATATATATAAATAATTTACTACAACACGTGTGTGTGTGTGTGTGTGTGTGTGTGTGTGTGTGTGTGTGTGTGTGTGTGTGTGTGTGTGTGTGTGTGTGTGTGTGTGTGTGTGTGTGTGTGTGTGCTTGTGTTCATTAATATTGGCATGTATAGGAATATAAAAATATTAAGAATGCTGAACTTAAAAAACAGATTATTCGACCTATTGAAACGTGAAACTAGGTCCAACTGTACAACACAAAACGATATTAATAACAATTGAATCGTTTTGACCGTTATAATACGCCGTCTAATCAAAATAGATTGTTTTGTACTTCTTATCCGATAAATAGTTCATTAGGCTAACTACTTTAATAATACGTGACTGTTTGTTTCGCAATCACGTCACTGCCCAACCTATCCATACATTTAGATCATTATATTTTACTTATGTTCTTGTTACTCTTATTTACTCCCACAGAACGAACGCGGTATTTCGGAACACGTATCACACGCGAGTAGGTTGTGGCCGAAGATTTCAATCAAAATAATTACCGCGTAGCGACGGTTAACGTTTTTTTGACGGCGTATTTGTGTCGGTAAAAACCATACAAACGAGTCGGACTGAACGATGGTTTAAACAAGTATATTCAAGAACACGCGGTATTCTGGTAGGCATAACAAATCGTTTTATATTTTCTGAGACGCTCGAAAAAGATTTGAACGTCGTCGGAACGATCGTTACGAAGAAAACGTTGAAATATTTCAATTTTTCGTAACTTTTTGTCTACAACGCACATTCGATGAAACTAAACCACGCTGAACATGATTGTCTTTTAGAAAAAGTCCCGAGAAACGCGATTAACGAAATCGTTAATTTTTCGGATCACATTTCAACGAGTAGAGTTACAAAAAACTTCAATTTCTGCTCATATTTTAACAGCACTTAGATGAAATAAAAGCAAATTTTGTAATTTGATTACAGTCTTTGGGAAAATAAAACGATCGATTTATAATGTACGAAGAAGTGTATACATTGTACACGTATTGTTCTCTATATGTGTAGACGTTTGCAATGCGGTATATTCTGCATTTGTATCCGTCAGCATGTCAACATCAAATACCAACCGAGTAATAATTAGGGATAGGTATTTAGTGTAATATTATACACACGCGGTCGAATCGGGTATTAAAAGGAAATGCAGTCCGACGCAGTACCTACGCACGCAATTATAATAATAATAACGATTATAATAATATGATGTTTCCATTGACTGCGGTGTTGTGAGTGCAACACAAAGGAACAGAAGCGAGACTTTGTCGCGGCGTACAGTGAAAAGGAAATACAACATTTCAAATGCAGGCTACACATCATACAAATATAAAGCGGTTACGTTAAATATGTTTTCCGGTTAACCTATATACGGCCGTGAGCACGTCGAGTGTATATTTCGCTATCCTCGCTCTATATCACCGTGCGATCGAAATCAAATACAAGATTTACTTATATTTCGTCAATATCTGCGACTGTTTTTCCGTACGTTTTTTTCCCCGACCGACCGTGCTCGAAATCCAGTCGTTTGGTCCAGCCCGTGTAAAAGAAGGGCGAAGGGATACGTGGCCGATCGGACACCAAAAAAATAAAAAATAAATAAATACACAAATAAATATATTATCGACGATAATATTGTATTCGGAAAATCACTTTTTGCAAATGATCAATTTCGATGAAACTCGACGGCAATTATTCCAAGACACTAAGCCAGAAAAATAATCCGTCGTGTCGGAAACGGACCAAAAACGATCTCATGGTTTCATATACCTTTTTAAATTTAACGCGTCGTTACTATTTTTCTATAAACGTGACTTAGCGTCCCGGAGCCCGACTTTATCCGTTCTCAAGTGTTCGACAGTGACGATCAAAGGCGGGCATTAACTTGTTAATAAGTTAATTTTTTTTCAAACTTTTCAACTTAACTAGTTAATTATTTTTGTTTTTAACTTATCGACTAATTCAGTTAACATTTTTACCAATGTTATTTATCTTTTTAACTAAATATCTCAATATCGTGTAGTTAAATTAATTTTTTTTTCGTCGAATTCTCAAAAATGTAGATATAAAAATAAGTAGATAGGTATAAAAATAAATATCGTGGTCTTTTGTTTTTCCTGTTTGAATCGACTGCCGGGCGGCAATCACCAAAGTATCATATCCACGTGACAAGAAATATCAGTCTCTAAATGGATATCAATAATATTATATGGCAAATACAATTCTAGTGGACAAAGCATTTAGTCGTAAAGACTAAAATTAGTTTTATTCCCCATCTTAACTTCAAACTTATCGAGCTGAATTTTTCTTTGTCGACTTTTAACTTTTGACTGTAAGCAATTTAATGCAATTAACTTAACTTGTTACACGTTTATTATTTTCATTAACTTGCCCACATTTGGTGACGATGATGCGTTTATAGGACACGAGCGATATGACGTGCGCCCGACGATCCGCGTGTTATTTACAATAATAGTCATAACTCATAACTATACACTACCGTCGCAGGCGGGAACGACGGTCGTCGGCGGCGGCGCGGCGGCAGATGTGCATTAAAACGAAACCGCCGTAAACCCTATAAACACTTCATTGGATAATGTCGTTGCGCCGCGTGAGAACGAGCGTCAGGACGAGACGATCATCATAATATTATTATAAATACGCGGACGACACGAATATGTAATGAAATCGTACAGGTTCTCCGCCTGGAGACGTGAATGATTTGTGCGGTGTGTATGTTAACGACGACGTGTGCAGCGTCGCGGCGGTATATCTACGGAGGTAGCTCTCGTCGTCGTCGTCGTCGTCGTGCGATCGAATAATAATCCGGCTGCGATAAACGAAAACGAGGTAAAAAAAAAAAAACACACACACACAAATAAAAAACGATTAACGTTATGAAATAATATATGTGTACGAGTCCTTTTGATCCGATGATACGCGGCGGCGGCAGTGGCGGCGGCGGCATTCGCGCGGTCCTTTTATACGCGCGTTGTGCGAGCACGCCGACACCCGTCGCCGCCGGTCGAAACCGAGATAATTTTTACTTTACGAAACCGAAAACCCATAATTTCGGATTTTCCGGTCTATTACGATTATCGTTGTTTATTATTTATTATTTTCAGATCGTACCCACGACGAATTTCATCATCTGTTGCGTCGTGAACGTTTTCTTTTTCACGGTCTTCCCCCGGCTTGTCCGCACGCGGTGTTTGGTCAGAGACTCGGAGCGCGTTAGCAGCGGCCGCGTCTGTCGACGTCGCGTCGTTCGGACGACACGGGTGAAAACCCGGGTAGGGGCTATGAAACGCGCGACGAAAATTTCCGCACACACGCCGTTTCGAGTTTTGTTTTTTTTTCTTCTTCTAATAAAAAACTCACGATATATCCCGACGCTTCCCGGAAATCCCGACCGCGGATTAAAAAGAAAACGTCGTAGAGATCATTTAACTCGATCCTATAACAACGAAACTCGCAAGTCAAGTGCTACCAACGGGTGGCTCCTTATCACGAAACCCTATAATTTTTTTATCCACTCCTATCTCACATATTATACTTATTGTGCATGATTTGTACAGATTATATATTTCTTATAAAAATTTAAAAAAAAAATAATAATAAATAAATTTTTTTCTTCCTATCGAAGCACGTTTATCGGTCGATACGAAATCGTCGAGTACAAATGTATCCTCCAAATACACCAACTCTAACAATTCTTCCATCGTATAAGAACAAATTATATTTACGTACCTAGATTTAAAAACTGAAAATTCAACTTTACGAAACAAAAAAAATAATAACATTGCATATTTAATAATACAAAAAAAAAGGTTACAAAATATTTTAACGGAATAAAATCCATCCGGTAATGCAACAACTGGTGTTTCAACGACAACGTTAATTTATTTAACGTATAAGATTTAACCGAACGCTATTTTTACCGTAGTGCTTAACCGGCGTGGTGCAAAATCTCTCTATAACTCGCTGACCCCGGGTATAAACGATCTCGTTACAAAACCCACGTCTATTATATATCTCTTACGCGGATTCAACGTCGCGTGTTATTTAATTTGTACGAAAACGTTAACCGGCCTATTTTCCCCGTGATCTCGTATGTATTCTTTTATACCATTACACCAGAGGTTTTCAAGCTGTGCGTCGTGGCTCCCAGGGACGTCGCGGAAGTTGTCGAAGGGAGCCTCGTCTTTTAATTGAAGACCAATATATTTATATATATATTTTTTTTTTTTTGATTTAAGACTTTTTATACCAAATTTATTGTATATTACTAGTAACTAAAAATGATGTGTTTATATAGGTTGGGAATATTCGTGTAAAATCAAATTACAATTTATTAAACATTTCGTATCATCAAGTAACAAGTTCGTAACGTCGTCGTCTACACAATTTTGGACGCATGTGAAATTACAATACGCCGAATCGGCCATGAAAGCTTTGAAAAATTTAACACTTTTTGCAACTTCGTACCTCCGTGAGATCGGATTTTCTGCGTTAGCTGTAATTTAAACGAAATATCGGTCAAAATTGAACGTTGAACAGGAGATGAGAATAGCTATTTTCAAACTTGAGCCACGATTTGAACATATTATGAAGCGTAAACAAGCTCATCCATCTCACTAACAATTTAGTATTAAGTAATATCAATTGATTTTTTTATTGATTAATAAGACTTTTTTTATTTACTAAGACTAAACATGAAATGTTTAATTACAATTTTTTCTACATAAACTATTTATTTGGAAAAAATGTATACGTCATAATATGATGAATAAATTATAAAAGTAAATTGCACACAATATAAACATTCACTTTTTGTCATTTATAATTTGGGAGCCGTCAACATTTTGTGAAGACACAAAGAAGCCACGGGATGAAAACGTTTGAATACCTCTGCATTACACTGTTTTGTTGTATTGTGTGTGTTCAGTAATCGTAACGCAGCTATTTTTCGTGTACGGCTACGTCTAAGGCTGAAAACTACGCATAACAATTACGCATTTCCGAATTAACGTAGCCCACCATTACATAACAACTATCTAGAAGTTGTTCGTTTCCTAACTAGATAATTACTCGGAGTAACGTAGTTAGTCTGTAAATGTATGTGCATATAATTAATTAGTATAGTTTATTGTTACAAAGCCGTGTTTTTTTTTTAAACGAATTAAAATTGAAAATTAAATTATTATAATATTATGCTGTGCGTTATTTAATTAATATGGGTACCTACCCATTACGTCATAGTGATGGACGATAATTTCTTTACTCGATTATTTAAAATTATTCGATCAATCCGAGCTGTTCGCAAGATGAAATCATCGAATTAAAAACGAGTTAATTTTTAATCTACACATGATATCAAAGACTTTGTACTAAAATACAAAACATATTGTAATTACAATTACACAGGATGGCAAAAACAGAATTCGATTAGTGTGACGGCGCACTATTCACACCTGATGGTTATCTATTTCTTTCTTTTAAATAGCTCGCGAGAACGACTAATTTATCAACTTCAACTAATTAAAACAATTTGTCATTAGTTTGTATACCTGTAATTAAATTTACTAAATGAAACATTATTGCAAAATAGTAAAACATAAAAAAAATTAAAATCAACATTTATATTTTAATAGAAAATACATATCTACGATCAAATTTATTTTTGTAATTTTCATCGATAAAAAATAATAAATATTTCAATTGCATAGGTAGGAATTTGGGCTTTCATAATATTATTATAACGGAATAGAAGTCGTGGTAATGTATAAATACATTTAATTTGGAGTTAGTATTGTTTTGATGATTAGTAATACAAAAATTATTTAGGTAATACTTATTCAATATTTACCCAATGTAGGCGCAAAACATAAACAGCGTCGTTCACATGGGCGTTTATTATTAATCGTATTTTATGTTTTCTCAATTATCCGAGACGACGACGGTCTCGATCTTATCATTAATACCTCGTTTAGTTAAAATAACTTGTTACACGGATAATTTGGAGTTTTTTTCCTGGTTGTTATATCGGTTGGATATAATTATGTAATTTTCCGGAAAAAAACAAAATAAAAAAATCGACTTTTTCGTATTTTAAGTAGGCAAATTTAAATTAATTACTCACATCCTCTTGAAACACGTTGAGAATGGTATTAATTACATAAAAATCAACATGTCGAACAAAATTATCATCCGGTGCAAGTTGGTATTTTTTTTCTCGTTTCTCCACCGGTTTCAAAATAACTTTGAGCTATACGTAAAACTTATAAATAACACTCAGCAAACTTAACTGGACAAAAGTCACCACCGTATGAGACGACAACACGATGCTAATCAATCAATTTTTTTTTATTATGAAAGACAATATACAATCTGTAATTTTTTTTTACATCAAGCAATTTTGATAAAATATTTACAAGTCATGGTGGCGTGAGTGAAGGGGTGCCCAGTGACACTACTTCAATTAGGATATTTTATTTATTATTTATTATTAAGTTTTTTTTTTTATATAATAGCAGGTCACGTGGCCAATTCCGTTTGAGACGACGAATTGGATTATTTGGAATTGTGAGATAGGAGAGATTAACTATGACAGTTATGGGATGCTTGAAGTTCATTAAAGTTTGATTTTTTAGTTGTTCCCCAAAGTTGGATACCGTACGTCATTGATGGTCGAATGATTTGTTTGTTAATGAGGATTTTATTACTAAGAGAAAGATTTGAACGGAATAGTTGTCTAAATTCGTGTAGTTTTAGATTGAGAGAGGATCTTTTGTTTTTAATGTGTATTGCCCGATTTAGTTTCTCATCGAGGTGTAATCTAAGACATTTTACCTAGTTTTGTGTTTGAATTATTTTATTGTTTATTTTTATTGGTTGACTGTTTTTTTTTTACCGAGAGTAAACGTTATGTGTGTTGATTCATCTTCATTTATTTTTTTTCTAAACCAATCAATTATAACCATAATTCCGAGTTTTTTAAAAAAAATGTTGTTACGAGAGTAAACACGAGCAATTAAATCGTGTCAGATATGTAACAAAACGATGACGTATTATTAATGTTTAAAACGCTGACCAAATCGTCAGTATTTCAGCATTAAATATCCACGTGTTAATTATCTTTGCGAGCTTTATTATTTAATGCGATTCGTCCTGATTACATCGACGTCGACGTCAATGGTTTTGGTTATTTTATTTCTGTTGACAGTATTTATAATAAAATAATGTACGATGCTTTATCTCGGCACACGGCGGTAGAGCGGAGAAGATGTCTTGTTGAGATTAGTTTAAGTTGACTGATGGCGTTCAATCAATAGACGCACTACACGGTTGCTGCACGAGAGACACTTAATAACCCACAAGCGATTATAAAATAAAATTTGGAAATACCGCACCGAGACCGTAGGGTTTTGTGGTATTCCGTGCGTACAAACGAGTTTTTTTCTTTTTTTTTTTTTTTATCAAAAATTATTACTCCTACTTAAAACATTCCGTCGTTTTACAGGTATTCCGACGTTTTGCGCTATAATAGTGCGCGAACGGTATCGCGGCGCCCGTATAAATAAACGAACCTAATCGAGTGGCGTATTATTTTTCGACATTTACCGACGCGTTTCACGGAAAACTTGTCAGTTTCCTGAGCCTCGAGAAGGACGAAAAACGAGAGACGGCACGCAAAGGCCACCGCCTCTGTACGTACAGCATAAACCGAGTGATGGCGTGGCAAAGGCGTTTTGCCGAGACCTCGTTGTACCCGTGCTTGCGATTTTGAAACATGTCCGGAATAAGTGTCGTATTTTAAAAAACGAATCGATTCGTAATTATTTAGACGCGACGACCCGTATACTCGTATATCATAGCGGGTATGGTTTTTTTAATAAATTTATTTACATAAAAAGGTTATTTGAAATTGATTTTTATTTCTTTTCCTTTTTTTTTTTCATCGAGCATTTTCAATGTCGCTCGATAGTTTATTAATAAAATAATAATGATCTGATTTAGACACTTAAGTGTTGTATATTAAATTCGACGAAGTAGTATAATGCAGACGAGTTCTTAGGTAATAAGACACAATAACGCGTCATGTATAGCGGTAAATGTAAATTGCGTCCCAAAAAAAAAAAAGTTCCGATAACAACATAAGTAAGTTGCGGCCCGATATTTCTCAGGTACATACGTAAGTTGCGGCCCGTGTTTCTGACATGTATACGTTAATTGCGTCCGACGGAAAATCACAAGATGTTGAAAACTGTTTTACTGAAGACATTCTGGCAATACAACCACAAGAAGCTCGAGTATTAGAATTCACTATAGACTATGTACTATAGATCCATTTGTAAGAAATCGCGCTGACTTTCCACCAGAAATATGGTCAGAATATTTATCATCGAAACTTTCCATAAAAAACTAAACAGTTCATTTAATTCCTCTCACCCTAACATTTTTAATTTTATAGATGTTTTCAAAAATATACAAATCGATATTTATATAGCGTTACGAAGTCAAGGCTCTAGAAATAGAATAACAATTGACAAAGAAGGATATATTAAAAAAAAAAAAAAAAAAAAAAAAAAAAAATGGAAGAATTAGAAACCAAAAAAATTACTCAAATTAAATTTGTGATGCAATTTTCATTCAAATTTTTACCTGTTTTTATGTGGACTTATAAGTTATACTGAATGTGTTAATATTAATAATAATTGACAAAGTTGAGATAGAAAAAATCCAACAGCTTAGTTACTAACCGATAAAAATATGCGATATTGAATAATAATAAATAAATACAATAATACATATTTTTAACCATACCAACATTATAACAGTAATGTTGAAAGTCCTAAGTCTGATAAAATGGGAAGGAAAATATCGCGGTTGTAAATTGGTAATATACATTTTAATATAAAAATACCCGGGACGCAATTTATATATACCCAAAAACTACTCGGGACGCAATTTACATCAAAACCTACATTGGGACGCAACTTACAGTCACCCATGTATAATAGACGTTTATAATCGTTGTAATTGACCGGCTAAGTACCTAATTAAATTCTTGTACGTATATTGCTAGGTTCTTGATAATTACTACTCGCACGTAACAGGAAATTCGTTGGTAAACAAGGATGACGTCGAACCACTAAAAATCGACATGTATTCCGCAATATGGGTGTTGGAGATCGGACTTGATGTGAACGGACGAGTTCGCGGATGAAAATAATGTGTTTTATCACGGCCTCTTACACTTTGGCCGCGTAGTTTAAATTGAAAACGTCGAGAAAAAAATAAATGTTATAAATCTCGAGGGGAATATTTTTTTTTTCCCATTCAAACGACTAGAGTGATTCTCGCGGACGCCTCCTCTAATTATTATTAACGTCACGGTAATCGCGATTTCGCCACGCTAAGATATACCGGCCGCGTCGCCGTCGTCCTCTTCGTCGCTTTTTCACTTCGTTCACTCTGGCGGATCGGAAAGATCGTCGTTTTAAATCCTCACACGTGGGATTTTCGGACACCGCCGATCCACGCGAGACGTCGACGATGGGAACCCGCGCGTCCACAAGTCGTAAACCCCGCGGACCGTGTCGACGTGCGTCGCGGCCTAAAGACGTCGCGTACAGCGAACCAGGAGGAGAAGGAAGAGGAGGAGGACGTGGAGGCTCCCTAATCTCCACGCCGAGGATTGCGTTTTAATTCGATTTCGCTCGCGTAAACGGTCCAGACGATCCGTCGACAAAACCGGCCTCCCCTGCCCGTCGTGTCCGTCGATCCGCACCGGTTTTCACGGTTCACGACAAAGATCTATACGAACAAAAGGACACGACGTGGCCGAGCTGATTGAATACGAGCCCACACGTAACACGCGTGTGTGTTCGTCTATCCGTGCAGAAACGCCAGACGAATTCCGCGAGGGCTTATGGAGAGGATAACACGTGTATTGTGTTGTTATACACACGTGTACATATACAGGGTGTCACGCCCGGAGATTCACACGACGCGATTGAGATCGCGGACAGTTTTTTAAATTTTCTTTTTCCATAAACTTGCCGCTTGAATCGCTAATAAAACTGTATTTTCGTGAAAAAAAATACTATTTTCACTATACTTGTTTACGTGATGTTTTAAGTTTTTGAGTTTTTTTCAAACGGCAATATTCGTGATATTATGATGTATCCAAGTAGAGATTTTCATTTTGGAAAAAAAAAAAAATTAAAAACTTGAAATATAACGTAGATAAGGTCAATTTTTTCCATCAAGACACAAATATACATACATTTTTTCTAGCGTCTTTAAATAGTACGCGATTAAAATTCATAACTGTATACATGTAGTAGTTTATTTATGTATTTTTCGGGGTTCGATCACGCTGTGAAAATCTCGATGGTCATACACCCTGTATACACGCGTATCGTACCGCTCGCGCAGTACATATATTATTATCGTGTCGTTCGTAATATTTTATTATAATCGATCCGATTTCGGTCGTCGTCAGAGATAGAGTCGCGACGTAAAAAAAAAAAAAAAAAACAGAAAAATGGACAAAACGAAAAAAAAAAAAATAAAAATAAAAAGCAATCACGCCGAACGCGTCTGACGTGCGTATCGTATACAATATAATAAATATGTAACAATCGACTATGCGATTTGCTTCTGATGTTTGCGCGGTGGGCGCGTTGTAGCCGACGGCAGCTATAAAATATCGTGTGCGACGATATCACGGTGACGTGTATCACTCGAGCGCGAGGGGACGCGTAATCCGCGTCGGGAACAGATTAGGACGACACGACGACGCGACGTGTGCGATCGAAAACCCTTCAGAACGTTTTGTCACGCGTGCAATAATAACATCGCATTACGGACGCGGGCAGACGCGAGATCGTCTCGTGAATAAAAAAAAAAATAATAATAAATAAATACAAAACAACTCGATATTTCACGCTCGGTTTCTCTTTTACGTTTTTCTGCAGAGCGTTCGGTTTTGATGTGTTCGATTTCGTTCTTTTTTTTTCCGCAGTGATGTTTACTTTTTTTTATTTTTTTCCCCCTCGTAACCTGATAGCGATGGCCCGAGGCCGAAACCAATATAGTTGTTTGCAAATTTTATACAAAACACTTAACGTTAATGTAACTTTTATTGTTATTATTATTATTATTATTTTTTGTAAATTCGTTTTTATTGGGTATTAAATTCTTATTTCTCACGAGAACCAATACATAGATACGTGTCGGACGGTCGGTACTGCAGGTGTTGCAATAAAAAATTAAAAAAAAAAAAACATTTTTATGTAAATTTGATAAAAAAAAAAAAAAAACATCAACGAGCTTCGCGTCAAGTCCCGTTTATGACTCATCGGTATGAAATACGTGAGATCGTCTCAATCACGGCTATTAGCACTGTTGCTCATGATCGACCGACGTTTTATTATGCATGACGCGTCTCGGAGAGTCGAATTCGACTTTTCGTCGGCTCCGTTCGGCCCAGTTTCGATCCACCGAATATCGTCGTGATCAATAGAAGGTGAGAGTTATTGACAAAATACCGATTTCCCCCCTAAGATCCGGAACCATGAGTGTTTACCACAAGGAAAAGGGTTCGGGCTCGACGAATTTCTCAGCATTCATTAGACGTATAAGACGTTATATATTATATATGTAGCCGTGTGATATATAGATTTGCGCTATAGGTATGTCAATTACTTACGTATGTATAAGTTCATGTGTGTAAGTGTGTGTGTGCGTACATATAAATACTTCGTGATCTGAGAAATTCCTCGAGCGTCCTTGTTATTCCAACATCTGTACGTACTAGGTTTCAACGGGAATTTAATATCAAGTAGATATTTCATGAAAGATCACTCACTCATTATACACACACACACACACACACACATGCGCTCGCGAGTGCTAGAGTCAGTTTATACGTTTGATTCCTACCGGTGTGGTCTTTTAAATTAATGATACTAAACAGATATCGTTAATTAAATTAATAAATGCACTTAGAATACGGCTCAAAACCTATTAATAAAGTCATAAATGATACTTTGTAAAGAGAAACATCACGTGTATATCCAACGTATATTATAATACGTGTGTGTTTTTTCCCCGAGAAGGCAACACGTTTTTTTTCCCGTGCGTATAGACGTACGTGAATAGTGATAATTTACATATATTAGATGAAATTAGCTCGGTTTTCCGGTTATTAATAAACTCATTACTGGACCCGTATTTTGATTCCGTGCGACGCGAGTGCAGTTTAATCGATAAAACCAAATAACATACCTATTAGAACAGGTAGGTCGCTATTAAAAATGATCGCCGAGACATTTAATTGAATTATTGTGGAAATGATTAAATCCGAATGAACATAATATTATGTCTAAGTGTGTGAACATATTTTTTATTTTTTTTTTATTTATTTTTTTTTAATGCGCCATCAATTACACTTAACAGTTATTTCGATTTACGCGATATTATGTTATTTTTTATCGCCACGATCAATAATTTTCACCACGATATTTTAACGAAAGTTATGATAGAAATAATAATGTCGTGAAATCGTTTTTTTTTCAAAATGATTTTTTTTCTCGCAATTTTTTTTTTTTTTTCGTATCGTTTGCATAATGAATAATGCATAATTTCAGTGATTTGTTTACAAGAACCGCATTAAAACGAAAAAAAAAACTAGCACTATAAACGAAGACACGAAAATAATTTGCACCGCATTTAATACGTGCCTTGTTTATTCATGACGCCAATTGTTAATTTATTTAAAACAACGTAAATTACAATTCAAATGAGGAAGTGTAAAGTTATTATTTCTCTCAACAATTAGTTGTAATTACACTTACATTGGTTGTAACTGAATGAAAACTTTTATATAGTCTACTATTCGACGTCGACTTACAGTAGCAGTAAGCGGTATTTTGTTAGGTATGCCATATGCCCCGTATTGTACGGGAACGTCCCGTATTTCGTATTTACGTCCTGGCATCTCCGTAATAGTTACAAAATAGTGAATACATCCCGTATTTTAGAACATCTACGCAGCGTATCCCGTAAATCATATTTTTGCCAAATTTCTCAATTTTTTTCTGTGGGAGTCGGTGAAAATATTTTAGAAAGTGTCTATCTCGTGATGTATATTTTACCTGATTGTATTGATGATATTGATGCAACCAAAATGATTTGATCAGATAATATTACTCATAAATAATCATTGGAAAAGTATTAGTGTTCGATAGAAAGTATTTAGAAAAGTTTAGGTAAACATTTTTGATATCTAAGCGAGTTCCGAGTTTGACGTGTTGATTTGAAAAATTTAAAAATAGTTATTGAGTTAATACTACTATATTGTACCAGTATTGTGTAACGCCATCGTTGATAACGTTTTTCTGTCACACGAATTGTTTATGGAGTGTGGACACATTGCAAAAAATCGTTTCGTCATATCAACCTTTAAAACTATGAAAACAGTGAAAATGTTTTCCAAAGAAAACTGTTCCGAACGCCATAACTTTTATGTGCAAAATTTTATTTAACAAATATTTTTTTTTAACCAATTAATTAATTTGAAAAATATAAAGCAAAAGTGATATACAACAGAAAATAATTTAAATATTGTAGCTTCGATTTCAAAAAATCATTGATAAAATAATAATCACTTAATGTTTAAATTGATAAATTTTTATTTTGTTACATAGGTATTGTCTATATTTATTGTAGAATAATTTAGAAAACAGCGGTTATTCTTTTTTAAGTTATGCATTTTAATGTACCTATTTGTTTTTTTTTTTAATATAACTATAAAGTCTTATTAAGGTTAATATCTAGTATATATATTAATGATTACGTTTATAAACAGAAAGTTCCGTATAAAACTTGTTTTATTTTATAACCATTGACATAATTTTCGTTTATTATTTAGTTGTCAGTTTATTTAGCACGAACATATTGTATTTTTAGTTTAATCAACAACTACTTAATTTGAACTCCTCCTCAGTGGACATCATAGAAATTTTATTAACAAAAACAAGAAAAGGGCAATGTTAAAATAATTTTATTCGATAATTCAAAAATAAATTGGTATGATTTATTGTAATATCTTATATTTTATAGAGTATTCGCTGTTGGAGTACTATACGTTATAGTGCGACTTTCGTTCTAACGCCAAAAATCTAAAGTTCAAAGTAAGAAAATTTGGTACTAAAAATTATTTCATCCACTGTAATATAATTCGTATTTTAAAACGAGAATTTACTGTGAAAGAACACGCCCATTTTGTGAAATATTCATAATAGCAACGTAATTTTAGATCACTGTTCCAAATTTTATATCAATGAAAAAAGAAACACCTTGTTTAGGGGATAAAGCGTAAAATAAAGGGAAACCAAAAATAACTATAATACTTTTGAATAAAACTCCCAAACAATCAAATTATTTTATGTGCATTAAGCATCGGTTCAGTTGTATTGTACTTTTAAACGTTGATAAAAAAAAAAAAAATATTACACGTTTAAAAAAATCTGCGAAAAACGAATTTTATACTGAATAAACTCACGACGAAAGTTATTCAAATGATTTCATTCGAAACGACAAAATATTATCCAAATTCATTTTTTCCTCGACTATTAGCTTAGAACTGTTGTCATTTAAAATCGATTTTCTAAAATTATTTTCTCGAGTCACGATGAAAATGTGAGTATATTACACACATGCAGTAGTACGCATAAAGACGCATGTTACGATATGAGCTATTTGTAATACGAGTATTAGACGTTTAGTGACGAGAAGATTAAGTTGCTGTCATACACTATCAGTCAAATTAAAACTGACGTGCCCACTCATAACTCATGAATTATAATAAATCTGCTCGTATGCATAGTTAAATTAAACTTAGTCTTACACGTGTGCGTGTAACATATACGTAGTGTTAACACACGTTCATATGTTGCACAACTTACAATGATGCAAAACTATTACGAGGTGGTAACATCTAATTTTAACGTAAGACAATACGTTTTGCGTTACGGTACGTCGGAATTTTAAAAGAGGGAGTGGGAGGTTTAAAAAATTAGCTACAATTTATCTTACACGAACGTTTTAAACGCATAATATTTATCTATGGACCATAGCTGTAACAGGTAATAGAAGTCATAGAAAAATAAATATTATGTTCAAAATAAATGGTTCTATTTTTCAGACTTTGTTTTATTAGACTAAATCAAACGGGCGTCGCCCGATTGCGGCCCAAAGTAAACTTTTTACCTTTTCACCTATCCCGATTGCGGCCCGTCCATAGTAAGTAGGAAATAATATTTAAGTGGTTATCAAAACTAAATAAATATCCTGATTGCGTCCGATACGTATATTGACATAAATATAACTATCGTATTCACGATTCATACGATCACCAATATTCGGCGTGGTAGTTTCCAGTCCATTAAAGATGAAAAAAATCAGATGAACTGTAAGATTGCAAGGTTGCTAGCGGAACACAGTTGTATATTGTGCTTTCATAGTGTCGTTTGATTCTACGTTTTATAAAGTTTAAATTATGGAAATTTACGAAATGCTTAGCGAAAAAGATAAACCAATATTATTAATATTTAAATATAAATTTCGATTTCGTAAGTTATTAGCAAATGAAATAGAAAAATGGTGTTGTACAAATAAAAGTTGTAAAAGTTTTGTCAAGCGATACAATAAAGAAATTTTAATAAGCCAAAGTAAATTTAACGTTGATGATCACAATCATGAAGCCAATACTGAACAGATTTTGAAACTTAAAAAACTTGGAAATATCTAATTTTGATTTTTTAAAAATAATAAGTTTTAAAAATCTACCTCTAACACTATAATTATTTTACTATTCACTGACATATTATTTGTATTTCAGATCTTTTTTTATTGTAAACAATATAGTATTTTAATATTCGACTAAGTACCTATTTATTGACAAATTAATTGTATTTCCTGTCTATTTTTATTGTAAACAATTTATTATTTTAATATTTGACTATTTGTATAAAAATATATTTTTAAAATTGTATACAAATTCATCCATTCAGAAAGTATTTAAAATACAAAATATAATTGCCATGTATTTAAATACTTTTTATACTTTATACTTGTTTCATAATAGTTTTGAAATACTTTATTATTTGATATTTAAACATATTATATATATTAATTATAAGGTATTTTGTGAACCAATGTGTCTTTGGACGTAATCGGGATACTTATATTTGGGATAAAATACGACTACCTGAATTCGGGCCGCAATCGGGCAATTCCGAATCAAACTTTGTTTCTGTCCTTCTCGGGATTTTCATTATTTAAATTACATTCATTTTCATTTTCAAAATGTTTATTTTTATTTCAGTTTGTTTAAATTGAAACACATTTAAAGTCATTTTATTGACCACCCATTGAATCACTAACATTTTATCAAATTATAAATACGAAGAAACGTCATCGGTACTATCATTAGTTGGAACAGTTAATTATTATAGTATCGATATGACTTAATCAATTTAAAGATTAACTTAAAGTAATCAAAACCAAATTCACGTGTAGTTTACACGAAGCATACATACAATTATTAATGTGTAGTACTCACACGTTTCGTGTATTGTATTTATCTTATGTCTGAGAGTGAAAGTAGTAAATGTCAGCGTGATATTATTATTTTATTCTCACTAGGTAAAGAAAATGGTTGCGTTCCGTTTTGTGGCGATGATTAATATTTGATTGCCGACTGTGATATATTATACCCTCGACGTATATATATATATAAAAATAATGATAATCTACGCTCAAGGTTATGTTTACGAGGTTAGTCGGGATCTAAAAAAACTTTCCGATACACATTCGGGTGATTCGACTATATTCGAACGATTGTGTTGAGACTTTCGAATGTGGTTTTCGTGTTATTGGACGGTAAAACAAACAATGCCTACATTTCACCCTCGACCATAATATAAACATATATTTATGTATATATATATATATTTGTATATTACCTCGCGTTTCAACGATTTTTCCTAATTTACGAACAATGTGACCGTCGATCGACCAGAACGAAATAGCCGGAACTTGGTTTTCTGACTGATTTGTGGGCAACGGATTTCTTGAGTTTCTCATACATCACGTATATAAAATATTATATAGTTGATTATTTTTAGCCATCTCTTACTCATATTCAAATTCGAGAAAAATACAAGTCCCGATAAGAGAGAAATCGTTTTTTTAAATTTTATTTTCGTAAAAACGGCGTGCAAATATCGTTCATGAAATCATTAAACTCGAGCTGACAGAAAAAAAAAACCGCAGATCTCGTGCTCGTAATCGTTTTGATAAAACGTCTCTAAACACATATTACAAGATCGCCGAAATCGTATGCCACGTACGAGTGATATATACGGGTGATTCCGGAAATTCGTCCTTTCGTCATTTCGGTTTCCGGTAACGTTCGTGTCACGCACGCGTGTCGGGAAAACGTCGAGGATCTAGTCTCGAAACGATCGTCCCGTGGCCGGAGTCGCGTGTGCGAAAACCGCGCGGGCGGGTCACACACGCCCGGGTAGGCGGCGCGCGCGTGTAAGTCTCGTAAAACGTAATAATATAATATTCCCCGCGTCGGAGAACACACGTATATCTGCCTCGACGACGGTCATGAAAACGAGCGTCACGACTCTGCGGCCGCGGCGACCACGACGACGCGCGTACAACGCAATATTATATTATTATAATAAACGACGCCGGTCGGCGTAATCTCACGCGCGAAAAGCGTTCTCCGACGATTTTCGATCGGACACGATTCTCCCGTCGCAGTTTACACACCTGTAGTGTACGCATAACATTACACGCGTATATTGTGTCGTCGTCATTATCGTTCATACCATCTAGCAACCCCCGCCCTGCCCGTCTCGCGGCCCGATCGACACCCGACGTCGTAAATATAAAATATAACAGGTATATAAAACATATAACGTACCTACGCGTAGAAATCGTCGATATCGATTACACAAAACGCGCGTCGAGGCCCGCGCACGGTAATAATAATAATAATAATGATAATAACAAACGAATCGGATAACGATCACGGCGTGGCGGTCGTGGGACGTCGGAGCAGGACGCGAAAAGAAGAAATCAACGGCGGTCACGTGAACACATCACCGCGACGACGACGACGACGACGGTTGTGCCCATAGACTCGGGAATCTCTCAGAAGAAAAACTCATTATGTTTTATTCTTTTACGAAATCTGAAATATTTTATTTGTTTGAATAGGCTGGGGGTGAGGAAAACGCCTTCCATGAGATAATAGGTCTATGGTTGTGCCGGTGACGATTTGTCGGGCCGGATCTCGGGTTCGCGGCGAGTCGTGTCCAGTGCCGGTTCCGCACCGGGCCCCACGATTTTGCTGGGCTCCGCATAAAGTGTACCGACCTATTTCACCATATTACTCCGAAAGAAAAAAATAATCATTTTTGTTTTTTCTTCCACGTGATTTGCGATTTGTGAACTTTACAAAACGTAATTAATATGATCATATTATTAGTGATAGATATATTAAGTGAGATTTCATTTTAGTATTTTCTTTTAATATGTATCGAGGTACTTTGTTGATTCTTTGAGTTATAACGAAACAATTGACCTGTTTGCAGGAAAAAAAAGCGAGAAAATAATGTTCAAGTAATATTATATGTATATTCTAAGCAGTATTCATTTTTAAAATAATGTTTGTTATTAATAGAACAAGGACTTTCATGCATTTGCATATTTTTTCTGGTAAACTTTATCGTATGCTTTTTAAGTACAAAATACATTTCATAACGTTTGTGATGAAATACTCAAAGTTTTTAGTTCATATTTTTGCATATTTGGACATTTTTTGGTTTAAGGGGCATATTTTTGATTATTAGAGCATATTTTAAGCTTTTAGTGCATATTTTGAGCACTTTGGTGCATATTTTTAATGAATCAGGGTCAACAATTCGTTATAAACTTATAAAGACGATAAAGATAAATTTAGTATAGGTATTATTTATACCTAAGCAGGTACTAATTTTGTGTTTTATAGAAATAAAAGTTGATTTAGATACTAGTTTGCATTAAAATTTAGATATTAAAATTATGACTATAAAGTTTATTAAAGGATATGGGTCCCCGCAAATGTCTGCACTGGGCCCCAAAACACATCGGGCCGGAACTAGTCGTGTCACCTCGGGTTCTACGAAGAAGGCACGTCGTCGTCGGCTCTGCGGCTCATCAATATGTAATATATTATGTGTATTACGGGTACACGCGAATCGTAATGACGGGAAGAAGAGGAAAACAAAACGAGAAAAGACGAAGAACGAGAAAAAAAAACGGAACAAAACACGACGCTGCTTTATATCGTTTCGCAGTCGTCGTAAACTAGAAGGATTTATACGCGAACACGCGCTAATACACGGATACGTATGAGGCACGTCGTGGTCTAGACTACCTCTTATTACTCTTCCTTTACTCCAAACACCGGTAAAATGTCGAAAGCTCATCGCCACCGCGGTAAAAATGCACTAATCTATATTATACAAGTTTTCAGTTTTGTAGGTATATTCTATTCATGTACTTATAAACGAGATGTTCCGACAGGAGGTCTGCACAACGCCGATCGTAAATTTGAATTATTCGTCGTGTACAATTTTTTGAAACACTAGTTTCTAATAATAAGATTTTACGAAAAAATTAATATTGTACGCTTATGCTTCATGATTTTTTAAATTATAATTTCTTTAAATGGCAACCATTACGTATACCATGATTTTTTTTTTTTTTTTGAAAATTCTATACGTACATTTTTGCCGTCGAGCCAATATCAGGTAGATTAATATGAACATTTAAATACATTTAGGCCGGCAGAACATTTTTGCGTGAACCTTTGCCTTATTCACTCCGCTTCGATGTACTGTAAACTGCTATTGGTACAAAATTAAAAATTCGCGTACCAATGAAAATGTCCAAAAAAGGTATTTCCTTTAATAAAAGTTATCGTGTTGTATATAATTAATGGTTACCGTTTAAGAAAAATAAAAATCACGAGATTAAGAATATTGTGTATAAATATTTTTTCCATCAAACTGATAATCTATTCGTATTTTTAATTTTACACGAAAAACAAAAAAATTAACAAAAATTATACATCGACCGAAAATTAAATTCTACCCGTGTGAAACTCTGTTCGTATTCTCGCACATAATACAATTATATACACATGTACACTCACATAGCTGTTACACGTTTTCGTGTAATCGTTGCTCACACTTGGTGTATACACATTACACACACACGTATATTATGTTTAATAACAATATAATAAATATAATGTATATATGTATTTTTTTTTCGTACCGACCCGTCTATTGTGAACGACATAATAAAAATCGGACGGACCGTCTCCCGCAGATCGTCACACACAAACACACATAATATACGTAAGACTGGCGGCCGTGAATTGTAGTCGTACACACAACAGATGTAATAAATAAATATACAAATAAAAATGTATACCCGTAAACGTCGTCCATGGGAATCGACGGAAACGGACTCGTACGTTTTACGCAAACACCGCATTTCCCATGGTACGTTTTTTGCCAGTTCTCTGCCGAGTACGTAGGTATCTCCTAATCTGTTCTCCGAGTCGAAATCATATTCACGTCCGTTCGCGTTGTGTTAGATATCGTATACGCGTTGTACACGAGATTGCTTGATTTTGTCGTAATAATATTTTTTTCCCCCGCAAACGACTCGGACCGTATATTAACTACAGGGTTTTCAACAGTTAATTAACTGTATTAAGTAAACGCATTACACAAACATATAATATAAAGACACGACACGGTTATACGTAATCGTTATATTACGTTGTTGGACGTCATAAAATTTAACAGTTTATGGGTTTTATAGATTACACACGATATTGCAGGATACTATACTCACACTAGACATCCAGTGGCGTCACGAACATATTTTTTTGGGCCAGTCGCCCCAAAATATTTTCGGTGGGTGGTGATATTTTATCTGTCTGTAAAAATTATTTTATTAAAACCGTCGTCGTAAAATAAGTTATGTTTAAGTTTTAATCAGTCTGACAGAATTGTTTCAAAGTGTAAACGTAACGTAATGTTAAAATATAGCTTTGTAATTAAACATGTACCTATTGGCTATTACCCTGTTGTATTATTTTTTTGACACAATTTATATTGTAAAATTGTATCAATATTTATGTGCTAGTGAAAAACAGTATGTTAAGGCATGTTTTAAAATTGTATGTATGCGTGGGTGGGTGGGTAGCTTTGATATTTGCCCCTACGTGTAAAATGTTCGTGACGCCACTGCAAACATCGGTCCGTTGCATAATATACACGTGGATATACGATAATGACGGTGATCGTTTGAAATTTCGTTTTTCAATCGCTTTTATGTAATACACTGATTTTTTCCTAAACAGTCTCGTTAAAATAGCCGAAATTTCGTATTCTATTATATCGTCCACGAGGCCGCGTGTAACGTGAGCAAAATTTTACCCGATACCTTTTTAACTCGTACAAAAAAAAAAAAAAAAAACATAATTGTCTCTTTTTATCGGACACGAAACAGATTAATCGGTATCAAAACCGTTTTCGATAAGTCGTTAATGTACAATACAATAATGTTCAATCGACGTTAGAAAGTGAGTGATCAATTGAATGCGTTGTGACATATTTAACCGATTTATTTGTCGGACTGAAAATATACGGTAGGTATATACATAATATTTACAAATAGTAAAAACGTAGTAAACAATAAATAAGAGTATTATCGTGTTATAAAAAAATAAAAATAAATCGTTACGCTACGAGAAATAAGCCGCCACTCGGTATCTCTGTTTGTAAATTGTGTCCCTAATACTTATTAGTTATTGCGGTAGTTAAAAATTAATTGGATAATAAATTATCTATTTTTAAATCAACACAAATCATAAACATCGATTCCACTGTACACTCGAAAACAAGTTAATATTTTAAGATAGTTTTGCTTTAAAAACCCATAACGTGTCTATGTACAGGTACGTCTAGTACATAAAAATTAAGTATCCAGATATTGTATATTACAGTGAGTGACGTATACACACACACACACACACACACACACAAACACACATTATACGAAATGTGTGTGCTTCGTGGAATGCGACAATTATGTTTGATTTATCGTTACCACATTGGGTTTGTGTGTAAAACGAACGTTTTAGATGCGTATCTTTATAGACGCACGCCGGGGAAAAAATATTAGTTTAAAGTCGAACATTGTAAGTGTTTTTTGATTAACGTTTACTGCCTACGATTAAATGAAATAACCGAATAAACAGTTTCTAACCCAAAACGAACGGTGAGGCGACCCGGCGACGATCTCGGCGCAGTGTGGCGATGAATTGATATTACATTTTTTTTTATTTGGACCACGGTATTATCACGGCTCGACAAACTGTCTACGATCAAACGAAAATAAATTCAAAGTGACGCAAATTGTATAAATAATTTATGCACCGTATACAATACGGCAAACAACTTCATGTTTCGGAATATTGGCCTCAGATAATTTACCGTGTTATCTTTTATGTACGCAACGTTCTCTTTAGACGTTACATTAATTGTACAGGAGTTATTGGACAACGATAATAATTATATATTAGCACGTTCGGAGCCCGGATACACGGACATTGAAATCATTACTGTTTGACGTCTAGGTTAAAATATCTTTAATGTAATGTCGAACAGGATTTAAAAAAAAAAAAAAAAACACGGGTCTATTAAAAGAACGGCTGACAAAACCATAACCGAAAATAGAAGCTGTATGACGACTATAGAAAATAAAATTATAATGGCATTGGTATTATACGAAGGATAATCAAATACAATAACAAATTCAACAGAAAAAAAATAATTCCTGGTGTATTACGATACAATGGACGTAATTAAAGGAATTGAGGAATGTACTATAAAATGTAAAATATTATATTGACGAATATTTTAATGCTAATGAATGAAATATATACGTATTTTGATTTGTCGATACTATTTAATATCATTGTCCTTTTCACAATTATTGTCGTTCAATACGAAACATGAGATATTTTTCCGAACGGTACGTGTCCTTAAATTTATTTGTTTTACGATTTGATTCGAACTGTAGTTTTTTGTTTTCAAATATTTCTAATACAAAATGATAACAGACCAAAATTCTCATTTGTATAAATCGCATGGTGATGGTCGCCATAACAAGTAAGAATAATCCCAAAATCCGACCACCGCGGCCTTGAACACTATTTGACTATCTGGTCGTGAATCCTGCTCGCCCTTTGTCGCCGTCGCTCAAGTGTTCACGGTTAGGCTAGAAAAAAGCCGTATATATTTCGCAACCGTGGGTATTCTTCGCTCCTCGAACAAGAAAACGGAGATGACAATGAATATATTGAAATTTAACAAAGGATGAATCATTTAATTATAGTTAAACGATTCCGAGCAATGCTCGCGTATAAAAACATACCGTTCATATAGTTAAACATTTTTAGTTTCATTGTCACTGGGTTTTTTTTTCAAATTTGTTTGAAGTTTTCTTGTTCGACACAGGAGATACATTTTTAACCAAAAGATTCAAAACGGATTCAGTCAGTATCCCAAGTTTTATTATGATTGAATTGACCAATTTTTTTTTAAAAACATTTCAAATTGAAGATTGATGTAAAAACAGTTTATTTCATAAAAATCATAAAATAATTTACTTGAACGCTTTTAAAAAAGTCCTTAATCACGATTTTTATAATTATTTCAATACCGTTAGCTAAGCGTATGAGTACTACCACATTACATTTTTAGAACTCTTCGTCAAATATAAAAAAATATTACATTAGAAATAAACTTTGAAAAACGAAGTATTTTCAAAATACTATTTTTAGCACAGAAGTTTTAAATTTATTCATTTTGATCTTTCGCAAAGTATGTAACAATATGTTATTAGTAATTAATATTTGGTGTAAATTTTAAGTTTTAGCGAATACATTTGTGGAGTTATGACTAAATAACTAAAACCAATTTAGTGAAAGTATCGTTTACGGTAAATTGTACAATTTTTACTGGATTTTGCGGCAATTATTTCTCACGCCTGGAAAAACTATTGAGAATATAAAAATGTGACTTGTTTAAAGTACCAGATAAAATACTAAAACAAAGTACTAGATAAAATTTCTGATCGTTAGAGACGCTGACTGAAAATTTTCAATTAAGTAAAGTCAACTAAAAAGTGTTTACAAAAAAAAAAACAATAATAATAATTATAAAAATAAATATCATTGTAAAACCAATGGATTCTTCGCTTCACTCTAAGTCTAAAATTATGGTATTTGAATTTAGATTTATTTTAGTGATTTTCATATATTATGCGGTTAGGTTAGCTTATATATTTGTACTTTAACTATAAAATTTATATACGATATATATTGTTGTAATTACCTTAAAATTTTGAGCAATATGATATTTCAAATTAATTTTTGATTCAGAACACGTGTATGACACTAAGTAATTTTTTTTTTTTAAAGTTAATTCTCGGTAACATAGGTCGTTGGAATTTACCAATGATTTTTATTGTACAATACTTAATAACTTTATGATATCATAATATAGATATTTTTATATTTAAATATTAGTAAATTATTTTGAGGAGATAATGAATTCGGTTAGTGATTTTGAGGATTTTCGAGAGTCCCTGAGTAATGTGGTGATGCCATCAGTTATTGGCTTTTTCCCCTCTATGAAAATGATGATTGTCAACTATACGTAGACTCTCCGTTCTTTTGACATAAAACACTATCACTTGAATTAATAAAATGCCATAAGACAAAAACTGTATTCATCAAAATCCGTATTCGTAATTTACTGAAATTTACAAGTTTATAGTTTATTTATAATTTCCACTACATTCTATTTGACTTTTTTGAATTTTCTAGGAAACTTTGTGATTTTCCCATTGAAAACAAGTAAAATTGGGCGATTTTGTTTCGAGTGAACACGCCCGCGAAAAAAACGCGAATCGTGTGCGTCATCGGCCATAGTCGTTTCTTTTTTTCACACGGTGTTACGCGTTTATATAAAATCGCTAATCAAAACGCATCCGAGTCGACGGCGAACCGAACGACGCTGGAGTATCGAAATGAAACCGTTATAGGATGACATCTCGTCAGACGACGAACCGACTCGTCTATACCCAGACGTACGGCTCGATCAGGGTCGTTGGCGGCGGAGAAGAACGCGTTGTGAACAAAAAAAAAAAAAAAAAAAAAATGATTCAATTATCCAGTGAGTAAAGTGCACGACGACCCCGACGTAAAACAACCGGATAGATTTATAACAATAGAAATAATGTGCAAACTATATACGTATATATATATATTTATATATATTTACTTATAGTTTTTGCGTCGCTGAAACGTTACCGCGCGATATTATAAATGGCACGTAATATATTTTTCCATTATCCGTCGATCACATTAAGCGAAACTCGATGTATAAATAATAATATATATATATATATATAATACGCTAAAACATAATGTCGCGGCGGTGGGCCCGGAGAGGGTGCTCGCATATCGAACCGGACGTGTAATATATACGGCGGCGGATACTTATCTCTGCGCAACTTGTATACGCGCGAGCGCGCCCTCTCCTCGCGCAAACCATGCGGCATTATTACACAAACACACAACACACACAATCACACGCGTGTACACACACACACACAATCACACGCGTGTATACACACACACACACACACACACACACACACACACACACACACACACACACACACACGGTCTACTTTCAACATAAATTTGTGTTTTGTTCGCCGCCTGCCACTTGGGTGGTCTCTCTATCGTGTACGCGCGCGCGTGTGTTTGTGTGTGTGTGTGTGTGACGACGACGAGATCTGTGTGTTTGTGTGTATGTACGCGCAATGTTACTGTTGAATTGCAAATGCGTTGCCACTAAACACTCAATCGCCGCCGCCGTACCGAGCGCATTCGATTTTCAACAATTCTTACACACACACACACACACACACAAACATACACATACACAATATATATATGTAATTTAATGGATCAAAATGTTTGTGTTTGTGCAAGGTTAGGTTCGTTTTTCTTCATATATAATTTTTATATATATATATATATATATATATGTATATAATTGTCTCGATGTAATTATATTCGTCCTCCGCGCGCGCGCGTCCGCCAATTCTTCGTGGGACGAATTTCTCTTTTTTTTTCTCTCTTGTCATTTTCGACTTGATTGATTTTTTTTTTTTTTTTTTGCACGTTCCCGAGTATGTTCGACTGAAATCCCGCGTCACTGTATTATTTATATCAGTAAATAGGTGTACTTGTGCTGCGCGCATAGTTGTAAAATCATTTCGAACGCACGCCGCCGCCGCCGTTGACGTTTGGAATGCGAAATGAACGAGTCTCCTCGTCGTCGTACAGACACCGCGACGACGTGACGCGTCGCGCTTGGCCGCTGCTGTTCGTGTTTCTCGGGAATTATCACGTGTGCGATGATATTATCTGTGCGCTCCGACAACCACCTGCGCAACCGCTCGACAAGATAGTTTTTCGCGCGTACCGGGGCAAGGGAGAGAAAATGTGTCCGCGTCCGAACGTCGCGAGTAAAGTCGTAAACGTCGATCGCGTGATTTCGACGTCTTCGTACAATGCGCGTCGAGCGGGTCGCAATAGAAATCGATAAAATATCACCGGTTGTGTGTAGGGCTCAGGAGTGGTCGGAGCTTAAAAAGGTTAAATAAGCACTAAAAAATTGCGAAATACGCATTGAAAATTTTAAACGCGCAAACAAATTTAATGAATACGCAAAAGAATTATTCTCAATTCAAAAGAAAAAAAAATACGACTGATGTTGTTAATAAATTAATAATATGTACAAAAACTATTTTCAACTGACAAAAATCAATAATTGGTTGGCATTTTAACATCTTATTGAGCTGAAAATAAAATATAAAACATTTTTTCGGTATTTTTGAAATTACGAAAAAAATACATGTTATAATACCTGTTGAATTATTGCATTGAACCACCAATACTTTCTACTTGATAATTTTGAGTCAATTTCCAAATTCACGATACTATAGCTCGGATTTCTAGCTTGGTCTGCTATAAATTGAGAGCATTTTGAACAATACGCAACTCCTATAACTTACAAACCATAGTTATATGTAATAAATCGTATCGTGTGAAAAACCACAAGAAGAAATCGACGACACTTGAGGTACAAACACAGAAAAATCACGTGTTAATGTTTCAAAAATATAAATTCAAACCGTTTTAGATGATAAAATGTTCAACGTGTCGGAGAAAACGGATTATGTAAAATTTTTGATGAATTGATAAAAAAATTTCAACTTATATAATATATACATATATTCATTGATCGTTCAATTTCTTCGTATTTATACTTACAAGTGAATATAATTGTTATTGTATTTCTTTTTATTTTCGTACAATCCATACAGATATCACGTCATAAGTCGAAAAAGAAATAAAAAATTATCATAAGTAAGTCTGATTTTGCCCTCGTTATTTTTTATAAGTATTCGATTCTGACCGAAACGACAAATATATTTTTTTTTAGAACGATTAATGTTACGTTTTCGGACAATATCAGTGATCCAAAAGTTACGTTTATTCACTGCGTATAGACGAGAAACTTCATTGAATTAGCACACTTTCTAAAGGTCTTTTTTTCTGTTCCCGATCGTTTATCGGTCGTAAGGAAAATCTTGGTCATTAGATCTGAAATTCGTATACAAACCTCTTAATGAGACATATATGAATAATTATATTTACATTTTTATATCAATTAATTCCGATAATTTTTGTTGTAAATAAGCTAGAAATGTATTTTATTATTCGGGAAAAATCGCAACATTGTTTTCAGTTAATTTCTCGATTTGTTACTATGATATTGCGAAAACATTATTGAAAATAATGTCGAGATCGAATGAAGCTAACTCATAAATTAAATAAAGAAGATTTTCGCGCATTATAATCGTGACACGATAGAATGTACACAATCGACACAATCGAAATGCCACCCACGCAGATCTACCCCGGAGCTGTAAATGAAAGTAAATTTGTATTCCTTAACTTTCGGTGCGAATATGGTGAAAAAATAAATAATTTGCGCAATACGTCTTAATTGACACGGCTGTTGCCATAATGATATCCATTATTTACGTTTAACGTACGAGTACACGCACACACACACACACACACACACACACACACACACACACACACACCATTTATTTAATTGGTCTCATAAATATTCTTGGCTTCGATTCCAGTTTTCAATTTCTAAACACATTAGTTTCATAAAATACTACTTCTATATTTTTTTTTGTTTAAATCGTGTGTTCTTGTATTTATTTGTCTATTGGTCGTATAGTTTTGAAGCTTTTAAAACTTAGTTATATTTTTGTTCGAGTTATAATGTTAATTATTAATAATAATTTTTTTTTTTAGATGAAATTATAAACATCTCCTATTTTTCATATTACCACACGGTATATATAATGCATAGTATGTTTACTTTACTGTAATTCAATATTATGTTAGATAGGTACTAAATGTTGCAGAAATAATTCACTAAAAGTTATTACTGGTTCCGTGTAATGTTTAAGTGAATTTTATAAATTTTGTAAGTCGATATCAATAAATGATAACATATATGTGAAATTAGTCAGATTCTACGTCTGCATATGTGGAAATGAAATAATTATAAACTCATCCGGATATAAGTTCCTATTTCATCAATATTATTTGAGTTTAATTCAAATGAGAACATTGTCATAAAAAAAAACGAAATGTAAAAGAAATTATGTTATTTTAGTGAAAACTGTCTAAAGCGGACCCTGAATAAAACGGAAAACTATTCAATACGGCATTTTTCTATGGTCCCGGCGCGTTTTTATAGTTTTATATAGACGCTGAACCTCAATAAAACGGAAACTTCATAACGCGGAAACGGAAAGATTGTGTAAGTCTCATGCAAGTAAAATACCTTGCGTAAACCGAAAAAATGACACGTGCGTGTCAAACCTAAACCAAAAATAAGGTATAAAATATAGATATGCCGATATGCGTATGTGCAATGTACGTCGTTAAATAGTGATAGATAAAGAAGATAAAATTGTTCTATACATATTCGTACAATATATGGTATGTACATACAATGCATATTATAGCATCATAAACGATACGAACTTTCTTCTTTGTAACTGCGAAACAGTCTTACACCTTTTTTGGTGTACTTACCATCATTTTTGAAAATGATAAATGCTTATACAGTTATACGTCATATTTAATTGTCTTAGTATGTAATATGTAATAAAAAAAACCTGTATTTTAGTTTAAATTTAATGAATTATATTATTCAAAACAATAATTTGAAAAATATTCTTTGGTATTTCTTATTCATTTGCATTGAATTATCCGGAATTTTTC
Source organism: Therioaphis trifolii (assembly GCA_027580255.1). Lineage (NCBI taxonomy): Eukaryota > Metazoa > Arthropoda > Insecta > Hemiptera > Aphididae > Therioaphis > Therioaphis trifolii. The sequence continues at coordinate 75,917,989 of CM050405.1, forward strand.
TAAAAATTAAAGCGGGATTTTTTGTTGGTCCATGCGATTCCGCTTTAGACAGTTTTCACTGTATTACGATTGTACCTACTGTTGATGAATATTAAACAATAATCAGGTACTTGAATTATTTTCACTAAATTAATGTTAGGAAGACTACGAATTGGTTCCCAATTGTCGAATTGGTTCCCGGGTTGTCTACAGGTAACATACGAATTGGTTCCCGCAAGCTTTCATAATAATACAACCTTGTTAAATTAACTTTTCAAATTATTATGATATATTCAACCAGCAACAATTTTCTTCCCATTTATTCAGACTGAGGACTTTCTAGAATTCAAATAAGTTTGAATAGTTCAAACACTATGAAGAATACCTAGGTATGGTTAAAAATGTTGCTTAGTAGTTAATATATCATAACATCACTTCCACTTCAACGCACTCACCCTTAATAACGAAGATTTTATTATTTTGTTCACTTAACATCACTTCCATTTTAACGAACGCACTAGGTTAGTTGTGACAAGGCTAACGAAACATAATCAATCTATTAGATATAAAATTATACTTATAAACTTTCCCAGACATCGTAAAACCTAATAAAATATTATAAGATTATCGATTGTACATATACGTATTTTGTAACATTGAGTTTATATACTGATAAATTGATAAATAATTTTATGCGGGAACCAATTCGAACAGTTGTATACTGGAAAATATTTTTTGTCGGGAACCAATTCGTACACTTTAATTGATTTGGGAACCAATTCGACGTTTACCCAATGTTACTCTCTCAGTGTTAAAGTATATCGTTTTGATTGAAATTATGAATGATAAACTAATTTCAATATTATTTATTATACGACTTGACAGATTTTCAAAAAAATTATTCACGTTTTTCATTCGCTTCAAGCGAAAATATTGAATATAATATTTTAAACCAATTTCATTGAATTGAATAATATAATAATTTTTCGTCGATTATCGTATGTCGGTCTCAAGTCAAATAGTCACGTGGTTTTCTCACGACATTTTACGCATTATACGATTTAAAATAATTGGTATAACACTGGCGCATATGGTGTTTTCTCGAAGACACTAAACATTTTCAATATTTGTTTACAACCCGCTAAATAACTATTATTGATTATTCTAAGTGTACGACTCTTGGAGTACCTACCAGTAAATATCCATTAATGTACCCTCTGGATTCATTGTCGAGCAGTGCTTTTGTGGATTATCGATAATACGGCCGCCACCCCATATTGTACTGGGGTGCATCTAATTTCCGTCGATTCGCATACGCTGTAAGTAATATAAATGCCTGTGTTCCTTTGCGTATGCCGCCGTTCGGCGGCGCTCTATACGCACGGGCGTAAGTCATTTAATTTGTAAACGTTCGATTGCACGAGAGTCGGTGTGTACGCACGTACAGGTACGTTTAACGAGTGTACGTATATACTTGTATTGATAAAAGGCAGGTTGGTCGAACGTGAAAAAACAAATTTCAATACTATTATAATCGTATATTTGTTTTAATTATACCTTCCCACGACATTTTGCGTGTAGGATTGATTTAAAATTAAATTTTATGTTTTGATAAAGAGAACGATTTAATCGAAATAAACGCGAATATCAATAATGATTAACGTTATTAAAAAAGAAAAAAAAACGAAATAATAATTAAAACGATCATTTAGCAATACATAATATGTGTATATATTTATATTGCACGTAGGTAGGACATCGAACGACCCTGGCGACGATTCTGGCCGAAATAATTTTCGGGGTCATTAACGAGTTTATAAATTTATGTAGTACTTACTGTATATAGATGCCTGTACGCACGTTAAAACTGTAAGGTAAACACGTTGAAACCAGTCCGCATAATGATACACTGTGAGCGCGAGAAGTTTGGGAAAACATGGTGAATTATAGTCGATGCTTCGTTCGAAAAAATAATTTTTAAAAATTACCCGCTCAAAATAAGCGTATGAAGTGTATACAATTTTGTTTATCGTGTTTAAATAAAACGAAATATTTCATTGTCGACCCGCCGTGTCCCGTGAAATATTTTCGACTAAAAAAGTCGTTGTATGCTCGCAAATAAACAAACGTATAACCAAGACCCACTTGCGATACATGCAGAGTCAACTTATCAATAGGGGAGAGCGGTGTAAGTTGTTACAATTTCAACATATATAATTTTAATATTTTTTCTTTCATCAGTATCATAATTTATGTTATACTATTTTATTAATTAACTTCTTAGGTATCTTTATCTGTAAAAAAAGTCAGAAAAAGTAAATTTTTAATACTTAAATAAATATGCTTAAGTCATCTTGTCAAACTGTAACAACTTGCCCCTGGGTGGGGTAAATTGTTACAGCCCAGGGGCAAGTTGTTACAATATACATTTTTTTTATTATATGACATATTATTCCAAAAAATAAAAATAAAAGCACTTTTTTTATTGCAGTTTATTATAATAAGAATAGCCTTGTGTATAACAATTAAAAATTAATTAAACATATTAAAAATAATAATTTATAAATATTTTATTATACAATTGTATAACAAAAAATAACTTTTAAACCTTTTTGTATACAAATTAATAGTCTTATGTTTTAATATAAGTATTTTATTAAAACTATTCAGTATTTTCAAAATCTTCATCAAGATCAGAAAAACAGTTTTTGCAATTGTAGAACAATAGCCCACCTGCTCCAGCGCATTTATCATGAGCCCACTTCTTACAAGAACAACATTCAACCCAGTCTTCTCCTTTGCGGCTTTTAGAATATGCACCAAGACAGATTATACAGAAATAATCATCATCATCTTCTTCTTCTGAATTTACTGTGTTGGACTTATGTTTTTTAGTTTTTGGTTTTTGACTAGATTTTTCATTAGTTTTAGTTTTCTTAAAAGCTAATTTACGTTTAGATCTAAGGTCTTTTTTCTTATTTTTCTCATCACGAGCCTCTTGTTCTATTCTCAAATTTTCCTTTTCAGGTGTATCTGTTAAAATTGTAGACTTCATTTTCTTTCTTGTACGATTGTTTCTTCTTTCACCTGCTTTTGGAAGAGGTCTTATGTCTTCAGGAGTTACTATAGTATGACCACTAGTAGATGGTTGTACACATTTTGGTGTATTAGGAGTCAGATGTTGAATTAAAGTATGATCAATATTATCTGTAGTGGTTGACTGTGGTTGACTAATTGTTGACAGTTCAATAGCAACAGTATCATTTATTGAATCGGCAGTAAATGGTCTATCAGTAACTTCAGAGCACAAATAATCTTCATCCGTGAACACATTCCTGTTAAATGGCCATATACCAGTTTTAGTAAATCCAGATGTTATATTTTTTGGAGTTGCTGCTAATGGGAGAGATTCTTTCACTAATGACGGTATATCATAGATGGATATTGGGATACCAGGATGTGTGTCCATCCACCCACTAGCTGAATTATTATAAAACTTTTTAAAGGGGCCATAGACTGACACATCCAATGGTTGTAAGTGATTCGTAGTGTGTGGTGGAAAAGATAGCAACACAATACCATTTTCCTTACAAAAATCAATAACAGTAATAGACAAATGAGAAATATGATTGTCTAAAATGAGTAGGACCGGAGATGATGGACTACAATTAACATGTTTATGAAAATGCTGGACAAACATTAAAAAAGAAGATGCAGTGACCCATCCACTAGGATGGCTTGCTCCAATGCAACCACTAGGTCCGTTATTTACAAAATGCTGTTTAAAATTAACTCTTGGAAATATAAGCATAGGTGGCAAAGAATTACCTATTGCATTGACTGCAAACACCATTGTTACAGTTGTCCCTCTTTCACCAGAAGTAGACCTTCCAACTTGTTTCTTTCCCTTTTCTGCAACAATTTTTTTTGATTTTTGCCCAGTTGTGACGCCAGTTTTGTCAACATTCCATACTCTATGCCCCTCAAATTTATGCTTCACATACAGACTATGTAGATTATCAAAAAAAATAGCAACATTGTGTCTATTAAAGCTGGTGATTCTCCCAATACTAGTTGCTTCAGGTAAGCGTAATGATAAAATAGGATTTCTTTTAAAAAAACTAGTAAACCAGTCTTTAGAGGCTATTTTGTGTACATCCCACCCTTTGGGGTATGCAACATTATTTGATTTTGCATATTCATATGCCAATACCTTTACATCTGATGGTATAAGACCATAATAAATTCTGCTACAATGTACCAAATAATTAGATAAAGTAGATTCTAATTCATCTGAAAAGATTTGTTTTTTTTTTTGCATAGCCTACCAGTTTACAATTTGGTTTTAGTGGTAAATTTGATAGTTTCTTTATATATCTTTGAAGAGTCATAAAGTTTATTTCATATTTTTCTGCAGCATTTCTTAGTGAGCTTGTTTTTGATAACACTTCAGCAGCAGCATTTTTATAAATATCTTCAGATACTGTACCACGGTTTGTTTTTTTTATATAGTTTCTGACCATCTAAATAAGACAGTTATAGTAATTTAATAACTTGTACATACAAATTCAATTTTTTTTGTAGTGGGGTAAGTTGATACACTATAACAACTTGCCCCATACAGAAATATTTCGTATGCAGTGTTATCACATGAAAGTAAATGGTTAATTTTGTTAATCGTGAATAAAAAATGAAATAGTATTACCTAATGAATATATACATAGTAACAAAAATGTCTTACCTTAAGTCCTTGCTCCGAAAAAAAATAATGAAATTGTCAACTAGAATTTATTACTGATATGTAAAATAGAAATTTATAAATATATTTTGATATTGATAAAATACAACCGTTGTTATCACGATATATTTTTCTCCTTGATTTGTTTTACAAAATCATCTGAACAATACAGCTCTACCATAATTTAAAGTGCAAAATATCCCCAATGTAACAACTTGCCCCAGTAACAACTTACTCCGCTCTCCCCTACTCCACATCATGAACGAATGCCCAAATTTCTCAATATCGCGTAAAACACTCAACAATCCTACTACAATCCAACAAGCCCTCAACGAAGACAATACAAATAACATATGTAATTTTTTTCGCTAAAATGAATTATTTAATAAATTGTAATATATTATTTTAAACTATACATATTTAAAATTTAACTGATATATAAAATTTTTATTGTAATTAATTAACTAACTAAGATAGGCTAATTACCATTGTTGTCGAAGCCTTTAAATTAATAAAAAAAAAACAAAAAAAAAAAAAACAAGCGTATATTATTATATCAGTCGACATTAAACATTTGAATTTCGTTCAAGATTGAGTCAATTATTTTAATTGACTGTTTTAAACAGTTTAACGTTTAACAACGTGTTTTAATCGAAACCTTATGGTGTACCTACTTATGATGAAATTTCTTGAATTTTTCCACGTTTCGCCAGACATTTCCAAAATCCGTGTCGTGAAAATTTCTTCGACCACGACAAAAGCACTCTATAATAATTTATTAAATGTTCGATGAATCGTCGATGGAGTGAACCGTTTTGAAAAATCGTGTCGAATAGACGACGTAGACCGTAACTGCGCTATATTATACGACGTAAAACTTTATAATATAATGTTATACGACATAAGTTTTCGGAATCGAATCGAATGCATGGCGTATGAAATCAGCGATCCATGGGCAAGGAAGCGCATGCGCCATTTGCGTTAAAATCAGCTCTTATTGAAAAATAACAAAAACTACAAGTAAGTATGGTTAGTTTTGGTAGAGGCGAAAATTAAAACATTTCTTTTGTTTCGGCGGAAACGAATGGTACACGTCAGAAAAATCTCAGATGCGTCGTCGTCCGGACACTATTGTTTACCATTCATTTAAATAAAAATAATTTAAATTGTCTCTGATCGCCGGATCAAAATGTCAAACACGCAGTGTTGAATCCAGGTAATACCCATGATGTCAGGCGTGTTTACAGAATTATTTTTCGGAAGGAATTTTAAGTTAAAATAAATAGTTTTACGTGAGTAAAAAAATAAATCAGTATATCAGGACTTTAATATTTTTGACATATAAATTCGGGGGATGAAAAAAATGAAAAACATTAGGTCAATGGAAACTAAAAATTTAAATACAAAAAGGTTCAACGAAAATAAACTCTTGTGAAAGGCTTTTTTTCAAATCGGTCAAAAATTTAATATTATTAAAATATTTTTATGAATAATTTGACAAATTTACACAAACATTTAAAAATAAATTATATATAATTAATTGTAATGATAAAAAAAAAAAAAAATTAGAAATAAATTTAACACAATAATCTAAAAAATTGTATTTATAATTTAAATCTTGATGTTTGATTTGATTTGATTTGATATATTATATTCAGTTTTCCCCTCAATTGAAAATTTAGTGATATTTTTTGTTTTTAGTTTACAATCACTGTACTCTTACCCTCTGGGGCGATAAAATATTTATTTATTTGATAAAATATATTATTATTATTATTACTACTATAACCTAATAAGATTATCTTCATTATTACAAGAGATACGTCATGGCCTCATGGGTTATATCTTCATGGGACACTGTATGGTGTGTGTGTGTGTGTGTGTGTGTGTGTGTGTGTGTGTGTGTGTGTGTGTGTGTGTGTGTTTGTATGTTATATACCTAATGTGTGTTTATCTGACTCTGTACGTGCTTTATGCATTGTCGGTAACGTATTGAAATCGTTTCTAATTCTAAGGGTAAAAATTATTTCCGCCCCGTATTATTATCGTTACTATTATTATGGTAATACCACGTCCGGGGGAGGGCGGTTATCCGTGTATCTGCAGCCGAACAGAAATGACACCGACATGTGTATTATGTATGTGTGTGTGTGTGTGGGTGTGTGTGTGTGTTCACTCGGCAATGACAAACGGCACTATACGACTGTACACCAGCAGCCGGGTGCCGGCAGCTAAACGGGAGGCGCGCACGCCACGTCGCCCTCGCCGATAAACAATATTTATCTGCGGGACGGCGCGCGGACGAGACGGTGGTGGAGAAAAGCGGAGGAGGACGACGACGAAATGAAAATCGAACGAGGAAAAACAGATTTCGGCCGCGTTGTGCGCCGGACGGACGAAAACGACGCGGCCGGGCGGGCGTGTGCGCGCGCGCGCGTAATCGATTGATATTCCGCGCGGCGCCGATACAAGCGTCACGGCCTTCCCCTCGCATCGACCCCGTCGTCACACGGCCCCCACGCGCGGTTCGCTGCGCGGCTCGACGTCGACGTCGACGACGAAGACGAAGAAGACGACGGCTCGGCTCTCGGGGGGGCGTAAAACACCGCGGCGGCGTTCCGAAATCTTCGGCTCGCGAGCCGTCGACTTTGCCGGGCCGCCGGCAGGTCTACGGCTGTCGAGGGGCATGGGGGGTAGGGTATAGGGTGAGGAGGTAAGTGAACTCCGATGGCCCGAGGGGATGAAGTTTCGAGCGGCGGCTGTTCGTTCGAATTCCGGCCGGCCGGACGACGGTAATATTCACGTATTTAAAAATACTCTAGAACAGCGTGTTTCTCTTCATCTACGGCACGCCGGAAAGCTCAGAGACGGTGCGCGGAGGATACGTATCGCTTTGTAAAATAAACATTTTAAAAAAAATCGTAATAATGATGACTAGGGCTCGCAGGTTGTGGGAGCTAAAAAAGGATAAATATGCATGCAAATACGCGCGGAAAAATTGCAAAATATGCATTGAAAATGTTAAATAATATGCAAACAAATTTAATGAATATGCAAAAAAATTATTCTCGATTCCAAAATTAAATAATAATAATAATAATAATAATAAATAAATACAACTGACGTTGTCGATAAAGTAATAATATACACAAAAACTATTTATAACTGACAAAAATGAATAACTGGTTGGCATTTTAACATCTTATTGGGCTAAAAATAAAATATAAAAATTTTTTCAGTATTTTTGAAATTACGAAAAAAATGCATATTTTATAATATACCTGTTGAATTATTGCATTGAACCATCAGTACTTTCTACATGATAATTTTGAGTTTTATATTCAATATTAATTGAAATATACAGGTTAGGAAAGAAAAAAAAATCAATTTTTTTTTACATATTATTAAATATGCATAATATGCACATGAAAATCAAAAAATATGCACTTTTTTTTTCTAAAATTGACCAAATATGCAAAATATGCAATTTTAATTTTCAATTTTTAATTTTCACGATAGTATAGCTCGAATTTCTCACTTGGTCTGCTATAAATTCAGGGCATATTATTGAACAGTATGCAACTCCTACAACTTCCAAGCCCAAATGATGACCTACATGATTTATATAACTTTTTTAATACTTTTTTTTTATTTGAACGAATCATGAAGATCCTTGTTAAAGGTTGCACATATGATATGATACAAATCTATGTATAAAAAATGCATTTTTTGATAAAAAACACAAAAAGGATGTACGATCAAGTGGTACGATAAAATGTTTTAAATGTGTGAGTGATAGGTATGTATTTAGATGTAAAAAGGCTAATAACCGGTGCTCTAAAAATGTCGGATTATAATTATAACTTATATGATGTAAGTAGTGGGTGTAACGAGATAATGTGATAATGCGGCAAATTTTTAGGTGACCATTTTGGGTTTTTAGCGGTATTATGGCGTGAAAGTTTTAATAAAATAAATAAATAAACTACAAGAATAATTACAGTATATTTATCAACATTTATTATTTTTTTTCAGCTAACTAGAAAATGCAATATAGTAAACCACTTGACAATTTATTTTAGTTCAACATAAATTTTCTTTTCAATGTACTAGGTTTTTTCAAAATAATTTCCAATAACGATTATTGTTCTTTGTGGTTTTAAATTTGATCACAAAAATGACTTCGTTAATGAAACTTGTATAATATGATTTACTCAAGACACACGTAAGTTATTAATATACTGCTTTGGTGGTACCGAATAGGAAATAACGTATTTTACTTGAACAATAATATTTTTGATTTTTTTTTTTTTTTAATATAAGAAACGTGGAGAAATTTGAGTTCACAGGAGTAAGCATTAGTATTCGGGATTCAATTATGACTGTGGCAAGTGTTGGTCTACACATTTTGAATAAAGAACCACAAAATAACCGCATATTTTGTTATGGCTGCAAAATACATAAAATAATAAGTAAAAAAATACGTAGATACTTTGTATGATGGCCATGTGATATTCTTCGACCCTCGGACGTAACGGATTTTAAAGAAACGATAAATAATCACTTGTTATGAGTTCGTAAAACGATTCTGAGTAAAACTTCAGTGTCAAAATTTACCTTTATATATTTTACCATTTTTAGTTTGATAATCTTTAGGTTTTTTTCATCGAATCTGTAAATTTTTTTTTTTTTTTTTGAACTAAGAAGAAACATTTTTTTTTGCTATCAAAAGATTCAAAGGTTCATAATGATTGGATGATCTTATAATTCCAAATACACATTAAAAGTTGACGATTTGTGTAAAATAGTCGATTCTGTAAAAATCGTATAATTATTTAATTAAACGCTTAGAAAAGTCGCGATTTTTCAAACTAGTGTCGTTCGTTCAGTAGGTGTATGAGAAAAGGTCATATTACACTCTCAGAATTTTTCCTGAAATATTAAAATTTTTACTAAAATTATTTTTTTAACATAAGGTACTTTCAAAGTCAAATCTTTAGCCCAAAAGTTGTTAATTTTTTTTATCTTCGTAAAGTATGTAGGAATATTTCATTAATATATGGAGGTAACTTCGAGTTTCTACTATAATTAACTCAAAATGAATAACTAAAATCGATTTTTGGGAAAGTACCTATCGTTAATTGCAAATTTTACTGTTTTTACTCGATTTTTCGAAAGTTTTTTTTCGTGCTCGAAAATACTGTCGGGAAGAGAGTAAGACTCTCAAAGACCCATTTACATGTGATTTCCTATCTACGGAGTTACTGGATGAAACTTTTGGAGGGAGTCGATTTTACCAAAAATAATTAACAGGAAAAAAATAAAGAAAGTAACAAACTATTAGTAACAATATAGACTTAAGGTCTAAAAGTGATTCGAAAATTAGTCAAACGCTAATCAAAAATTTTAAAATGAACTTAAACCACGTGAAAATGCCTTCTACGTATTTCGTAGCGTGGTGCAGTGTCGATAGAATTCGGCCGGTGAAAATCGCGCGTAGGTCGTCTGTTTTCTATACGACCGCGATCCGTCGACTCGACATTGTTGGCGATTTGTCGGCTCGTCTACGACTCGCCCTCCGTGAGAACCGAGAAAAGAGAGAAAAAAAAACATGTTTTCACAAAACACGCGCTTTTTCTCCCGGTCTCCCGCTGACACGGTCAGCCCCGCTGCGCAGATAATATTTACCTACACACACTCGCGACCCGGGAAAGCATACCTATACGTAGTATACATAGAAGCAGGTGTGGCGGTCACGCGGTTCGCTTACGAAAAACGAGCGTTCCCGCAGCGAAAGAAAAAAAAGAAATAAAAATACTCGATAAACGATAAAATTTGCCGAAAAAAATCTAAGGTGCCGCCGACTCCCTCCACGCGGCCGTGTTCGTGGCGGCGTAGCGTTTGTTATTTCAAAATCTTTTTCTTGTTATTATTTTAAAACATAGCTTATTTACAATCAGTTATGTTTTTTTTTTTTTTTTTTAAACGCCAAGTGAAGATGTACAAAAACAAACATGGAATCACACGACGGGGGAGGTCATCTAGTGTGGGAACTCTCTGACGTCGATGAAAGTTTTTTCGGCAGTGACGGTTATAAGAAGTTACAAGATTGGTGGATCGCAACCCTTTTGGAGTTTTCGTGACTTAATATTAATACAATAGTACCTGAGACTTATGAAAATATATTCAATATTGACATAGATAATGTTTTCAAAAACGCTAAAACCACGACGTACCTTTTATTCTATAATTATTATTACTTTTAAATATTCTATATTCCGCTGATTAGCGTTATTTTTTGAAAATATTTATGGAATTCACATAAATTTACCTATTTCGTACATAAAATTTAAACCGAAATCGTCACTAATTTGTGGTAAATATCTACTTAAATTGTACTCGTGATTGCATTCAACAATACCAATCATATCGATTTCATGAATATATTTTGTTTATCGTTTATTTTGAATGAATACGAGTATTCAAAGAGACCAAAATGTATTATTGTTATTGTTATTTTAATATACGTAAAAACAATTATTTTTAAAACGAAATGCTTATGGTTGAACTATTATACAGCGCACTCCCGCGAAAGGCGGTTGAGAACGGTCTCGGTATCGCTCTGGGGCTTAAGCAGAAGACACAGAGCAGTGGATATATTTGTTGTGCAATGGTGTCTTCCTGTTGTTCCTCCATTATATTTGTCAAATACCTATTTAAAACTTTATTAGGGATAAAATTTAAAAAAACAAGGTGTTTTCAAAATTTTATTTTCAGCAAAAAAGTATTCAATTTTTTTTTAAATCTTTTAAAAGTCGATAATAAATGGTGAAAATTTTAAGTTTCTAACAACATTACTTTTAGAGTTATGACGACATAACTGAAATGGATTTGATGAAAGTGCCGGCGTGTACGGCGAATCTCGTCGTTTTTCCTCTATTTTCGGCTGTTTTTCCTCTCGCCTGGAAAAACTATTGCGATGAGAGCTTAATAAACCCTCAGAGTACAATCCACGTGTGATTTCCGGTCTACAGAGTTGCTGAACGAAACTTTTGGACGAAGTCAAGTCGAGCAAAAAGTGTCTCTCGAAAAAAAAAATGTAATAAACATCATTGTAAAACGTAGTCTTCGCTCAGAAGATAAAAAAAAAAAAGTAATAATAAATAAAAAACAAGCACTGTGCTCGGGACATGGTCGCAATGTCGAAAAGGTAATACGTGCACGCACGGCTCGTAGTTGACATTCTCGGAGCCTTTTCTTCGTGTTCTCGTCGGGAGCAAAACAAAATAGATATAGCGAGGTCTCGGCGTAATTAATCTTTTTTTCTGTATTTATTCGCGTACACGGTTTTTTGTTTTTGTTTTTTGTTTTTTTTTTTTTATTGCCCAGTACCTACCTTTTATGCAGGTACACGAGGCGTACACAAATATTTGTGCCGTCATTAAATAATTCCGTTCCGTAAAAACAAAATTGTTTAATCGGCCGCACCGACCCCACTCGATAGTATTTTATACGTCATTCTCAGTGCCGTGTTAACGGATTTGCCTCCCGGGTACAGGTTTTATAGAGCCGCCGCCTCCTCCCACATATCGCTGAAAAATGTTTTCATTAACGAATCCGTGTACGCGCGACCAAGGCGTTTGATTAAAAACGAAATAGTTAAAACTTAATTTGATGTGAAATAAGTAACTATACAAATTTTTTTGTTTTTTTGTTTCTGCAAGGACACGAAACAAAGATAAAATGCACGGACAAGAATATTTCCAGGACATTTTTCTTTTTCTTGTTTTGATGCCACGAATTCATCATCTGCGACATTCCATTGCGACCCATAATTTTTATTAATTTTTTTTTATTAAGAACTTTCAATATAACTACATATTATAGTTCAACAATTAAAATATTGATAGATACAGTGATACAATCAGTAATAATTGGTAATTGATAACAATGAGCTGCATAATGAAATAATAATAAATAAGATAATGATTTTAGATAAGAATAAACAGAACGGAATATTAGTGTATAATATAATAACAGAAATAATATGATAAGTAAATTTCATAATTAATTGGTTATTGATATTGGACCCATAATTATACACTTAGGTATGTGATATCTAATAGTTTAAAATTAATATAATATAAAATATTGTCAGAAATTCCGATTTCGTTTTAAAACACAAGAAATGACTTGAACATTTTTCCACCCCTTAGAAATCAAAGCTCCACACGTTATCAGACTAATATCTGTAATTTTCATTCTAAGACCACGCAAACAATATTTGTCATGATTTCATAATAATAGCTCTATGTTTGTAGGCATGTTTACAATGTTTTAATCTCAATAATATTTACCGTGTAGAATTGATCAAATGAAAATAGTAGTTAAAAAAAGCAGGCATATTAGACGCATAGGCGCAACTAGGGTTTTATTTGGGGGGGGGGGCTAATTTTTTTTTGGTATAAAACCTGCAGCCTATGGTGGCTCTACCCTCGCATTCCTTCATTATAAATCATAACGCATTTTATACAATATGTCATAACACAGTTTTCAATCAACTTTTACTTCGAATACAAAATTTAATAATATAATTAATATGGTCATTTTAATACAATAATAACAATATGATATGTATAAAATACTGATCAGTCAGATAAAATAATATTATAAATTAATACTAATCTTCTATTTACTGCTGAAAATTGATCAATAATTGTTTTTGTGGTCAGACTATTAGTTACATCTCTTTCGATGTTCAATATTGATAAATTTGAAAACCGATCTTGTGTCATTGTTGTTCTCTGCCAATTTTTTAATCGCCACATCGAAGAAAATGAACGTTCACAGGTGACCGTACTAACAGTTATAGTAAAGGATACTTGTAGCAGCTTATTTAAATTTGGGTACACATTGTCAGTTACTACTTGTTCAAATCATCAATAGCAACATTTTCTTTAATTTTAACCAGGCAATTCTGTACCTGTTTTATCTGGGGCTAGATAAATATTTGAGGGGGCTAGACAAATATTTGGGGGGTAAGCCCCCCTAGCCCCCACCTAATTGCGCCTATGATTAGACGTAGTGTCAACAAGAGTAAACAGTCGAGAAGTTACCGATTTATTGAAAGGCAGACGTTAGTGTATTTTACCGGTAATACACGAAACCATTATGTTCTTTATTCACACGCGACTAATATTGAATTTAAACTTTCATATCGTATAAACTGGTTAATTTGAGGGTGTAAGTAAAACTAAAGTCACAAATATTTTTATTTTATTTGTTTATTTTTATTTTTTTTTTTTTTGAAACGCGCGTTTAATTTGTAATATTGTCGTTTCTCGTCACGGATTGTTTTCTTTGATTTATTTTATGTTTCAGTAGCGGTATTCTCTAAAAATTAATCACCGTGATTAAGATGGAATTAATCACAGTATTAAAAGTTAATAACTTTAAAATGAAATTCGTATTCTGTATTTTTGCCAAGGTGATTAAACAATAACTACAGTGATTATCTGTCATATATTAATCACACATCCTTAAAGACCCATACTAAAGGGCCTTTAACTGACTTAATCACTTGTTACACTAAATGTTATCAATAAATTATTGAATTTAATATTTTGTTTGAGATTTGTATTTATACTTATTAAATTTTTATTTTCTATAATTTGATAAATTATTTATAAATATTAATTATATAAAAACTATTTATAAAAAATAAAAATGGCTTTTATAGCAATAGTTCAACATGTTGAAGAAGAAAGAAGAGAAAAAATGAGTGATTTTAATCTTCAAAGGCGGTAAGTTATATCCAATGTATATTGTCAATATTCACTTTTTAGTAGGTATTATGAAATGTTATAATTAGAGCTCATAAGTTGTAGGTGCTAAAAAAGGATAAATATACATGCGAAAATGCATATTTTGCAAGAAAAATTGTGAAATCCTTGGATAAGATAATGGTGTTGGATATATTTCATTTTAATGAAACAATAAATCATTTATTCAGTATTTCAGTAAGACGATTCTGAGCAAGGCTTTAGTGTAATATTAACTGTGTCATATTCTTCATATTCTTGAAGTTCTATTTTAAACTCAAAATTTTAAGAATTTAGTTTGAAACTTTTTGCATGTTAACTTTTCAGAATTTACTTACAAAATTAAAAATTTTACGTATCACATAAAAATAAAATCTTACAAAAAACGTAGTATTTTCAAAGTTCTATTAATCGCATAAAATTGAACAACTTTTTTTAAGCTTGTAAAATGATGCTGTTAATATGTACCTATCAAGCACGTATCCAGGATCAATTTTCGGGGGGGGGGGGGGGGAGGGTAAAAATATTTTTAATATATGAATTAAAAATACATAATTAATAATTATATTATAATTTGATTAATAATATCATACACTACAAAATATTATAATATAATAATGTATACAAACTTTGGACACAGATAGAACAACGAGTTTTAAATCTTTTAAGAAAATTTTTTTTTCCATTTTTCAAACAAGAATGCTTTGTTAAAAAAAAGAACCTACCGACAATTATTAGACTTAAAATGGTAAAATATTAAAACAGTTTATTTCTATACTGAAGCATTGCTCAGAATCGTTTTACTAAAGAAATGAGTTATCGTTTCTTTAAAACTCAATACACTCATTAACATAATCTTGTCCGAGGACCGAAGGAACAAAGGACGAACTTCCACCACCATCATCTCACTTACCGGCTTTTTTTCCATTCATTTACTTAAACTGAAATTACAATTGATAGGTAAAATATTAATTAACTTTCTTTTTAGATCGCTAAGGGACAAATCAAACCCCTTTGAGATTGATGATGTACGATTTGTGGAACTGTTTAGACTGCCAAAATGCATAGCTATAAATTTAATTAACGCTATTGAACCTCAGTTTGGCCAGGTTCAAAGAATAACTGCGATTCCTGTGCATTTAAAGGTTATATATACTATTATAATGCTATAACGTATAAGTATAATTTTTATTTCAATATGTAAAACTAATAAATAATACAAGATAAAAGTTATTTTTCGACTTGATTTAAACTAAGTTACTTTACATTATTTCAGGTTCTGGCAACGTTAGCATTTTTTGGTTATGGGTCATACCAAAAAAACTCTAGCCAAAATTTTAAAATAGCTATGAGCCAACCAAGTTTAAGTAGGTGCATAAGTCAAGTAACAAATGCAATTATTTTTCGGTATTTCAATGAAACATTTTCGTTTCCAAAAACAAGTTCACAAAGACAAGCCGCTTCTAACAGTTTCCTACCGTATGCTAAGTTTCCAGGAGTTTTAGGTTGTGTCGACTGTAGTCACATAACAATAATTCGTCCTTGCCAGAGAGAAGAAGCTTACTTTAATCACAAGGGTAGCCATTCCATAAACGTACAAATGATTTGTAATGAGCAGCTGAAAATAATAAATGTTTTGTGTTTCCCGGGAAGTGTACATGACCAGTTCATCTTTGCATCGTCTTTTGTTTGTAATGAAATGAAACGGTTATACGAACAAAGAATAGGACAATATTGTCTTCTAGGAGACTCTGGTTATATGTTACAACCTTACATGATGACTCCGATAATAAACGCGATTCAAAATTCACCGGAAGATAAGTATACAAAAGCACATTGTAGTACAAGAAATCGAATCGAGAGAGTTTTCGGTGTTTTAAAATCTCGTTTTAGATGTTTGTCCAGGCAAAGAGTTCTACATTATTCACCCCAAAAAGCGTCAAAATTTGTGATTGCATGCTCTATCTTACATAACCTGTGCGTGGATTTAAGAGTACCTCCGATTGTTAATAATGATGATGTTCAACTGGTGAGTGACATACCTGCAGATGGTCAAAGAAATGATGTAGTCGTAGCCGCTGGAAGAAGAGCCAGGGAACAAATACTTCAAAACTATTTTTCCTATTAATTTATAAAAGTGAAATAGATATTTAAAATTAAACTACTATTAGGTATAACCTAAAAAACATAATTTAGGTATAGGTTGATACAATTAATTTTTAATAATGTTGTAAAAAGAGTTAACGATTTTTTTTTTGTATATTAACAAACATTTATTAGTTATTTATTATAATAAGATACATCTTTATTATGTATTTTATATTTAGTATATATTTATATATTATATTACATGAATTATTAATATAATGTATATTATATACATTATAAGCAAAAAGGTTTTTATTAGTTATAAATGTTGTTAAGGTAGGTTTTAGGTTAAATTTGAAATAGTTATTGGATAATATAGGTATTGTAAAAAAAAAAAAAGTGTTATAAATATGACTTGTCACTTGGCAGAAAGTAAAATTATTATTATTATTATTATTATATAAAAAATTGTCTAATAAATTAAATTTTTATTAAACCGACAGAAATAGAGTCAGCAAGCCTTTCTAAGGCACCGGCCACTTTCGTCATGGCTTCGGCCATTTTCACCATTCCTTCACCATTAACTTTAGCCATTTCGCTTATGCTTGAAGAAATATTCTTGAAAAAACAGATACTTTAATAAACATAGGGTGATACTATACAAGTAAATACTCACCGCCATATGACTGTTATTAATTTCTAATAACTCCTCAATATAAGTCGATTTTTTATTTTTAATATTTGTTTTTACAATGCTACTGTTAGTCAGTGCTACAGCTATAGGCGTGACGGGTTCCAACTGTTCCAAGACATTACTTTCTTGTAATGTACTACAATTACCATTTAACCCAAAAGTATTATCAATATCTATAATTTCCAAATCATACATTTTATCCGTTTCTTTAATTTTATCACAAGATTCATTAGATGTATTATGCCAATCCTAAATAAAAAAAACAATTAAAAATTATAGGCTCACAACAATAATTAAAACATCACCTCAAAGCCTCCCTCAGGTATTCCATGAATACCTTCGGAAGTTTCGGTACCAATTATTGATAGAACCATCTGTTCAGTAGAACTTGGTTCTGGTGGTAATTCTTTATTGCCTAAGAAATTAAAGAATGAAATAGTAAGTATTAGAGAATATTTACACAATTGTGTACATTATTTAAAATAGCTCAAAATTACCAGTAGAAGTTTTTAAAGCAGTTTTCCTTTTGGAATTTGCCTGCCTTGATTGGTATTTTTTTTGTTTCCAATACTGTAATTGTGATAATAATTATACATTTCATTATATTAAGCATTTTTCTCTTAGAGCATAGGTTCTTAACCTAATATGGGTCAAGGAATCTTTTAGATATAAAGTAAAAGTGGTAATGTAGACTCTTCCCCACAATTAACACAATTTTTATGTAGCAATATTAGAGAAGCAATTGATACCCCATAAAAATTAACTGCCATTTCTACTAACAATAGGGTCTATTGGACTACTGGTTAAGAACCTCTGACTTAGAAACATACTTTTACACATTAAACATTCAACTTTTTGTCTTTTAAAAAGGGGAAATAATTATACACCTAAAGCACTTTAAACTTCAATTTTATTTGTATGTTTAGTTAAAATTTTTAAGAACATAATATAATCGTTGAATATAAAATGTGTGCGAGTATTGTTGTAAGACATTTTTAAAATAAATAATCAAAGTTACCGCTTGATATTGTACAACACTCTTTTCAGGACCTAAATTATTTAATTCTGATGCCAATTCAGACCACATTTGAAGATATTTTTGTTTACCATTAATAGAATCAAATTTACCAGATGCAAACATTGCATGTTCTTGCATAAATTTGATTAGCTTTTCTTTTTGGTCATCGTTTAATCTTTTACCACGAACACTTGAATTAATATAGAAATTAATGTATAGTATAAATTAATTCTAATGAAATTAAGGTTAGTAATCATGTTTTTGGTTAGAAAAAATTCTATTACTTGACTCCACTCAAAGTAAAATAGGTTACATAATACATGTTTTCTATAACCATTAATTGCTTGGAACCTTTATAACTATAAAATATTGATGTAGTGAGTTAACAATTCATTTTTGAAGACATGAAACGTTTATTTCTAATTTAAATGTATTCTTGTATTTAAAAGTGATGAGTATTGAAAAGAATAAATAAATTGTATCATAAAATCATACAGGCACCCCAAGGCAAATTAAAAAAAACAGACAGTTGATTATATATTGTTCTCTTAATATAATGGTAAAACAAAAAGAGATTCATTTAATACCACAAGTTCCAAAAACATGGAAAAGTTAAGGGAATGAATTTGTTTAAAATCAAAACACTATATATACAATTATATAATATGTACTATATTTAAAATAATGTTATATCATAATATGTAAATATTAGAACTATGAGATAATGTATTGGCCATTGATCATATAATATAAACAATGATAAATAAAGGTACACTAGTATGTAAAGGAAATAGTTATTCAATAATGTAGACAACAATTTTATAAAATATAAAAAAACATAACATCAAAAGTTTATTAACATATAGGTACTAACATGCATTTATTTACATACATATTTAATAAAGTAATCGACCAATAGGAACGTTAGGAGTGGAAAGCATTTTTAGATCTCAAATAGAAATAATAAATCAAAAGATAGTATTTAAGTGGAGTTTGGAGTCAAAATTAACAATACCTACATTAATAGATTAAAATATTAAATTATTATATTCATATGTATATATATATATATATATACACACACATATGAACAAACGTGTAAATTATTCTGTTTTCGATTCTTTTTATAGAGAAATAAGCTCATGCTATAGAGATTTCAAAAACAATTTTGAGGAAAAAATATATTTTTAAATACATAACATCATAAATCATAATAAAATAAAACAATAATAAAATTAATTGCTAAATATCCATTTGAATTATACTACATGGAATATAGAGTATAGAATCATATAGAGAAAAACAATTTAAATACATATTAGGTAGGTATTAGGTATGTATACAACATTAATCAATATGAATGTATAGTAATTTTAACAATATTTATATCCTTTGCTGTGATTATAATATAACGTTGTTTCCTTATGATATGTTACGAATAGACATATTATGTGTATTGATTCAATAGACATTTAAAAGAATTGGTCAATATAAAATAATATTTAGAATAAAGATATGAAATCGGTAATTTTATAAACTGCTACAAATCTACAAAAATATGAGTAAATAATACATGAGTAGATAATAAAAATATAAATAATTGATGTCATAATTGTATTATACTTACACTTTTTCTACAGACATTATTGAATGGCGAAATTAAATAATTTAAAAAATTTCAAACACCAACTACCAAGTGGAACGCACCAAACGGTAATCAAATAACAACACTTATATAAGATGATAAGAATGAAATACAGTATGACCATGAACAATAATATGAATAATTAATCACTTCTAAAAATTATTATTATCACCGTATTTAAGTTAATCACAGTGATAAATATGAAATTACAGAATAGGAAATAATAATAACGGTAGTTATCTTAACAACTTATTTAATCACGGTGATATTTTAATCACTGTATTTATAAAATCATAGAGAATTGGTTAACAGATGTTTTAATATAATATAATAATTTCGGACGTTTTTTCCAACCACCTCTCGCTACTACAGTACGATTACATTTCAACAGTAAGCTCATTCCGTCGCGAAACGTGCCCATATCAGGACACACACACACACACACACACACACACACACACACACACACACACACACACACACACACACACACACACACACACACACACACACACACACACGTCGTCACACCGATGTTTTTTCGTCGGGCCGTATTGCGTCGTCGCGTTTGTAGAAGCGCTAAAGCGGCCACTTACATGATTAATATTATTGCTCAATATTTACATCGATAAATATTTCAATTGAATATATTGTTCAGTTTCGGTCAAAATGTCTAGCGAAGAGAACGCGATTATTGCTACTGCTCGTGCCTTGTCACTTGATGAAGAAAAAAAACCAAAGGAGTTAAAAAAACAACGAAGAACTCGGTCAAAAGTTAAAAGAGATAAACTTGTATACATTCTAATATAAAGTTTCGTTCCTTATTTCTTTCGGAAGAAGACATTTCACATACGATTTTATAATTATTTCCGTACAAAACACGTATATATGCACTTGTTATCGCGACGAAAAAAAGAACTATACTGACGGAATATTGTCAATAGTATTGATAAGTGCCACAAACAGCACAATAATATTGACAATCTATCAATAAATATCAAAATAACTTTGATTGTTTCAATATTATATCGAACACGTCGTCAATATGATCCATACACTGTCAATATTATTGGTCAATATAAAATATTGATCAATAATATTGATCGAGTATGGGCCGCTTTAAATATATACAAATACCTACGTGAGTGGGCCGTGACGAAATCTCGCTTTTGTCTCCGAACGACACGTACTCGTAGTAGCTCACTCGTTCAACGCCTCTCGCGATTAGCCGACACCGTGATATTGTACGTCACCGCGCCCTCGTCGTGTCTTCGGGTTCGCCGTTGATTCCGTTTGAGTTTTTTTTTACAATTCGTGCATGAACTGATTTCATTCAACACGTAACGTGCATAAACTACGTGGGTATAGCGAGGTAGAGAGACATAAGTGCAAACGGCTTGAAAATATTGGGAGGGCTTGAGCACCAGACACGTTTTAGAAAATAAGAAACCCGTGAGGTGCTTCGCTCTTCACTTGTGTCATATACCGTGACGTATTTATTAGACATTAAATCAATCGAAATAAAATAAAGTTCATGTCTGATTTATACCGATGACAACGTTTTAAATAAAATTAAAAAAATTTACCGCTGATTTAACAATTTTTACACTAAAATAAAATTGTAACGGCAATGTGTCTTCTCGATTTCACAATATTTATTTAATACTGTAGATACATGTAATAGATGATAGTGATGGTCTATTTTCACCCACCAAGTATGTGTCCAAGTTTTTATTCTCCTTTCACAGCATTTTTTTTTTTTTTTTTTTTGTATCATTAAGTAATAAATGTCATTCAGTGTTATTATCTTTAATCGTAGGGTTATTTTCATATCGTAATGACACCACAAAAAAAAAAAAAACCGTATACATTAAATTTATAGAATTAAATCTAAATAGGTAATTAACTTTTAAACATATTCCAACGTAAATTTAACATAATATATTAGAACGAACGATTTTTTTTTTTTTGGATTTCTTATGGAAATATTTTGTTAAGTCTAATCGAAGGCATAATCTCGGGATGTTAGCGGTAGCGGTGTCGTATGCTATTTACACAATAAATGTTATCTACAAATTGCTATTTACGTATATAAATAATGTCGTATAATTATATAAAAAATCTCACTTCGTTTTAAACCAGAGCACTTCATAAATAAATGAAGATTGTCAATGAGCGTTCCTAATTAAAGTTGAAAATTATTTGTCATGTCATTTAAAAATGTTTCGATCGTATTTGTTGTATTTATGGAGCGCCGCCGTTCTTCTTTAAGCTGCCTTCCCAGCAAATTAGTGACACCGTGCGATTTTGTACCATATTTCACCTTTGTATATCGCCAATAACATTCCATATTTTGAGTTTCAGCCACTGTTTGTGGATCAATGAAATTATTTTTATGATTCAAGCTTTCCACTCATCTGAGAAAACGGTCGTACCTGGCTCAATATTTCTCTTTGAGTAATTGGAAGCAATGTGGATTATATAGATAACATCAGACGATAAATAGTATTTGTGGATAGCGTATACGACACTAGTATTTATTGTAGCATACGACACCATGCTAGTTTCAAAATTCGAGTTCCTAACCCCCGTGTCTGCGCCTATGTTGTGAGATAAAAATGGATCGTCAAAAATAATAGGTACCATAACTTGCACGCGTTATACACAAAATAATTTACACGTGTAAGTTTGTTTCATCGTTGTATTATTGCTGTTTTAAATAAAACTCGTAGGGATATGATTACGTGTCGCAACAATCGACAACAAACAAGTCATACTTCAATTTGTTCGTATAAATGTAACGTGCAGATACACACGTTACAAGTGCGTATTATTCGTGTCAGCCCGGACGAGATTAAAATGAGGATATTGGTTTTTTTTCGTATCGTATTTGCGGATTTTATCGTATCGATATTTTCCGTTTGAAAAAAGACGTCTGAAAATAATCGAATTCGACGGGAGTAAGGACAATAACACACACACACACACACACACACGACGACGAGGGTCAGGTTAATATTATAATTGGCTCTCTGATAAACGTCGGCGTCGTTAGCTAATGGCCGTTTAAATACGTCTAAAAGCATTGTTTCGAGTGATATCGTGTTATGATACAAAATTGTTTTGTTCCCTATAGATCAATCTGACCGGTTTGAGATCATATCACACACGCGTTTATACACAATAACACGTTTAATTCGTTTTGGAAAGAGCAATTGATTTTACACGAGAAACATTTTTTTTTCGTCCACACAATTAAATATATATAAAAAATAATTCAAATATTTTTATTCGAACACTACCATTCAACAATACTGACTTATGTTTTGTTTTCCTTTTTTTTTTTATTATTATTATTAAATTATCTTCGCGTTACTTCATTTAAATTCTTTTTGATATAACTTCAGACGTCTAACACAGAACGACGCCGAACTCTCCGCTCTTGCCCGATCTTGCACCTCCATTCGCGTTCTTTCTATATTACGGAGTCGATTTGATGGGAATCGTATTCGTGATGGATTATTGTTTCCGAACAAATAGCAGATCACTCGCCGACTTCAAGGACCGTGGCGACAAATCGCCATTCTGAAAAGTCGCGACCGAAATCGATGACTTCGCTCTAGGCGAAAAATTATAACAAATTGAAACTACCGGTACAGTAGTCACTCGATAATTCGAGCCTCCGTAATTCGAAAAACTCTGTAAATCGAACTAAACGCTTGGTCCCATGAAAAAACCTCTGTAATATTAGAAGAAAATACATGTACGTCAGTCCCCTCGATAATACGAAATATCTGTCGGTGGTATACAATTCTCTATACAATTCGAATATTCTTTGCCAGTACCTCTATAATTCGAATTTCCTTAAACATGATAAATTTATTATCTACAATTTATGTACATATTTAACGTGATATGATAACCCCTTTGGATCAGATTGTGGCTAACAATTTAACACAAAAAAAAAAAAAAACAGATTTCTTCAATTCGAGTATGTAACATAATGTAATATGTAATTTTATGTAATAAATAAGTAAATATAAATTAATAAATATATGTAATATGTAAATAAATAAATAAATAAATGTCAATTGATAAATATACATAAAATTTTTCGCTTCTTTTTAATTCGAATTCCCCCCCCCCTCCTCGATTATTCGAACACTCGGTAAATCGAAAACCTCTATAAATCGAATTTTTAGCTCGGTCCCTTGAATTTAGAATTACCGAGTGACTACTGCATCATTAATTTAGTTTGATCATAAAATCATTATCACCGTTGATTTACGTTTTACAAGCCTACCCAGTGCTCTGTGTTTTGTCGGGATCATCCACATCATAAAACGACGGTCGGTTATCTGGTGT
Organism: Therioaphis trifolii; assembly: GCA_027580255.1. Taxonomy (NCBI): domain Eukaryota; kingdom Metazoa; phylum Arthropoda; class Insecta; order Hemiptera; family Aphididae; genus Therioaphis; species Therioaphis trifolii. The sequence goes on from CM050405.1 coordinate 75,942,337, forward strand.
TGTTAACGCGGACGCGCACGTCGTATTATTTAAAGTATTAATTTTCTACCCGCCGAAACGACCTGCATGGGCGCGACGCGTGCGTTTTTCGTCGGATTTACGAAAAGGAATAAATTTGAACGTTACGTGTGATACGGCGAGCGACGAAATCTCCTGCGCGGAAAAAAACGCAGTAATTTCCGCAGTATAACGCGCTTATATGATGAATAATCGTGACGCGCCCGTGTTCAATTTAATATATACCCGACGTATACGATTTGCATCTATTATAATAATAATATAATACTCGCGCGACCATAACTCGTGTGTGGGTGGTGTATAATATCACGTACGGACCGGGTACGCGATATTTAAATATGTTATTATTATTATTATTATTATCTCGTGCTGTCAAGTAATTAGGTCCGTCGGGTGTTGGCGCAGTGAAATCCGTCATTTGAGCACGGCGCGCTATCCGATTCGCGTCGTCGAGGCGTGTCCGTCTCATCAAGACGTACCTATATAATACGAATGCATTGCAGAACCGCGAAAAATACCAAACATTCCCCGAGATAAAACCGGAAAAAGTGTATTCCGACTTTTTTTTTGTTTTTCCAAAACGATTCACATTTTCGGCATCGCTGAAAGTCGTGATTAAATCAAAATTAGCACGCTTTTCCGCAAAATTACCGTAGGTAACGATCGTCGCATTTGTGCACGATGCGCGAATAATGACTAGGTACGTAATAATACGCTCTTTGAATACGTTAAACGATTTCAATTTTTGTGGTGTATTTTTATTTTTGAGTCGCAAAATCTCCAACCAACCTATACGGCAAGACCTCAGGATGAATTCCGTCAAAAATGAAGCAAAACTACTCTACTATAAGCGTTTCCACGGTAGGTGGTACCCAATCATCCTAACCCTCTTATAAAAAACCTAGCAGTCCCTTAGATTCCGGGTAATCCCGTTGGACGTCTTAAACGAAACTGGTGTCGTGACCGGCTAGATGCATGAATCCTAGACTAAATCTCCCAACTAAACTTTAAACAAAATAAGTAGTGTCATCAAGGGGTGGCTTCTTCCGTCATACTTATCATGTTTTTTTTATTACTCTTATCAAATTTGATTATTGTTCTCTGAATAGATTGAAATTATCTTGTAATAATAATAAAAAAAAAAAAAAAAAAAAAAAAAAAGAGAGAGTTGGAAAATCGTCATAAGTATCTTTACACACTAAACACTGGGTTCACGGATGGTAAAATATTATTATTGTTGAGTATCTGCAATCGTTACTCGAACGATAACAGCTAAAACTATACAGCCATCACTGTTTTTCAGTACCTACAACAAAAATCATAGAATAAAATTATAAATAGACAAACGTCAACGCTTTTTACTGCAATAATAGCTTTTGAGATTTGTGATTTAATTGGAAAATCAAATATAAACAAAACATACGGACTTGCGTGGTGATAATATAATAAACAATAGATTTGGTTTAAATTAATTTGTACGTTTAATCGGCTAAAAAACAAATAAACGCGTGTACACACGAGTGTAATCATTTATATTAGCAATCGATTATGGGAATTTAAGCGTTTATTGAAAACAGTTTTAATAATTTTACTATTTTACAATAATAATTGAAAAAACAAATAGGTACTTTTTTACGATATTCAGTACTCGGACAAGTTTATGGGGATGGGTGTATTGAATTTTGACAAAGGATAAATGATTTCTTTAGTTTAATGATTCCGAGCAAAGCTTGGGTTCATAAAAACATACCGTTTAAATATTTTAAAACGTTTATTTTAATTTCATTAGGTTTTGTTTTCAAATTAAGTTTTCTTGTTTGACAAAGAAAATATTTTTAACCAAAAGATTCAAGACAGATTCTATCTATATCCAATGATGCATTTCATGATTTTATGGTCCAACAACACTAAAATGTGTGATCAGAGAATAAATAAAAAACGAAGTTCATACCATTTTAAAACCAACAGATTTTTCGCTTCTCAAAGAACCTAACAAAACAAAAATATTATGAAACCAATAGATCCAATAGATCACTCAGAATCTAAAATAAGTGAGAAAAAATAACATGTAAAGAAAAATAGTTAAATGTTCTACTCGACACATACAAGACCCAAATAATACTAATACACACACAACCGTCGATGACCGATTATAATATTATTAAGAAATCAAAAATCAACAAGATGAGACTAATTTTATTTAAAATCCCTCATGGAATTTCGTCAGTCTATTACGTACTTTTAAAACTCTACCGAAGACGAAACACACACACACACACACACACACACACACACACACACACACACACACACACACACACACACACACACACACACACACACACACACACACACACACACACACACACACACACACACACACACACACACACACACACACACACTTACGAGGGCAACTAATTAGCGTGTGAACAATAACCGCTGGTATTCATGGAGTACAGTTTACGTCGATGTCGAACACTCGAAAAATCGTGGTACGCAGTATTTACACACCCGTAGTCTCTCGCAGGTAGTCCCGTCCACGGCTTGAGACGGTGTCTACCAACCGGACGGGGGCGTGTGCGGCAAGGTAGTTTAATTACTCGTCCGTACCGAATACGTATACAGCTATATATAGCAGGTAGGCACGACAGACACACACACACACACACACACACACACACACACACACACACTCACACACACTGAGAACAACATTAGACACGTCGTGCCGACGCGTCGTCCTTTAACATCTTGGTCGCCGCCATATTGCCGTTATAAAAACCCAACGTAATGAAGTGTAGACAGACAAAAAGAGAGAGAGAGAGAGAGAGAGAGAGAGAGAGAGAGAGAGCACATAAAAATATTTATTACTATTATTATTATTATTATTGGTCAAACCGAGGGAACATATATCAAATAAATATATTTATTTGACTCAGTTCTCCACGCGTGCGCGCGCTGCGAAATGCGAATACACACACTCGATTCGAACAATGTTATTTTCAGGGTAATATATTTGTACACACATGCGCCTCATACCACACTCTAAACGTCGTCGCGATAATATATAGCTGTATGTGTATATTTTACGTACCTTTATACTCGCAATATAAACACTGTCTATATAACTCACTGCCGCAGTCACTATATTATTATATCGATGTAATATATATACATACATAAGCATATTATTGTATATATTATATATCATACTACTGTTACTATACAAGTGTGTGTATGTGTGTGTGTGTGTGTGTGTGTGTGTGTGTGTGTGTGTGTGTGTGTGTGTGTGTGTGTGTGTGTGTGTGTGTGTGTGTGTGTGTGTGTGTGTGTGTGTGTGTGTGTGTGTGTGTGTGTGTGTGTGTGTGTGTGTGTGTGTGTGTGTGTGTGTGTACGAACTGCAGACAGATTCTGTGGTAAAGTGACGATAGGTTTAATTGCTGTATTTAATTATATTACCCGCGTATATATCATTTTGTACACCAAATGTATATATAGTGTAGCAACTTTGCACGATGATGTCGCGTCGACTTGTCTATGTTAGGTGTGTATACATATATATATATATATATGCATATATGTGTTATATAGGAATGATATATCATACGATAGGATCGTCCTTCTCCGTTTATGAGGAAATGTTGCGAAACGGGTTGAACAAAAAAAATTGATTTGTTCGCGCGGTTTAATTTTTCTGCCTTACACACTCAGAAAAACGCATTTACATACATTTCTCTGTATATATGAACACTACAGATGTGTCGTCATATATTATATATTATATAATATGTGCTCACGCATACAAACCATGTTTTCTAAATTTTATGATTTGGTCACACGCTATTTTATCCTTTTGTTTCATTTAGGTGGCCCTTTTTCCTCACCCATTCGAAAAAATAACAATTGAAATTAACATGATTTGTAAATGTCATCATTGAAAATTGCAAACTGTAAGTAGTAAAATATCATTACTCTCGATAATTGTTTACTAATCTGTTTGTGCGTTCAACTTTTCTGTCTGACCAAACGCTTTATCCATCAACTCTTTAGATTCGAAATCGAATGTATCGAATGATACTTTGAGGTTTAATTTTCTCTTTTCCAAACTGCGAAAAAATCGAGTGAAAATGGTAGTATTGGCCGTAAATGAGAGTTTCACTAAATCGATTTTAGTTATTTAGTCAAAACTCCAAAAGTTATTCTTTTATTCTTCTACTCTATTGTCGATATTGTTTAATTTTTTTTCCGACTACTATAATATACCGTTTTCTAAAATATTCAAAAGGTAAATTTTGGTATGTCTTAGATCGCCGTGCGTGTAAATGGCATTTTTGATTTAAATACTGCGATGTATTTAAAGTATGGGCACGTAACCAATATTATATTTAATATTTTATTTTAAATACTTCATATCGGACGACATACATGGACAACTCGAGAATTATTGTTTATTTTGTTTCACTAGATTTTCCATTAAATTGATTCCTAGTATATTCAGTTTTTAAAACCATAAGCTCAAATTGTGACCTAACCCCCTGAGAAAAGACCGTTGAGATACGATGACTTATAGTAAATGGGAACGAGGAAACTTCAATAGGAAACATAGAATGGAGGATAACAGGCGTCGGATAAGGAAAACTAGAGCCGAGGGTGTATCCTAGATGGTCCTAGAGGCCGACTTACTTAGGAAAAATAAAATTACAATTATATGGTACCTATATATCTAGTTTAACATATTCATTATACTTATACAGTGGAATGCTTAGGGAAGTTTGAGGGTTTAAACCTCCCCTGAAATATTTCGTAGGTAACGCATTACGATAATCTATAATTAAAATAAAGCCAAATTACAGAATACATTAAAAATCATTTTGATTCCACAACCCTCCCTTTCTGGAATGAAGTCCGATATAGGCCACTCATTTTCTGTGAATATAAATTTACCGGTACGGGGATACGTGCTCCTATGGGCTCGTTCCGAATTTCCGAATTTGTTTACGACCCGTCAGACCAAATTCTCGAACCATCTTTCAGTCATCGCCCATGGAGGTACCGTATCGTGTCGGGAAATACTGGTGTAGGTAAACGGTCGTTATATACCGAATGTGTATTAATACCGTATTGCTGCGCACGTGTACGGTATACCCGAATGCACGTGTGCAATCGTCGTCTCCCGGAACAGTGATTCTAAATACGTGTATTTTTCTCCTCCACGGCTCCTCAAACGCCGAACGATTTCGAAAAAAAACGAGCGGATAAAATTTTTTTTTTTTTTTAACACGACTTGGCTTTTACGCGCTTCGTATCGCCGACGGCTTCCGGTCGGTTGCGAACGATTTGTAAAACTATTAACCGAAGATTAATATCACCGTGCCGGGTGTATACATATATACCGGGTGTATACATACGCGTCGTTACAACGTATTACAACGGACAAAACACTGCAATGACGCGTGCACACGATGATATTACACCACGTATAAACGACGACGTGTCGCACAGTTTTCTAATGGACCGCGGTATCTCCGACCCGATACATCTGCAGGTGGTCGCGAACGATGCGACCGCGAGTCGGCCTCGTCCGGACGGGCATTTAACGCAGGCACATCATATTATCATTATAGGTAGAAGAAGTGTTCTTTTTTTTTCTTTTTTTCGTTCGTCGTTCGGACCGAGCGAAAGATTTATACAAACAAAACCGTCGTCCGGCATAATTCGAAACATCTGCATATAATTGCGTAACATATATAATAAATATATATATATATATATATACAATATACACAAGATATTAGGTATTTATATACACTCGACTGGAAACAAAAAAAAATTAAAAATAATAATAATAATAATAATAAAATAAATAAATAAATAAGAATCGAATTTTAATTGGGTGCGTACGATTTTTTTTACCGTCTGGAAATGAAATTTAAAACACACGCACACACGCGCTAACCGGTCACATTAATGGTCGACCAATTTGTTTTGGAATAATCCATTAAAAATCGAGAATACTGATTAATCGATACAATCGCGGCACTGGCACACATCGCGTTGTCGTGCAGCGGCCTCGTATACGCTGTATAACATACTCGTGTATGTGTGTGTATGTGTGTGTGTGTGTGTGTGTGTGTGTGTGTGTGTGTGTGTGTGTGTGTGTGTGTGTGTGTGTGTGTGCGCGCGCGCCACCCGCAGTCGCGTCATCTCTACATAACTACTATAATATATAATACACATCCATGCAATATTCTTCTTTGATCTCTGCGTATTATTTCCTTTTCTTTTATTTTCTTTTCTGTTTTTTTTTTTTTTTTGCGTTCCCTCTTATACCATATTTAACCGCGTGCGGTTACCTCTCTGATTTATCTCTGGAAATAATCACAATCTCACGTGTTATTATTGTACTACACCAGTACCTACATGCGACAGCTGCACGACCGAAATATCGCTCTACGCCAACGCTCAGCTTCGGCTCCAGACGGTGTGCCTCACAAACCGGTAAATCTCGGCCTCTAGGCCACGACCGGCGAATACAATCCCGCGGGATACCAGATCTCGTTATCCCGGGATCGCGGCCGATTTCCGATCCCTAAAACCGTGGACTGATAAATGATACTGATCACGGTTTTAGGTACCTACCTATTTATCAAATCAATCACCCGCGTTTATAATTCATTTAGGATTATTTGTTTTTGTTTTTTTTTTACTGATTTATGGTCGTTTTTTTTTTAATTTTAAATTACTAATCCTTTTGAATCGGTCTTTACAAAATCACGGGACCATCCTGAGGTCTCGAGGTTCGTGATTAAACACGCCGATATTTCAGCGTCATAAACGAGGATCGGCATTGTGATCCCCGATCACGACCCGGTTTTGGATCACTGATAGTTTTCAACGGGTCCACTACCACCGCAGATCACGATAGTTGCCCGTGTACGAATTACTAGACGTGTATGTACGTATTCTAGAATGACCATAAAAAAAAAATTAAAAAACGGGACAGTCGTTACTCCCCCCCCCCCAAAAAAAATACCAAGATTTAGATTTTTGCGATTTGATGCATCTTTCATAAGGGTTGCAAATTTAGTATTTTTTAACGCTTCTAAAAGTTGCTCCATTGTTAAAGCGGCAATTACTTTTGATATAATCAATTCACATTTCGTTCGAGCGCTAGACAATTTTTAATTACGAATTTTCTTTATAAGTGTGGATGTACAATCCATAGATCGAAACGAATGAATATGATTGATAGTATGAAAAGCAAACATATACCTTTTTCGGCCGTAGTACGTTTGCTCTCTTCCGATAGCCCAGATTTTCCTTTATTGGTCAATAATGATGTTAATTTATCAGTAACTGTTTTGTATTCGTTTCGTACATCATTATTTTTTTCATGAAATTAACATAATTATTATATGGAAATAACGGGATTAAAACGGGAACATCTTATAAAAAACGGGATAAAAAGCGTCCCGTCCGAAGTTTGTCGGGACAACGGGACATGATGATCAAAAAAAGGTACAATTCCATTTTTAACGGTTAGGTCCCTAACCCTAACGCATTCACTTCTAGTATACCTCGAAGAAAGAGCTGTTTTAACGCGGCGGCGGCGGTACGGTAATTATTATTGTAGATTCAAAAGTAAAATTTAGTGGTAAAAACCTATTTTAACACCAAGGCTTATGGTAAAATGGGTTCGGCGTCGCACCCATGCGATACGTATTTTACCAACAAACACGGTCGGAGCCTAATATACGGGCCGGTCGATGATTTACTGATATAAGATGTCGTTAATTCTTTTCGGGTACCATAATCAAAGTAATTATGTGTTTTCCGTGTTGGAATAATTCCAATTTTAATACCTACTCACGTTATAAGGTAATAATATGTATACGTATATACATATATAGATACGTTTATTTTGTCGGATTTATAAGTCAATTAAAATTTATGTCCTCGTACGTTGGGAATAAATTGCGGTCTGCAACGAATGCGTTTTTAAATCGTATTCTCGTACTGTTAGCGAGAAACCAACGATTAATGTATGTAAATACACGATTTAGACACAATAAAAAACCCGTAAAATCACAATCGGTCGACAACGACGCCCCGAATTCATCAAGTGACCAAAAAGTGTTCGAACACGCGTTATGGACGTGCACGAGCAGGAAAAAGGCCTCGCGGGGCGGAATTTTGCTCCCTCGCGATCACGCCCCCCTCGGCGCAGCTTTCGGAACATCGTACAAATGTGTAATGTATGTTTTATCAAAACAATTGTTGTCCCTACAATAATTTTAGTAATTATTACAACATTGAGTTTAATAAAAGCAACCAAATATTCTTGTTGCGCCAGATTAAATAAGTGCCGGAATTACCGGTTATCGTGGTAAAGTTTACCAAATAAATTGTTATGTATACATATTATTTTGGTAATGATAACATATCTCTTGTTAACATCAACTATAAATATTGTATTGTAGTTACAACCGACAAGTGCAAATAAATATTAATATACATACCTACAACTACACTGTTCTGTAATTGTAACAGAAACAGTTAACAGTATTTAAATTGACGGGGTCCGTGCAAAAAGCAGGTAGCTCCACTTTTTTTCAAAATCAGGTTTTAATTGAATTTGATAAAGGAAAAAATTACAAGTTTATCTGTACACGAACGAGACAAATCGAACAACCAGTATGGGAAATATAACGTATTTTGAGTTGTCTTGTTTTTTTCCGTAGAAGAACAGCGTAGCTCCGGAGCTATCTTGTTTTTGCCACGAATTTTCGTCACGTTTTCCAATATTGTACTGATGAAAATTATTATATTTATGTCTTTAATTATACATTTCATTACCTATGTTTAAGAAAATAAAACTAAGTTTGATATAAATTAGAGTTAATAATTAAAAAATATTACTAATTACGTAAATATATATATATATAAATTTTAACAAACATTTCTGGGCAAAAAACCAGGTAACTACAAACATTTTAGGTTATAATATTAGCCCTCATCTCAAATCAAAAACGAAAATCAAATCACGTACTACCTACGGCATATTTTTTTATCTGGTCTAACATATCTAAATTGATAACAACATTAGATTTACCTTAAACTCAATATTTTTAAAATGGTTTTTTATGTATCCTGAACAATTACGAAAAATGGAGCTGCCTGCTTTTTGCACGGACCCCTTCAATTGTAACAATTACTGAAATGTTGGTGGTCATGAATATAACCGAAAAATTGGGTGATATCAATCCTCGATAGATTAGTACAACAAAATATTTTTTTCCTTGCATTTTCGCATTTTTTTTTTAAGGTAATTTTTCGCGATTTTGAAGGATATTAAAATCCCAGCCCTTATAATCATACACACGCAAAATTTTATTCTGCAATCAGGCCTCCGAATTTAACAGCGTGAATTTTATCGACTCATATTTACTTCAGATTAATATAGGTACATAATTGCCGAGATGTTATAATTTAATGTTCAAATCTCATAAGAAAAAGAAACCGCGCTCGTTTGTTCGTGTAGTCGGCAGTCACGTGTACAATGCGCACGTACGTTTTTATACGTTTTAAACGCACGTGTGTGAGTGTGTGTGTGTGTGTGTGTGTGTGTGTGTGTGTGTGTGTGTGTGTGTGTGTGTGTGTGTGTGTGTGTGTGTGTGTTACGTACACCAACGTCAGCGGCTCGTTCGAAAACCAAAACCGAAAACCAAAACAATGCTCGTTCGTTCTACTGGAAGCGGTCCTACGCGCCGTGTGCCGCGAGCACATTATTTGTAGGCTCATATGCGCGCACACGCGTCGCGATATGTCTGTACGCGCACACGAATTTATACGTATTCATAAGGACTCGTGCGCGTTCGACGTCTCGATTCGTGACACTTTCCAAATACAGTTTTACGAGTCCCGGGGGACCCGGTTTGCGCACGGCCACCTGTTATTGTTAAAACACGCGTACGTATGTACATAATATTACATATTATAATACACCAAGTACGGGTTCGAGTGCGACGCACGTGCCGCCACTGCGCTCTTCAGTTTTAACGGTCCCGCGTGCGACGATTGGCCATGCCCGTCAGTAAGAACGCCTTGTACCTACCCGAAGAATTCGATCCATACCTGTACTACACTAGCTCGGGAGAGTGTTCGTATTATTTTTATTTATTTATTTTGTTTTTTTTGTTTTCGAATTTTTATACGGACGCACCCGGTCTATTCTGATAAAAATTACCCGGAGGTGACGGTATGAAACAGTGATGCCCAACCTTTTTTCTTCGGCGGGCCACTTTGGTAAACAATTATCATCGAGTGGGCCACAAAGTAAAAAAGTGCAAAAATAATTGTACGTATTAGACTTGTTTTCATACCTTTTATCGCCTATTGAAAAGATTATGGATTGAGGTACACTTCGTAGGTATACGTTAGTTTGATCAACTTTGAGGACATGGACGTTTAAAATTCAAACAGATTTTTCATTTTTAGTCAAAGAAATACAAGCTCAAATTTCATATCGAAAATAAGTGTAAAACATTTTTATATATAGTTTCTAGTTTTATCGTTATCGTTATTATTGTATTTTTGAAATATTTATTTAAATAAATTCATAAATTAATAGAAAAAATATTTGGTAATTATTTTACTTTTTTTTTAAATTGTTTTTATTTTAGAAAATTCGTAAAGGGGCCACGTAGAATACCTTCGCGGTCCGCGGGTTGGGCACCAATGGTGTTAGACAATATGGGTCATTAACAAAAAAAAAAAAAGTACGAATTTAGTTTAAACAAAAAATATACGCAACACGTGTGTTTTGTGTTATTTACCATTTCGTATTACAAAATTTACATTTTATGTATACGTTTTTCGATATTGACGTGTGATAATGATAATCTGTCGCCGCGGCTGGTGCGATGATTCGATTGGTTTCGTCGAGCACGAAAAAGTTCCGACACGGCGAGTTATTACGGGCTCTGTCATTCTAAACTCGTATTGAAGCCCGGTTTTCTGGTCTTCTGGAGCTCATTTGACAATTTGTATTTTCTAAACGGTAATTTCCGTCGATAATTATCTCTACGCATACCAACCAACATGTATTTATCTACACACTTACACGAGATCGGGAGTCCCGTGCAGAGCGAGTTACAAAATTAATTAAATTACAACCGATACACGACATTATATGAAAACGGTTTCCACAATCATTGTACGAGAAATCAGCTAAAGAATCTCTTTTCAAATTTTGGCAGTAATTTTTCCCTTACTGACGCTGTTTCAACCGACAATGTTAATATAATCATACATACGCTAAATTTTATCATGCAATCAGGCCTCCGAATTTAAGAGTGACAACTTTACCAACTCATATTTGCTTCAGATCGATGTACATAATTGTCGAGATATTATAATTTAATGTTAAAATCTCATAAATTAAAAAAAAAAAAAAAAAACAATCATTGAAGTAAAAAGTAACTCGAAAACGATGCTTGCGAATTACTTGAACAGATTTAAATAGCTAACGGTGTAATTATTCGACTAAAGAATTGGCGAAAAGCGCAGAAAATGTAGGATATTGTCTAGATATCGATATTTACCGGAGGCTGTATTTTCCGAATTTTTTTGGAAAAAAAGTAGGTTTTTTGTAAAATAAAAGTCCAAAAATAAAATGTAGGTGGTTGTATAAATTTTATCTACTATCAAATACATACTTTTTTATATTGGACAAAATTTTCAGAACAATTAAAGCACTTTTGACTTAAATATAGAACTTTTAATTTACCAAATTGTTTGAAAGTTTTTATGTAATATAATTTTAAATATTTGACAAAAAGTTCTGAAAATTTAATATGACCTTACTCATATACCTACCTAATTATCCGAACAAAAGTTCAAAAATCGTTAGTCAGGATTTTTTTTTATACACACATTAATAAATTATTATACGATTTTTTTCGATATTGTCTGATTTCTTTTAAGTTTATTTCTAATGAGTTAAAATTGTTATAATAATTGAAATTTAAATGAGTTATATCTAATTGAATATTTTATGAGGGTTTAATTACAAAAAAACTCACCAAAAATTATACAAATAACCGTAAAATACGCAAACAGTATTTAAATAATAATATATTATATTACACTGAAGCTTTGCTCAGAATCGTTTTATACTAAAGAAATGAGTCATCATTTCATAAAATAGTCCTTATGGTGTATACTCGGGAAAATGAACATGAATGATGCAATGGCGTTACTGACCGCATTCACTGCCATATATATTGTCACTAAAGGTTCAGCGTTCAGGCGACCTTTTGGTGTCAATTTGTTTTATATTTGTTTATACACCTCTATATATTTTTTCCCGATTTTATTCAGTAGGTTGAACCAGTCTCGCCTAGATTGAAAAACTGAAATATTTTTAATTTCTGTTTAACGAGGTCTGTTTTATAATTATCCATAAACATGTTTACGTTAAGTCCGTATCTCTTGATAAACTTGTTGTCTCTAGTATTAGCAAATGCACAAGGTTTGATTACGTTAGAGAAAATTAACAAACCAATCGATATCGGCAAATTCGTTTTCAGTCCAATAAGCAGGTATTTTAAAATGGAATTTTTTAGGAAATTCAAATGAAAGTTTTTTCACACATTTAGCGCTAAATCAAAATATTTTCCATGTAAAATATCAGCACAGTTTTTTCAAATAACCGAGAAAATCTGTGTCTTGGTCTTCATTAAATATTCTTGTTTGTGGTCTATGATTATATTTTGGTAGAATACCATAAAACACAGTAGTTTTTAACTTTTTTACGTACCGGTTCAAACTAACGTGACAAATACCTAAGGTCCGAACAACTAATCACTCAGATCTATAGCTCTCTTTATCAAGACAAGGTCAGTTCATCGGTTTGACGTTCTTTTTCGTATTCATGGTTTAACTGTGATATGAGTACATTAATAAGATTTCAGTACTAATTAATTGTCAGAATATTGTCCCTCCAATAACTATCAGATATTTTGTTTCCTTTCATTTTTTTAAATCATAATATTAAATATTAAAAACAAAACAATTATTAGACTACTCTAAAGATTCCCAACAAGATTAATAATAATAATAATAAATAAGTTTATAAATAATTAAGAAATATAAAACTTAATTCTAGAATAACAAAAGAAAACATGTTTTTTCGTCGTTAAAATCAATTATTATTATTTTGCTAGTAAAATGTATACGATAGCAGCTATTTGATTAGAAAATATATAACTCATTATAACGTGGTACAACTTGTGATTTTTTTTCTTATAATTTTCACATTAATCACGGAGAAAAATATTGATTGTTTCACAATCGTCTCGATTGTATCCTGTAGCCTCACATAAATATTGTAAATTAAGAATAATTGATGTTTTATTTACTTTCATTCTGTTATTCGATATTTATTTCCAATTGATTGAAAACGATTTCACTCGAGAAAAGATTTTTTATTTTATCGAGATTGATCTGACGACACATACAGGTATTACCTACTATTTACTATCGTTCAAGCTGCCCGTTAAAGCGTACTGTATTTCCGTAGAATATTATCTAAATTATGTCGAAAGTAATGAAAAAGTAGTTATAAGAAGTTGATTTATTGCACGTAGATATTTATAAATGGAAATAATTTTACAAAAAATAACCACAAATGCTTTGGACGCGTTACATAAATGTAATTTTGATTCCTATAAAAATGTTAACGATTTGTGACAGGTTATAATATGATTTTCATCTTTGTAACGGATCAAAACTTATGTGAGAAATTCAACTAAAAAAAAAAAAAAAATACAGGTTGAGTAGATTGTCATTCCCTAACATACATCGAGAAGTACCGGTTGAAATGGATGAAGTTATTGACACACACTAACCATAGAAAAACGAAGGTTATGTTATGACTAGAGTTCGGATTTTTATGCAATTTCATATTTGTAATGAGTGAATGCAGTTCGATGACAGTAAGAAATGTGGACGATTTGTGTAACAGATAATGCATAGAAAAAAATTTATTTTGCATATAAATGTATATTTCAGAGATGACGGCATATTTTAAAATGTTTGCATATTCAAGCATATTTGGTACCTATTAAAGTATTAAAGTTTATAAAACCGTGTATTTTTTTAAATTTCTTTATTTTGTATCATTGTTCAAAAATATTAACCAAAGAAATGCTATAAGAGGATTTAATATGATTTTGTATATTATTTTTTACTATTCCTAATTAAAATATTTGTTTTATTTCTTGAATACATTTTTAAATATTTACTATTCCTCAACCAATATTGTAAGTTGATTTCTGCAATCAAAAAATTAAACTATGTATCTTATTTAGTTGAATTATTATTTATGAAAGAAAGTAAAAAAATAACAAAAACATAATTAAGTGCATAAAAAATTATGCAAATAAATGCATATATGTTGGGCAAGAGTATATTTTTGCATATAATTTAAAAAAAATCAGAGCATATCAAGTGCATAATTAAAAGTTTTTAGATGCATAAATGCATAATATTTTAGGCTTTTTGAGTGCATACAAATCTGGACTCTAGTATTATGACTATTTATTTATCTGTCATCGAATGTCTATCGCTTTGAGTGTGACTTTTTTAATTTTCCCCATATTATACTCTCTTACATACCTTGAATCGAGATCAGAATATGAAATTACGTAATAGAAATATTCAATTTGTATTTAACCCAAAATGTATCACAAGCAATAATAGTAGTGAAACGAATAACGCTATAATAGTTATAGTTTATTTTTGATTTAATCATTAGTTTTGAAATATTATGCAAATTTCAATAACTCGATTATAGATAACTCGAAATGTGATATTTAAATGCATGTTAGTAAAAAATCAACATATTATATTTCTTGATTAGCCCCATCCCACAAAAAAAAAAAAAAAAAAAAAAAATTGGTGTTAAAAAATTACGATAATATTTCAGAAAACGTATTTAAAATTGTTTAGGTAAATTTGTTTACAGAGTGGGTTTTAACCCCACGAGTCCCCGTCACTTCTGCTAATATATATGAGCCGTGATGACAGGTCACACTGAAAAAAAAAATTAGTTCTGATAACCAAATTATGGTATTCACAACAATGAAAAGCAGTTGGCTCAGGGACAGCAGTAAGTTTGGTTAAGATTACCAATCAATTTTGGTTGGCTGTTAGTGGTTGTTTTTACATGATCATTTGTGTTTACAACAAAACTAGATCTGGTAATGTTTACAGAATTAATGTAACAGAAACACATACAGTCTTGTCCAGCTTACAAAACTCATAAAATTGAATGTTAACGGGTACAATATTTTCTGTAGACATAACATATGTATATTTTATATTATTGTTGATGGAACAATACACGACCATGTGAGCAGCAACTTATTACCTGAAATAGGAAGTATTTAATATTTTTAATAATTTGTTTAAGAGTTAATTTCAAAAACAAAACATAATATACGTTTTAGTCATTTTATACGTAGAGTATTATTAAAATTTTGTACGTTACACATACCTATATAGGTATGTGTAACGTACAAAAGTTTAATACCCGTATATTACCAATCCTGAAATAAACTATATTCTTAAATTGTTATTTAAAAGTATTAACCTATGAAGGTACTATAGAAATAATGTATAGGTACTTACCACGGAAAATTTCGATGTATTGGACTAGGTTCCAAGCCTTTAAAAACTCTACTACATCGTTGTCTGCCATAATATTAAACTTCATATAGGTACGTGTTCAAGTCGAGAGTGAAGAATATAAGTGAAAATAAGTATGAGACATAAAATAATGAAACAAACCAAACTTTAAAATGTTCTTACACGGTCGCGCGGCGATAAAATAACCGTAGTCCGTAAGGCTGAAGGCATAAATGCTCAATGTTGAAATCTGAATGCGAATGCGATATTGTCCTGGCTGTAATATACAGCCACCGTCCGTCAGTCATTACAGCGTCGCAGACACGGGGTTTTCCCTTAATATTTTGTTATCGGTATTCTATTTGCGTATATTATATTATAAAGTATAATATTTTATTGTCAAAATTACCAAGTAATCGTTGACATTCACAATGTCGAATGTTGGCATTACAAAATAGAACACTGAATTTTGTTAAGGCTACAGACTACAGTTGTACCACGTTTTACCTTCAATATTTCTATATTTATCATGAGTCAAACTGTAATTCAGTATCATTTACTAATTTACTGTAGTAGCGTTTCAATTTTTATGATTGGAGCAACAAAAAATATGGTTAAATTATTTGAGTTGTTGTAGATACAATGTACGTGTTTAGTATAACATGAAACTTGGTACATACTACAAGAAGTCATTTAACATAAATCAATAAATACTCTTGACAAAAAGTTGGTTAAATCTATCACATAATTTCGTTAATATTACGGTTTTTAGGTTATATCAACTAATTAAGGTTTAACAAACTTATTCTGTTGTGAACCTACGACGATTTTTTTCAGTGCAATAATCAATTTCTTCATTGACATGATGTATACGTTTTATTCGTATAAATGTGATTTGCGCGATTATGTTAGATTTTCATTATTTGTAGTGCCACAAAAAACCCACGGTGGTAAATCGTCATTTGCATATAATTTCGTTTACGGACAACGTAGTAAATAATTGAACGTCACTTTCAAACTCACGGGCAACAATCAATAATACGTAGCAGCGGTAGCACGGCCATCTCGTGACACGTACCCGACGATATCGGGGGGAAAGGACCAATTTAATTAAAGGATGACACAGCATCATGTACCTTCGCGCGTCCATTTCCTTCCTTGCTTTTAAATGAAATCAACCATTTTCGTTACAGCGAAAAATCGTCATAGCGATGTTCAAAAGACCGCAATGTTCGTGTCATTTTGGCCTTTCCGATCGGCACGTTCCAAATGAGCGTGTCGGCGAAAAAAAGGACGGTTTTCAAACAAATTTCGTTGTCACATATTATGATTTTACGAATCAAAAATTTTACGTTAAAATTTGGTTCACAGCCACAATATTTTTCATTCCATAATATTT
Organism: Therioaphis trifolii; assembly: GCA_027580255.1. Lineage (NCBI taxonomy): Eukaryota > Metazoa > Arthropoda > Insecta > Hemiptera > Aphididae > Therioaphis > Therioaphis trifolii. The sequence continues at coordinate 75,959,447 of CM050405.1, forward strand.
GTTCCTACACGAAAATAATAATTATAATCATGAAACTTCTTTTTTGAGGATGCTGGGCAATATACTCCAGCCCCAACTCCGAGTAGTCAAGGTGAAAAACGAAAAAGTAAGAAATCAAGCGTCGATCAACGTAATAAGGAGCTCGTATCTCTATAGTTGGTGAAAAATCAAGCCGGCCAGACGGCGGAGAACTTAATCTATAGCTAGAACTCGGGCAAACGAGGTGGCAAAAATGAATATGGGCCAAAAATATTTGCTAAAAAAGCCATAGCCGATATAATTTTCGAAGGAAAAAGCGGAACATTGAATCGTGATTCTATCCAAATAAATAGTGGATCGGTCTGGATTATGGTACATCGCTTAGTACCTAGTCGTGGGCCGCTTCAATATTGAAATCGTCAACATAATTATTTTAATATTTCTTTAATATTGTGTTTCGTGAGTAGGTACTTATAATGAAATCGTCGATATTATTCACTCCTTCGTCCCAATAGTAAACTACCTATGTTACGTAAAAAATCTACAAAAAAAATATTTAAGTGCTATTCTATTTACGGAATATAAAACAGAAAATGTGAATAAACTCGAACCCACAAGTAGTTATAGCTCTAAACAAGCCAAGGTTTATTTCTAAGGCCCAGTTTTGGACTGTATGATAACAGTGGCTTTATAACGCAGACGCTGCGAAACCAGATCAAATAATACTGCAAAATCGTATACGACGACAATATATGCTCAACTGTATAAATAACACGATGCAATAATCGTAGAAAATATTCACGTCACGATTATAGGACTTGCGATTTTCGACGGGTATTTAAAGCAAGCGGATTCCATTTGACGCGTATTAAAAAAAAAAAAAAACCAAGAACTCATTGTTCGCATTATATTGCCCATTATTCGATTATTGAAATATTATTGAAATGCATACGAAAACAATTAAATTAAGTTCGTTCATAGTGGATACACAATTTCGGCGACTTGGACACTCGATCGACGTGGCGTACACGCTCACTCACTCACTAACGCTCTCTTTTCACAATAAGAAGTGGACAAAGTAAATAAAGCTATACGATTGATTCCAGTCGTGAATTTTGATTTATTCGAGTTACAAAAGAATAGGTAAGTATAAATTTATAATGTACCACTGTCAACTTTATATTAAACCCGATTTTACTCCCTTATTTATTAATCTGTACTGCCTACCTTAGTTATTACGTATCAGTTTATTTAGTGTAACAACACCATTGTTCAATGTAAATGTTTTGTGATTTCTTGTAGCCAATGGCCCCAGTCACCGAGATATTAATAACTAATAAAAAAAAAAAAAAAAAAAAAAAAAGGTAAGTAATAATAAAATTAATAATAATTTAGATTATTGAACAGGACATTGGGTATATATTAGATATTATAAAATATGACACAGATATATCGTTTCCTAATTTGATACAACATTGGTCCGCCACTGTACAGTACAGGTTAAATACTATTAAAAATTCAAAATCCACAATAGATATTCTTAATGAATGGAAAGGTTATTCACAGCCATTGGGATATAAACTTGTATGTTTTTTACTATACATTTTGTCGTATTTATTATTCTATATTAAATAAATGCATTTCATTATGAAGGTGGATATTGATTTTAATGAATTATATAAGCCTTCCATCATACCAGATTCAAATGTTAAATTCAGCATATCATACGGAAGTATCATAGAGATGACTGAAAAACAACTAAAAGATCGAGATGGTAACATTTTACTTCAAGAACTCAAAATTTCCAACGATATTACCCAAAGTAACATAATAATACCTGCCTGTTTTATTCTGTTTATTTTAAATATTAAATTTAATTTAATGTTGTCATTTAGACGGTAAGGACTGTACTCTTTTACACCTCCTTAATTCAGTGTTTGTGCCAACATCACGCAAAGTGACGAAAAATGAAAACGGGAAGAACAATGTCACGAAATATTCAATCAAGGATTCTCAAAAAAATTTCATTTCGTTTCATAGTTCTGTAGGCGAATCTGAAACATACCTTTTAAATTTAAAGAATAAAAACTTCCCAATTCAACCTTTTATTTTAGTAATTGGCACGCCTTTAAAACCTGAACAAATTTTAATTCGCTAAATTAATCATCATATATATATATATATATATATATATATATATATATATTTTTTTTTTTTAATGTACTTAACACAAATTCTTATTGTGTATAATATAAAGATTGTATTTTTTCTAATAAAAAAAAAAAAAATGATACTCAAGACAGTACACGTCGGCATAACCGAACTGTTATGGACGGTCTCCGTAACGGAAACGATCGGAAACAGATATCGAGCGATTTAAACAAACTTCACGGCCGAAAACCGACGACATCGATATACGATCGGGCTTTGGTGTGTAGGTTCTGGGTGCGGGACAATCGTGCGTACACACGTGTACTCGAGCACTCAAGCGGAATAATACGAAGATCGTGTAACTGTGTCCTATAGTGCGGAATAAACAGACTAATCAAAAACGTTAATTTTTTTTTTTTATTAGTGCTGCGCGATCTGAACGGAATGATTTCGTTTCTCAATTACGCAAAACTTGAAATAATGCGCGTGGTGCCAATTTCACAAACTTCGGTTTCACAGAATAGGATACAAAAAAAAAAAAAAAAAAAAAAAAAAAAAAAACGTTTTAAATTATTTGTATCTATACGACGCGCAGCATCACATATTTATTATATATAGCACTTTACTATACCATGAACACACATTTAAAAAAAAAAAAAAAAAATCTAACTGAAAATGTATTAATCGTTAATTGTTACACTATCAATAGAGGGTTCTATCCTCTATTATGCATGTGTCTGTAAATTATTTTATCTTGTTTTTTTTTTTTTTTCTTTATTGGTTAGCATCGACTGCAAAGGTTATTATTAGCTTTACAATTTTAATTACAATAGTATTACGATTTTACATTATATTATATTTTATTGTATAATTCGATAATTTTTTTAGAAATAAAATTATGTTTTGATAGTTTGAATATTGATACCAATTGCTTCGTATATAAGTTGTCAGGGATGTTGAAGTGTTTCCTGGCTTCTTTGAAGTTTGGGCAGTAGACATGAGGGTGGATCTGTTTTTGCCATAAGGTGTTCGTGTGCGAGTTTAGTGCGACCAACTCGTAGACGATTAAGGGTTACCTCGTTTTTTCTGTTTAGGTCATTGTATTCAGACCATAGTTCAACAGAGTTGTTTAATTTCTCTTAATTTATTGTCCGTGGTCGTGTGCCATTTTTCGTTCCGCAAATCAATGCAGTATATTTTGTTATCTTGTTTTCTTATTGTGCATGTAGCATAGAATGTTATATTAGTTATAGACTATAGTTTTCTTACTAAAAATAAATGTGTATTTATATTATCAATATTAATATTCACTATATTTATTGTCTTGCACGAAATATTCTGAAATGTATGAAAAACGATTCAAAAAATGAAAATCAAAGTTCACGCCGTTGAATCGTGCACGCGATACGAATGAATTTTTCGTAAAGACGAGCGTCGTAATAAAATCGTTCGAAAAAAAGGGCGAATGCGTAAATCCGGTCTCCGGGCCATATCAACGAGTAGCTCTTTGAATTTTCGTCACCCCGTCGTGCCGTGCCACTAGACCTCTCTGAACCCACCCCCGAACGTGCGGCCAGAGCGCGGGCGTACAGACTTTCAGTAAACTCGTAAACGATTATCACGCGTGGTCGTGCGGCCGCGGGCAGGACTCGGGTCAACGTCCAGCGCGGTGCTTTGGCCTTCGGGCTGTTGTTGAAAACGCGGTTTTGCACTAAACTTTATTACTCACAGGTAGTTTGCCCATACGACTTAACCCTCCGGCGCGCCGCGGCGGCCGTACAGTGTGTTTATTGCCACGCGACACGCGATCTTGTCGAATTCACTCAATTTGGACACACACACACACACACACACACACACACACACACACACACATGTTCTCATGGGGGATATGGGGGAAATAGCCACCCACGACATTTGTTTTAATGCAAAATATAAGTACGTACGGATGGGGGCATTTTTATGGTAAGCTCAAATAATAACCTAGCCAAAATAATTCTTTTGAAGTTTTAGAGACAACTAAAGGTAATCTTTTAATTTTACACGACGATTACCAATACAGAAAGTATCGAACAAATAATGCTAATATAATAACCTGGGTATGTTTAAACGAGAAAAAAGAAGAAAAACGCAAAGGCAGATTGAAAACAACAGGTAATAAAGTTTTAAGTGTTACCACTCATCAATGTAAAGTACTTTATGTTTATTGTGTAATGTGATTGACAAATATTTAATAAAAATATAAATTAAGTATATATAATATATATACTATATAACACCTTAAATTTTATAGTTAGGTAAATAGAAATAAATTGACCGCAAATGTCCCACAACCATATGAAACAACGAGACTGATCACCGATATGTGACCACCGTGGGGTTTCACTTACACGTTCAAGTCCGATTTGTAACGCACCGGCTAACGTTAAGTTTTTTTCCGTCATTATGTCACTAGACACACGATTATATTCAATACTTACATTTAATCGTAAATTATAATATGCAATATGCGTTCAAACACAGACTGAATAATATACGATATTCGGTTTCGCGCGTAACGTTAAGGCATAGTTATAACATAGTTTGATACATGACATAATGTCTAACCGTTAGGAAGTGTTAAACAAGCCACAACTTATAATATTATTAATTTTTTTTTTTTTTTATTAGTATTAAAGGCTTCAACAGCTAGGTCATTAGCCTGTGGTTGTGGTTACATTATCGTTAATTAGTGAATATACAAATGAGCAAATTAATAACTAAATTACAAAATTCTAAATTCTAAATTAATTTTGCGTTACAATTATAATATATATGGATTTTACAGAGGTATTATGTATTTACATTATATTTTAACAGTGAAGTTCTATCTTTGTATTAAATTTTTGTGTCAATGCCGATGGATTTGAAGAAGGTATGTATCAAGTGCGTGTTGTGTTCTCCTAGAGCTTCCTCCATCGTTGATGGTTTGTTGAGTATGTTTCTTGCGTTGACGTATAGCGGGCAGTCTAGGACTATATGTTTGATTGAGAGCGGTTCGTTACATTGAATACAGAGAGGTTGCTCTTCATGTTTTATGATGTGGATGTGGGTGAGATTGGTATGGCCGATTCTTGTTCTGGTATTGATGATTTCGGATCGTCTGGAAGCATTAGGCTGAGTGTGCCATTTAGTGATTTTCTAATATTATTAATTTTTTTCTTAAATTCTATCATTATAATGAGTTCTACGCGAATTCACCAAGTGGATAATTTATGTAAATATACATGTTACACGTTAAAAATCAATACTAAATGTATAAATACAATACTTCTTACTAATTTAGTCGTGTAATTAAATAATCAAAGTGATATACCTAGCCGGTTAGGCTAAACTAAATGGATTGGACAAATCCTTCAATAGGTTACGTCATATTGAAACGAATATTCAATGACAGATGACATATTGGATCATTCCAGATAAGTGTAATTACTTTTGTTTGACACGTGATTTCTTTTTTTTTTTTTTTATTTGCATTATCAATAATATAATACTGAATTACAATAATTGTAAGAAAAAGATAATTGATTATTTTGTTTTATCTGCGAGATTTTTGAAGTTTTTAATTTTTTTATTGGCATGACTACAATTCATTGTGTAACGATATGAAAGAGAAAGGGTTTTGGGAAATTTCGTTTTTCAAAATTGTCATTATTGGACCAACGGTTTAAGAGATAATACAAGTAAACATTTATGTAGCAAAGTGGGTACGTTTCTGTGCTGCATTCGCAGCGGACATCGTGTATTTGTCAAATAGATCTGAAACATGCTGCACATAGATTTTTTTCGAGCGCCTACACTACTGTACTGTTGCAAAGCATGCTTTAAAAATTCAACACTCAACGGGCGTGCTAAATCGCTTGTGTGTGTGTGTGTGTGTGTGTGTGTGTGTGTGTGTGTGTGTGTGTGTGTGTGTGTGTGTGTGTGTGTGTGTGTGTGTGTGTGCCGCCTAATGTGCTGTCCTCATTGTCAACCCGATGCGGCGAATTGTATGTATACGCGCGAGCATGTATATAATACACTGTATTGTAATAGTATAATATAATATAATAATATTATGTTCAACTGTTTGGCAGGCGCCCAGCAGATGGACTCCGCCGCCGCCGCCGCCGCCGCCGTTCCAGTACAATAATAATATAGTGGTGGGAACTCGTTTGTCTAATAAATCGTCATCCTCGGTTTCCTCGGGACTTCATTGTCAATGCGTACTCCTTATACCTACCTGTGCAGCGGCACTCGGGTCCGTATATAATGTATTCATCGCCGTGGCCGCGTCAAAGGCGTAAGAAAAAAAAAAAACCAGCGTAGTCGATTTTTTATCATTATTATTGTTATTATTATTTTTATTATTTTTATTATTTTGTTTTACGCCTCGGAAACGGGGAACGAGAGAACGGATTCCTACTCGTCACTCTCGCGGGAAATGTGTGAACGGTGTGCGAGTTGGAAAAAATAAAACCATCAGCGGACGGACGCGGGCGCACAATAGGACCGCCGCCGAACAGAGAACGGTGGCAGTCAGTCGATCGTCGGGAAACACGCCTGCGCTCACTCGCCTCGGTTTACCGTGTATATTTCGGTCTATTAAATACGACGTAACCTAACCAATAACACCGTGCCCGAGAGCAACGCCTGAGCAAGACCGCTTTGTGACACGTACGAGCAGACCCGGATTAGGAACTTTGGGGGCGGCCGTGAGCAAATGATTCAGATGGGCCTAAGTAATTACTTAATAAATATAAGTAACATCAATAAAATATACAAAAGACTATTGTTTTTTATTATATTATATAGTCTTTCTCCAAATTTAGGGGAGGGGGAGTGAATACTACAAATGACGCGATATAATTCATTGTTTTATAAATGAATATAAATAAGATTTAATACGAAACCATGTTAAATTGAAAACTTTTAATCTATCAAAAAAATATAATATGAAATAACGTACGTATCCGAAAAGGGTCGACCGATTTCAATGAATTTTTTTTCGTATACACTATATTTGTGAGATAATATAAGCTAATGTTTTATACTCATGTTCGATTTATTTGAAGATTAATATGGCAGAACAACGTTTGCCGGGTCAGCTAGTCATTTATATTTTTTTTATACCGGACATTTTACTGGCCGAATTTTTTCGAGGGCCGTAAGTAATGCTTAATTTGCTTGTCGCTAAATCCGGCCCTGCGTACGAGCGTACGTAGTATGAATACTGTAGTACACGCATACAGGGCCGGGGATTTAGACTTTCGGATGCCCCGGGGAAAATCGATTTCTTAAGGCCCCTAGCAGTAACAATTTTGTACATATTTTCAAAAAGATGTGTGAAAAAAAATCTTTTGTCGTCGAGTCAAATGTACTGAAACCTGGGTATTAGACATTTTTCTAACCCGAAAACAGACGGTACTCGTATCTACTGATTTTTGTTTATGCTTTTGTATTTTATTTTGATGTTTCGTTATCGGCCTGTTGATTACTTACACTGCTTCGTCGGGTAACGAGTACTGTGTACGACTGTCGTTCGGACGCATCAACACATCGAAATGACGCGGTTTCACAACGGGTATATTATCAGAGGAAAAAGCGTTATAGTATTCTGGGGCCTTTTTCGGAAAAAACACCCTAGATTTTACGGGATTTTCTTTTTCGATCAATATAAAAACCGTGAAAAAAAAATTAACTACAATCTTTATTGTTTACAAAAAGACATATTTTAAAAACCCTTTTGAAAACACGCTAGTATTAAAATGTTTTTATTTAATCTTTACGCAAATAAAAGCTAAGACAATTGATGTTAACTAGGCCCACCACCCTCACTCGCTTTGCTTTTTTTGGGGGAACACTTGCTGCACGTGCAATCACGTCCATAACGACCCTATATTTGTTGTAAAACACATTTATCACATCAACATATTTTCTAAACTTTAACAATAATGTATCACGACATGTTGACAAGCGTCCGGCTCTACATAAATGTTTTTTTGTATTTTTCATTTTTCTACATTTTACCACGCGATATTCTTATCGAGTGTAATTTTGTGTCGCATAAAATATGCAAAAAAATTCAGTTTAAATTTATTTTCTATTAATTTGGTTTTAAATATATTTAACTTAATAAGTATACAATAACAATCAATAACTATTGTTCAATGTGTTCCGATGTCATTTTAGTACGCCGGTTTGTAAGAATGTTTTTGTATATGCTAAAGGTCCGTTCGACATCAACCGATGTCGCTGGAGAATATTGCAAGTCAGCTACCATAGTCGGTGAATAATTTTCCGGAAGTATTTACCCGGAGATCAATTTGTAATAAAACCCAGTAATCAATAATTTAGTGAACATTGTATTTATCAAAGTGCTTATATACGTGAAATGTGTTCATTGTATGCCGACATTACAATAATATTCTCAAATATTATCTAACCCTAAAAATATGCTTTTTATGCAAAATAAATTATTTCCAGTGAATGTTTCATGAATCGTAAATATTTCTCACTCCTATTTAACTGCATAGACTATAGAAACAAATAAGTAAAATCATAAAAATCCGACCTCTTCCTTGTGCGTATCAACCAAAATTATTTTATACTTAAAATAAAATGTTTTAAAATATAATTGTAAAAAGTTGTTTTTAAAACGTGAAATCGGGTAGCTGGTCATAATGTGCATACACGGACAGACACAATGATCGTAATTGACTCGCCAACGAAAGACATCTGTACGTCACGGTTTGATTCTTTAGAAGAAAAAATAACCGAGGAAAGAAACGCGCAAAAAACACACCGTTTTCTGTGTTATATTCGAGTTTGTTTGTTGGATTTAGATCTGGTTCATAACTAGTGGACGGTATTAGGCAGTGGTTTTTTGTTTTTTTTTGTTTTTTTATTTTCCATAACACGAAACGCGTTCAATACCAAAACGGGCCGACGACGCGAATGAACCTATCTCATCAACTAGCGTTGTTCAGTAAACACCATTGTCGGCATTGTCGTCCGACACGGCGACGGAACGGTATGCGACCGACGACGATTGGTCCTACCGAAAAACAACGTTTTCGTCGGAGAAAAATGCTCGTCGTAACGATCTACAATGACAGTGCCAAATTCAATTAGCTTATTATTGTTACGAGAAGACGATTTTTTGTGTTTATGTGTTTTTTTAAAATTTTTTTGAACGTTATAAAATCACGAGAAAACATTATTGTACTCGGATAGGTATTCAAGTACATAATATAGGTAAATAGAATGCCTGATCCTCACGAAAAGAGAAAAAAACCACGTCGTAAGATCAAAACGATTCAGACGTTTAATTGAAAAAAAAAAACATTCAATAAAATGTTGAAATTATTTTATGAATTTATCAAACACATAACGTTTCTCTAAATCACCGTGTGTATAATAATATATTCGAGGATGAAACTTTCGGTGTGTATGTTTCTCGGCGCGCGCTTGTGTGTGTGTGTGTGTGTGTGTGTGTGTGTGTGTGTGTGTGTGTGTGTGTGTGTGTGTGTGTGTGTGTGTGTGTGTGTGTGTGTCATTAAATTTATTGGTTTGATCTGCCGCTGTGCTGCTGTGTGTACAGTGTTGTAGTATCATAAATCGTATTCCATTGCCGATCGTTGCACCATACGCGCCAGTATATCCACCTATAATAATATTATGATAATACATTATACGTATTCGTTTTATGACTAAACATTATCATTAAAATATTGTGGCGTTCAACACGGGCCCGATACTTTCTTTAACTATACGGTAACATAATCGACTGTATAATATTATGCCATTATCATAATTCTACGTACAGTACGTCCCGCAGTGCGTTTGAAACATTTAAAAATTAATAACGGTAATAAAATTTAAATATTAATCGACGATTAGCGATGTGAAAAAAAAACCGAAAACTCAATTCGTTTCTGCTCGACGTGGATGTTACACAATAGTATTTGATGTGATGGCGGGCGTGGTGAAAATCCGTCGATTTGTAAAAAATACAAATAAAAATAGTAATTTTACTACGGAAATTTAACGATAAATTATTGATATTTATTATAATGTATGAACGGCTGAATAGAAAAAGAATAATATTCCAAAAAAAAAAAATAATAATAATAAAACTGTTAATTTTCTCAATTTTTACTTGAATTTATAACTGGTTTGAACTACAAATACGTAATGTAATACCTATAAAGCTTTAACCTCCAAAAATATGAGATCTTAATAATCAACTTTTTTTTTTTAATAAAAAACCTTAAATGAGCTGGAATATTTATTTTATGTATTTTTGGAATGTTATCCTCTTTCTACTCGGCCGTTCGTTCATACTTGCGTTTAGTAAATAATATCGATTCTATTAGTTATAGATAAAAAGCGAGAAGATACATCTGCATGATTAGGAGATGTTCTAAGAAGAAAAGATATGTATGAGATAAAAGACATGTATGTGAAAGAAAAGAAGCAAAGAGGAAGGCAAATAAGTGATAGTGAAAAGCGTCGAAAAAGAATATGAAAATTCCCGGTGTATTGGTGGAGTCGAGTCAAATTCGACAACCACGAGTTCCGACTTTAAATAGATCAAAGAAAAGGCGAAAAAAAAAATTAACTTTAATAGATGACAGATGAATGTATCAATAGATACTAAAAATAATAATGAAAAGATAATGAAAATTTCAGGTGTTATGACTTATAGGTTGTTACGTAATAATTTTTATTATTTTTACTGTATTATTTAATACATTATTAATGCTATGCTTAATTTGCAACTGTCTATTTTGCTTAACAATTGCTTAATTTTGTATTTCTAAATTGTACTAATTTATTTACATTTTTTTTTCCGAGTCATGACTGTTAATCAATATGTTTTGTGATGAAGTATGATAGTGGTAAAACAAATTTCGAAAAAAAAAAAATCCAACATTGATTTGTGGAATATTACTGATAAACTAAGATGCGTGGAGGAGAGTAGAAAAGAAAACGCGCAGTAACACAATTCCTTAGTCTGTGCGTTCGACCGCCACGTGTAACAGCAAGAGCACCAGTAGGGGGTGTTACATGCCTCCCGGTACTTAAATTAATATTAATACTCTCCATTATACTGATAAAATAGTACCTCGTGAAATGGTATAATATAATAACAGCGTGTACGATATTATCAAAGAGTATTAAAAAACGCACGATATAATATAATAAACAATATTATAACACCTATTTACCTATTAAAACACGGTCTCGCAATACTATTGCCCACCTCCGCCTTAAATCGATAAACTTTAATGTGCATTCATATTTCATAATAATAAAACGAAAAACTAAAAATCTACTGTTAGAAAGGGAAACAATGAAGTTAATCAGCATGATAGGAGTCTAGAGGAGTTCAGTTTGTATTTGTTATTTTGTTGCTTTTTTTAACTACTTCAACTAAAATAAGTCCGTCACATTAAGTAAAATCGCATTTTTTTTTCTTTTTACACCATTCATCGGCAAGTGCAGGCCTTAAACGATAGTTTTTGACTTTTTGACTTTGCTCCCCCCTCATCTGGTTTATATTTCTTGTGTGACATCACCCGTGGTTCATTCGTCATGAAAATATTCATAAAGACCTCCAAATTGTTAAATTCGTCGACCTAATACACTGAAAAAAAAATCCTGATCATGTCTGTTCCGAATCTTGGAACCATGACTGTGCTGCAGGCTCGAAAGGATATTCCAATCGGCTGATCTTCATCGGCCTTTAGGACTCTAGTACATAGTTTAAGTCTGTTGTTCTCTTCGTGAGATGGACTGAATTTATTTATATATTCGATGGGTATTGTAAATACATTGAGTTATTTTCAGCTATTTTGAATCTCCTACTTTTTATTTTCATTACCTCTATGATATTTTACGGTTCTAGATTCTTAGTGAAGCAAAAAATGTATTGATTTAAAGAATGATTTCCTTTTTTTTTCATTTGGAGACATTTTTTGTGAAGAATTTATTTTTTCGAAAGCGTTTAGTCCGAAAATTGTGTGAAGGCGGTAAAATTTGATGTAAACGAGAATTTTATATAATCAATTTTAATTATTCAGTCATGGATCTAAAAGTAATGTTACTAAAAAATTAAACATTTCACTTTAACTACAACACACTTTTACATAAGTACTGAAAAAAATTTTTTAAAAAAAGTTGAAATATTTGGGTTAAATATAGTTATTTGAAAAAACTAAGTTTTTTGAAAGTTAATTTGTAGTATCAATTTGTATTATTGATATTAAGATCTGAAAATTGAATGTAATCTTACTCATATAAATAATTAAAGATACTGAAAAAAATAAAAGGTTATAATATTGTTAAGTACCTATCTAAATTTTCATAAAAATTTTACGGAATCGACATCTTTCAAATCAATTATTGACTTAAAATGTGTATAAAAATAATTCGTCAATCTTATTATAATGAAACTTAGAACATACTTACAGAAAAAAAAATTTTGAATCTTTTTGTAAAAAAAACAAATCTACTATGTGTAGAATTCAAATTTTTTTAAGGTATTGATACAGTAAAACCTACAAACAAATAATGAAAAATTGAATAGTAGTGTCAGTACTGGCCACGGTTATCTACACAGGTTGGCGCACGCCACTATGATACTAATGCAGACGGGTGGTCTATGCGGTGACCGTAGTGAACTATTAGCGCTAGTAGTCAGTGGGCCTACGTTTACATTTATATATACTGGGAAATCGAAGATTTTTTATTCAAATTCGTTATATCACCCAAACGACTAAAATTACGAATTAAAAACATTCCACAATTATTGTAGACCGTGAAAAGGTGATAAGAACACAACCGACACCTAACCTAGAGATAACATGAGTACATTCTTAATGCATGACAAAGAACAAAATAATTTTCGAATTTCGACATTATTTTGTATTGTTGTCATTACATAATTGGTAGTTGGTAGTTTTATTGCGATGGTGGCTTAGTGTTGTATAGTTTGATGTACTTCAGGCTACAAAAGCAACACAAAAAAGGTGTCACAGTTTTCAGCACCAAAAGATACTGGTTTGCGGCAAAAATGGCAAAAAGCTATTCCAAGGAAAAACTTTGTTGTAAACGACAATACCTATGTTTGTTCCAAACATTATATTGCTGTTAGGTATTTTTACAATTTTAATTATTGGGCTTTAACATAAATCATTATATCTTGGTCAATAAGTATGAAGGAAAACTTTCTACTAACATCATATTAAGTATTAACCAACTACTAAATAGGTTTTATTACATAAAGAATAAGTAATAAACAAATTAATAATAACATATTATGTTTATTCGGTATTTTATTTTACAGATATTTTATAAATAAAATAAATTATAACTGGGTAAGAAAGACTTGTAGTCATTAATTATTTGAATTGAATTGAATTTATAATTTTTTTTAATTATTTGAAAAACACAATACAAAGAATTTAAAGAAATAATAAAAATTACCTACACCTTTAAGCTAAGCTTGTGGTGGTGTAGGGAGTAACAGTACATAATACACGTGATTTAATTAATTAATTAATTTAACAAATAATAACAAACACTATAAAATAAATAAGAGATACCAATGTATGCATTTTTTTATAATAAACACTGCCTTAGTTAACTAAATCAAACATTATTTAGGTATATATATTTTATGTTAATTTTATCATTGAAAATATTTTTACCAATTAATTTTGATTATTATTTGCTGATGTCAGTCATAATCACCTTTTCACGGTTTACAATAATTGTGGAATGTTTTTAATTCGTAATTTTAGTCGTTAGGACGATAATAACGAATTTGAATAAAAAATCTTCGATTTCCCAGTACATACGAATGTAAATGTAGGCCCACTGACTACTAGCGCTAACAGTTCACTGTGTTCGCCGCATCGACCAGCGATAACACGCCGTGCGCCAACCTGTGTAGATAACCGTGGTACTGGCACATCACTAAAGATGGTTTTATTCATAACTCCAAAGAGGACGTGAAGAGCCTGAATAGTACCAGTGAGTTATTGAGTTTATTTCGGTAGCATAGATTTCATTTTGGAAAATAAAACATTCAACTCAATTTTTTTAAGCCATTTGGACCTGTTTCGCTTTAAAGACTCGGGAGGCCTGTATACGCTTTTTTTGAAATGAAAAAAGTATAATACCTAAGACTACAAAGTATGAATATATTATTACATGACTCAAACCAAACGTTTTTCAGCTAACTATTATTTTCATACGTTGCGTTCAACAACTGTGCTTTAATAACGAAACCATAGTAAAATAAATAACATCATAGTCCAATCCCCACGACTAAGGAATATTGCAGATGAACAATTGTCAAAATGCAGTTGCTACAATACAAAGGCGATTGAAATCGTTTCGAACAAAATATTGAATTATTTCGTTGTAATTAAACAACGCCTATAAATTTGTCTATACGGTGAGTATGATATATGTTAACCGTAAAAAGTCATTCGACTTAAAACATTCAAGTAACGAAAAGAAATCGTTTGGGTGTGCCGCGAGCTCAAAAAACTTTCAATACCGGTTTGAAGACACTGTTCAACTGACCGAACACATGCAGTATCAAATGTCATTTGAGTGTTCTGTGTGTTCGAAAACGTTCGCTCGAAAAGACAATCTAACACGACATGTGCGATGCCACACAGGTGAAAAGCCATTTGAGTGTACTGTGTGTGCGAAAATGTTCTCTGGAAAAGACCAACTAACGCGACACATGCGATGCCACACAGGTGAAAAGCCATTTGAGTGTACTGTGTGTACAAAGACGTTCACTGAAAAAGTCCAACTAACGCGACACATGCGATGCCACACAGGTGAAAAGCCATTTGAGTGTACTGTGTGTGCGAAAATGTTCGCTCGAAAAGACCAACTAACGCGACACATGCGATGCCACACAGGTGAAAAGCCATTTGAGTGTACTGTGTGTACAAAGACGTTCACTCAAAAATACCTTCTAACGCTACATATGCGATGCCACACAGGTGAAAAGCCATTTGAGTGTACTGTGTGTGCGAAAATGTTCGCTCGAAAAGACCATCTGACACTACACATGCGATACCACACAGGTGAAAAGCCATTTGAGTGTACTGTGTGTACAAAAACGTTCACTGAAAAAGTCCAACTAACGCGACACATGCGATGCCACACAGGTGAAAAGCCATTTGAGTGTACTGTGTGTGCGAAAATGTTCGCTCGAAAAGACCATCTGACACTACACATGCGATACCACACAGGTGAAAAGCCATTTGAGTGTACTGTGTGTACAAAAACGTTCACTGAAAAAGTCCAACTAACGCGACACATGCGATGCCACACAGGTGAAAAGCCATTTGAGTGTACTGTGTGTGCGAAAATGTTCGCTCGAAAAGACCATCTGACACTACACATGCGATGCCACACAGGTGAAAAGCCATTTGAGTGTACTGTGTGTACAAAAACGTTCACTCAAAAAGGCCAACTGACACTACACATGCGATGCCACACAGGCGAAAAGCCATTTGAGTGTACTGTGTGTACAAAAACGTTCACTGAAAAAGTCCAACTAACGCGACACATGCGATGCCACACAGGTGAAAAGCCATTTGAGTGTACTGTGTGTGCGAAAATGTTCGCTCGAAAAGACCATCTGACACTACACATGCGATACCACACAGGTGAAAAGCCATTTGAGTGTACTGTGTGTACAAAAACGTTCACTCAAAAAGGCCAACTGACACTACACATGCGATGCCACACAGGCGAAAAGCCATTTGAGTGTACTGTGTGTACAAAGACGTTCACTCAAAAAGGCCTTCTAACGCGACATATGCGATACCACACAGGTGAAAAGCCATTTGAGTGTACTGTGTGTACAAAAACGTTCACTGAAAAAGTCCAACTAACGCGACACATGCGATGCCACTCAGGTTGAAAACAGTTGGATTTTTCAGCGTGCTCTCAAGTTTTCCCATGAAGTAGCCGTCTAGATAATCACCAGAATCTCAAACCGGACAAAAGTTACATCATACACGGCCTAACCGTCTCGAGGGCTTACTTAGTATTTTCGCGCCCTTTTTTTTTTGATCATGTGTTATGTTGATAAATTGGTTGTGTATAAAAATAAACAAATTAAATCATTTTTGGCATGTTTATAATTATTTTCATTCTGAGCCGGGAGAAGGATTTATTTATTTCAAAATAATGTTGATTATTTTTGTTATAATTATTATTATTAGAAACACGTTTTTAGGTAGAAAATTTGGTCCAACATCTACATCTTGTTAATCAATAAAATATTAGAAGTTGTGTGTTATTGTTGCCCGTACGCGCTGTGCGTAACCGGGCACCGGTGATGATAGACGCCCGTACATTTCCACCGTCGGCGAACGCTCTTTTGTGGGCAGACACGCGACGACGACGACGGGACAATGATAATCTAACACGCACGCGTATGTACCCGTACGCATATAAGCATAGCGTACGTTGTTTGAGAACCCGATGAAAACCCTGTTCTCTGATTGGCTCTCATTCAAATGAGATAACAATTTCAGTATCAATTATCTATTATCAAATTGCGATTTTTGAAGGTTTTATAGTTTATTTCACGGTTTTAGATCGTAAATCTTGGTTTATTTTATGAAAAACGCTGAATGTATGTTTACGTGTGTGATGTATGGAAGAAACCAATATTAAAAAATTACCTACATAATTCAAAATTGTATCTAATGTTGAAATTCAATCATGAGAAATGATGATGAAATATTTTTGTAAATGCGGTGTTAATCACCTTGTCTGTTGACAATGAAAGATTACTAAACATTGAAATCGGCCAAGTTAATTAACAGTCATATAAATTATACGCTATTCCTAATAAATATTCATTTATATCGCGATTTTGGTAAGTCGTTACAATATTGAATATACGTGCAGCCACTTCTCGATATTTTTTTCGTTTTGTCGGAGGTTCTTGACCAACTACCCACTGTGCAATAATTTGTCCTAGCAATGTTTCTGAGCTGTTTTGATGAAACACGGAACATCGCAATATTTGTTTATTTTGCGTAAAAATAACATCTATGTTACTGCAATTGTCCCGCATTGCTGTTTTTCTTTTAACGTTCCTTTCAACATTAATTAAATTTAACATCCCAACAACCAAACTAACATGTATGTAACATCGGAGCAATGTTAAAGAGATGTTTCTGTGATATCATAATATGTGATAATAATAAAGTAAAAACAAAAAGTGCAAAATTGAAATTGCGAACGTTAAGATATGAACCCTCACCGTAATCCTATAGAGATCCTAATTGTTATGACTGTCCTACGCCTAAACCAACCTAAACTACCTAACTTATGACAACACGATCAAAATTGAATGTATATAAAGAAAATGTATATAGGTACAAAATAATTAATATATTAATTTATGAATTACGATTACTGGTTAATAGGTATATATTACCTTTCAAAAGTGAATCATTTCATCGATTGATATTAGATAATTAGTAAATTTGTATTATTTTTTGAATATTAATTTAAATACAATATACAATTTGACCAATTGAGATATTGTATTTACTTAAAAAAAAGTCGAACATACTTACTAATTAGCAATATAATTATATATTCTTTGCTCCTTGATTACTTGGTATTATAGGTTAAAAATATGAGTACCTAGGTGGACCAATTTCATTTTTTTTATTGAGTTAAGGTATTAGGTAGGAAAATTCAGATTTGGTACATTCCTATATACCTACTGACTTATTTGTAAATTTGTAATTGTAATGTTAAGTACTTAAAATGGTAGGCATTAACTTATATAATATAATTAAAACAACATATTATAGAATTTTTAATAAAGTTCTTATATCATTAGGTACATTTATATTTTCAGATCTTAATAATTTTAATAAACTATTACCACTATTATGAGAAATATTATATTCAATTATCCAAGAACTTGATTTGTCAGAAATACTATTATTTTTTAATACATTATTTCCAATATGTATTTTTTGGTCATAGGAATATTCAATGTTTGGTTCAGGTATAGGAAGAGTTGTTTTGTTTATTATACTATTATCACATAGAGAAAACGAAGAGTCTAAATTGATTGCATCAGTATTAATAACAGTAGTATTAGAAGTTGAATTATATATTACATCATGTAAAGTTAGAGGTAAAATAGAAGTTTTTTCTTTTTCTGCATTTAAAAGTCGTTTGAAGTGGCGTAAGGATACAGTAGCAATTGACTTCTTTTTTTTGTGACTGGATAACTAGACATAAATACAAATATAATTAATATTAGTAGGTATAAAACTCAATTTGTTGAAATAAAATATGAACAAAGTATGAATAAAATGTTACTACTATAATACTTAAATATAAATAAAATATTATGTATATCTGATGTGAAAAAAAATATTTATAAGAGAATGGGCAATACATATTTTAAGATTAAGGTTTTTTTGTTCGACAAAATCTTGTGTTTGCATGTCTAAGCCAGTCTGAAAAAACTTTTTCAAACTCTGCTTCAGTAAATACAACAGATGCATTTTCTAAAATAACTCCTACAATAAATACAGATAGTTTATAAAAAACTGGAAAGTTTAATTACATAATATGCATTAGTGTATAATTGTTTACTTTTTATAATTTTTACCAGCTCTGAGCTTCCTATTTTTGTATTAATATCTTTGCCACGACCTGTCCATGTACATTTAATAGCGTACTCATCAGTAAATAGTTTGGGTAATACTCTAACTAAATGTTTTTTTGGATTTTCTCCACCAGTATTTCTAATAAATGATTCCTAAAATACATAAAGATAGTTTGTGCATTTTTAATTAATCAAAATATTTAAAACAATTAATTATTATATTAGCTATTTTAGTTGTAATAAATACTATATACCAATTTTGAAACAAAATTTAATTCATTACAAATTCTTTCTTCAATAGCACAAAACCAATTGAATGATTTAATTGGAAATTGTGTCAAAAAATCAGAATCAAGATATATAGATGTCATAGGAGCTTGATGGATTTTTGAGTTATTGGCTTCTAAAACTTCAATTTTTGATAAAATTCTATGGAGTAATAAATTAGAAGATGCTTGCTCCTTATGCAGATTATTCATTGCAACAACTAATTTATTAATTGTAATATCACCAACACCTACACATTAAAATTATGATTTATAATAATATTGATAATATATACTTAATATAGAAAAAATGAATTTATTGCAAAATCAAATAGTTTGAATATTTTAAATTGAAAGTAAAATGAGTTAATTACCCGCATTTGCTAAACCATCACTAGAAACTGTATGCTCATTACTGTTTTTCTGAAATATTTACACATAGGTATATTTTATTAAATGTAGACATTTTATTGAACAGAGGAATTTTTAAGTTTTTTGGTATAGCTTAAGGGATATAAAAAATAATTAGTATTTTCCCAGCTCACAATACAGAATAATGAAATAATTAATAAATAGAAAATTTGAAATATTACTACAGATATGTTATTAGGAAATCATGGTAGCCAATCCTGTATACTTATTCCTCGACTTATTCTAAACTAATTATTTATATGATTCAAATTATATTTAAGCTTTTGTCAAACATCGATGTTACTGTGTTACATTATTATAATAAAATAATATTATACTTAATTAATTAATTAAATACTCTAATTGAAATAAATATTTAATTTTAATCTATTCAGATAATTATTTCAATATGAGTAAGAATAAAAAATAATAATTAGGTATTAAAAAAGATGACTACTATATAATTACCTCATGTAAGTCTTGTAAAGTAGGTATTGAAAAGCTTGAATATGATGGTAATGGTTCGTTTGAACATGATGGTAATGGTTCGTTTGAACATGATGGTAATGGTTGGTTTGAACATGACGGTAATGCTTGAGTTGAAAATGATGATGATGATTGATTTTCATAAGACTGCAGGAATGGTTGGCTATTAGACAATGATGAACTTGAGTCTAAAAGTGTTAGTGAATAGTTTGATGTTGATGGTGGAACTAAGTCAGTAATAGGAGTCTTTTGATTTGTGTATGGTAAAATGTTGATCATATCTAAAAAAAAATGTCAAAACAATATTATCTTAAAATAATTTTATTTCTCTAAAACATACCATCATCATTATCATCTGAAGATGAGCCTTCTTGGATCTTTATAAGTTTATGAGGTTCCTCAGTTTCTGTGTTTGATGATTCAATTTCCACTTGAGTGTGCCATGCTTTGTTGAAATTATCTAAAACAGAAATGAATTAAAACAATATAAAATAACAGTATAGATAGGTACCTACCAACATATTATAAAAAATATTATCAACAATTAAAACGTGTTTAATAACTTAACGTAACAGTTTATATAGTATTATGATTCTACAAATCGCTTGATTTTAGTTTGACTTGAGTATGACATGCTATATTAAAATGATCTTAAAAGAATAATATTATCAAAGCTTTGGTGAATATTTTTACTTAATTAGCATTATTTAATAATATACAACAATTAGGTATTATTATATGTTTTAAAATGATAATGATTATGTTACTATTATTTCTATAATAATTTCACTATTTTAATTATGTTTCAAAGCTTCAGATAAATAAAAAACAAAAAAATAGAAAATAATACAGGAACAATACCTCCCGAATATTAAATATTATAAAGAATATAAATATATATAATATAGGTATATGTAATATGTATATTAAATATTTGCCAAAATATGCATTATTTCCGCCATGAATTTTAATTTTGAAAATTTCCCAATCGTTTTCTGGATTTTTGGCTTCTCTTAGCTCTTTACTGGTTACTCGACATTTTGGCCAATAACAAAATCTTTCAGCATTATTTTCTTGAGGTTCAACTATCCAATTAACAGGCAACACACTGAATTCTTTTGATACTTGAAATATTACAACAACCCATCTTTTTCTGTAGCTCTGTTTATAATAACTTAATATTAATGAACATGATTATTCATAACAAATATATTATAGGTATCGATATATGGAAGAAAGACAATGTTTTTATTATTATTATTACTTCTTATAACATTAATTAATCTTACCTTATTTAATTGTCCAGCCATTGTAGGTGACGATCACACAACAAATTTATAATAATTAATATCACTTTCAGAAATATGATAGTTTAATTATAAATCAAAAAATAACGTCGGAGATATTAATTTAAACAAAAATAGAACAGTAAAAAACGACAGTATGTCTGTTTAGTCAGTCAAGTGTACACTGTACAGTGTACAAGTACAACCGTAAAAGTTCAAATTCTATAATCTATATTATAGAGAATAGTATTTTATTGAGTGAAAATTGTGTATCGCACTATTGCCAATAGAATCTGGTGGATAAGTGGAGCGGTGGGGGCCAGCGGTCGAAATTTCAGGAATACCTAGTATATTACAAAAATAACTTACCTACAATATACTATTAAAGTATTAACACGGATTTTAAGTATAATTATTCATATAATCTGTACTATAAATATACTTATAAACACACTGTACTATAAATAGTAGAACATAATTAATACTATATACACTTTATATTATTATATTTTTCAAAATACAAATAAAAGGGCGGGCAAATAATTTAATTGTCGTCAGATTTTTGGTAGACTATTATTGTTGGTAGGTATTAGGTATATTAGCAACATTTGGATGGCGTGATAACATCAAATCTATAACCTTAGATGGATGTTTACTATGTAGTGGTTTCATCAATGTTATTAATGCAACTTTCAACCAATGTTTTTTTTAACATCCCAACCATGTTGTCTGAACATCAATTATGTGATGTTACAATGAAACGTGAAGATTAAGTTACTGGGATGTTGGTAACAGAATGCACAGTGGGTATAAACTGATTAATTTTTATTTCAGTTAATCCCTGTTCTTTTTTAAACGACATCAATTAATCGCCATATACGGTTGGGTGAGGTGCGGCTAACAAAGATGAAAACGCTTTATGCCAACCTTCTACGGAGTTATTTGTTTTAGGTCATCCTAGAAGTGTCGTTTCACATTGGTTCCACTACTCTATACTAAATGTAGGTGGCCGACGGATTCTTCGTCTTGTTGGTCTTCCGATCCATGTATCCTCAAAGTAATCTACCAATGGACGCAAAAGCTCTTCGTTTTCTACAAAAAATGTTTGTGACATTAGTTGATCAAATGCATCTTCGATATCAGATATTGGGATAAAAGCTAAAGCCATTAATTTCTTTAAATTATTAAAGCAAAATCTACATCAGAAACACAGTTTTCGCGAATATCAGGAATGGTTTGTATTTTTCGCCGTACACATTGTCCAAAATGAAAAAAACATCCTCTTATTTAGGCGATTGTAAAAATGTCGCTAAATCCGCCAGATAGTGCTTGTTTAAAATCTGCCATAATAGTTGCTGGCTGTAGATTTGTATTTAAATTTAAAAGTTCTCGAGCTATTCGGTTATAACTACCTCGTGTTTTATTAGGAACAAGTGCATAAACTATAACGACAAAACTGTATTGAACTTTATAGCATGTGTTGTAAGGAGCTGAGTAAACAGGTGTGGGGATGATTTGAAGGTACCATCAAATAAACCAATGACATTGTTCAGATGATAATATTTTTAAATTATCATCCGTTGAAAATAATAAAATCCGATTATTATCGCAAGGACCACTATCATAAAGAATGAATAGATCGTTATTTAATGTAAGAGTATATGGCTCGATAAGAACCAATTTTCCAAAAATTCGTAAAAGTTTTAAATTCGTCCTTCGAGCAAGAACCATCGGTTAGGTTGATGTTAATAATTAATTGATGTTAAAGATATGCCTATATTTGTCATAATAAAGTATATTTTCTTTAAACTCCAATGTGACATACCATTTTTAATTGGTCAACGTATAAGTACAATAGGGTTTAATGAACATTTACAAGCATATGAAATAAAAAATAGTGATGATCTATTATGTATTTCATTTGATGATTTACTTGTATAGAACAAAGTCCTTGTGTTTGTAGCACAATGTTTGATGGTTGTACATATGTATCATGTAATTTGTAAAATGTTACTACTTATATATTTTATATTTTTATACCATAAAATAATAATGTATTTTATTTGTTAAATATTTTTTTTTATGTTAAAATGTTTAAATAATAATATTGTACGTATTACCTATTTTAAGGGTACCTATATTTTAAATTGTGTATTTTATATTAAAATGTATCAATGATAATTTATTCATTATATTTAGTTTTTATTTATTTATTCATATATATTATTAAAAATGTATATAATATAATTTGATATATATTATTCCCCCTCCTATATCCTAGGGATTATTCAACCACTTTATTTTGGTTACTACAAATGATGAGAATTGTTACCGTAACCTTATAATATTGTTGGAAATACTATTTATTGCTTTATAATTACAAAACAATTTAGGTTAGGATGACCGTAGTGTATGGTTAATGGAACCATGTAAGCTGGTAGAATTTCTAACCAAATTGTTTGGTTACATAAACTGAATTATGACAACCAAATGGGTTTGGTACTTGGAACTATGATAAATGGTAGTCCCTATACCTACCACTGAATTTGGTTAGGATAACCATTTAATTGGTATCTAAAACCATATAGTTTTTTCCGTGTATTTCGCAACCAACTTTTCGAGGTTTGCAACTTGATGTATAACGCTCGAAAAACGTTTTAAAAAAGTTGATCGGGCAAAGTTAGGGGCTGACTTCACACACGTCAAATCTTTTGGTATTTTTTCATAAGTGCCAGCAAGATTCATTAAATAATTAAGAAAATAATGAGTCATGAGTTCTGAAGTGATGTCACTGGACACTCCCTTCTTACAAGCTTTTATTTCAATACCACCTTCATACAATTTACTTATTGTATTATCAATGTATACAGATTTTAAATATTCTTTTAAATAATAATAATAATAAAATAAATAAAAGTGCCAGCAAGTCTCAGAAAGTCGAACATTTCTTTGTGAACTTGAATGCATTTTGTACATAGTTTTTTTTTTTTTTTTTTTACCGTGTATTATTGCTTTATACGCACACTATCGAGAAAATTCCAAAATCCATTACTCTATTCAACAGGCTTACTTCACTACAATCTCTATATTCATCCACCACTCCAACGACGTCTAAAATGCGGCCACCCTCACGATCTCATTAGTCAAAATCCACCTCCAGTCTAATCTGTATATTACGTTCATAATTTTTGCATTTAGTATCTGAAATCATACTGTAATCATATTGTAATTATTTAGTTTATTAATTGTATATACACCTGTCCATATTTTTATATGTAGAATTATCCTTTTGAAACAGCCACAAACTAATATTGTTTTCTATTATCCATAGATATCGTCAGATAGCCACGGCTAGGAATGTCTTATTTTATTAATTTAATACTCCATCCAATCGTGTTATGAAATTTTTTAATGTATTAAATATCGATATTTTTGCTTGTAATTCATTGGAACCTTTTAAACGTCATATTGTGCCTCTTGCTTTACGTTAATTATTATTTATTATTATCGATCGAATTACATAAAAGTGTATTATGTATGTACCTACCGTTATGAATAATTATTGTACCGCTGCTGTATTTTTCTTCTTTACTGATTATCAGGGGCGCAATTTCACTGAAATAACTGGGGGTGCTGAAGCCCCTCTATTTTATAATGTTATTTCGTGGCTATCGATACTTGCAGCCTTCAATTATAACCATTTCGTCATATTACACCATTTAGAAATGGCTACCTGTGCTTTGAAAAGAATATACTTATTTAATTGCACATTTATTAATAAACGTAACATTACATTCTGAACGATTAAATGATTTGTTTTTAAAATAAAATATAATTTTACAACATCATTCTTCTTTTACTTTTACCAAAAATATATTGATAACTTCATTTATATCAATATCATTGGTTAAATCCTTTTCAATATATTATAATATTGACAGATCTGTCAATCTCTCTAGACCCATCGATACCATAAACCAAGTTTTGATTTTACTTAGAGCTGAAAATGATCTTTCGCATGTAGCTGAACTTATTGGAAGTGTAAAAGCAACCTGGAATTCAAAAAAAATTTAATATTTCATATTGTTAGAAAAAATTATATTTATATAAAAAATATAAATTAAATAATAAATTTCATAAGAATTAATTATTACTTGTAATAATATGTAAAGATTTGGATGTACATGTTTTTCAACTGTTTTCTTCAAATCTTGAATATCGTATTTTTCATTTACCATTTACCATTTTCACGATCATTATTTGAAGCATTATATTTAATTATTTATAAATATAAATAAAACAATATTAACTGTTTTCTTCACATAATTACTATTACAATGCAAATAAACACGGTTAAAATTTGGGGGTGCTGATTTCAAAACTGGGGGTGCTAAGCACACCCTAGCCCCCCCCAAATTGCGCCTATGCTGATTATTTTAGATTCTGAGTGAATCGAAGGATCTTATGGTTTTACAATTATGTTTCTTTTTTCTTTCTGTTTTTTTTTTCTGTAAACACTTTTTCGTATAGAAATTCTTGTCCAAAAGTTTTTTTGTCCTTGTCCAGCAACTTTTTAGATTCGAAATTGAACTGAGATGGTACTTTAAAGAGGTCATTTTTCCAAAATCTCCATAGTTTTTCCAGTAATCAAGAATAACGATCGAAAAACTGAGTAAAAACGGTAAAATCGGTAAAAATCCGCCGTAAACGAAATTTTCACTGTTCAGATTTTAGGTATTTAGTCATAAATCGAAAAGTATTGAAGCTAGAAACTTGAAAATTTTATCCAATATCAAATACACTTTTTTATATTGGACAACATTTTCAGAACAATTGTAGCACTTTTGACTTAAATATAGAACTTTTAATTTACCAAATTGTTTGAAAGTTTTAATGTAATATAATTTTAAATATTTGACAAAAAGTTCTGAAAATTTAATATGACCTTACTCATATACCTACCTAATTATCCTAACAAAAATTCAAAAATCGTGAGTCAGGATTTTTTTTTATACACACTTTAATAAATTATTATAACTCACCAAAAATTATACAAATAACCGTAAAATACGTAAACAGTATTTAAATAATAATATATTATAATTTATATTACACTGAAGCTTTGCTCAGAATCGTTTTATACTAAAGAAATGAGTCATCATTTCTTTTAAACTTAATACATTCATCACCAATATCTTGTCCGAGGACCGAAGGGACGAAGGACGAATTTGTACCACCATCATCTCACTTACCAGCTTTTTCAATGTGTTATTATCGATTACCTATTATTCACTGCTTTGTACATTGGGCCCGTCCCGTCCCGTTTAAATAAATAATTAATTAATTAACTAAAAAAAAAACAAAAAAAAGAGTGTGACATCGCCGACGTACGCGACTACCAACACAGTGTACGCGTGTGCCGAAGAATAAACATCACTTACAAAACGTCTGGTCTGATGTACGCGATCGGAGCATTCCGATCGGCTACTGTAGTCTCGTTTATTGATACAGATTTAACGCGTGCACGTAGTATACACGCGAAATGCGAGGGTGGTGGAATTAGCTAGCTACTCGTATATTCGGCGCGTCAAACGCGACGAGACGAATTCGAGTGGTCGTGCACGTGCACAGCGTGTATGGTGTACGTGATTGAGGATCCACGACGAGTCCAGTGCGAAATCTGATTCGTGCAATTCAACGAGTCGAGGCGCGTTTGCGACGTTAGCCTTTTACTATAGGGAGAAATACAAAAGGGTCGAGACGATTCTTACTTGATATGTGAAACGCAATATTAATATCGGTAAAAAATTCAATTAAAAAGAGGGTGGATTTAATAAAAAAGAGCGGAATAAAATGTTACTTAAGTACATTATCTATACATCCACGATCACAGCTCAAATTATAGTCGTGTTAATTTTATGTTAACTAGTTATTTGATACCTACATTTTAGAACATTTACATACTTTATATACATACATAGATGGGAGTTTGTAATTTGCACCAAATTAAAGATATGTAATTTGCACCACTGTAGGTAGTCGAAAGTAGTGTTTGTAATTTGCACCAAAATAAGGGTATGTAATTTGCACCACCCTCAGGTAGTAAGAAATAGGAATTGTAATTTGCACCAAAATTATAATCGATATATTTTTTCGATAGTATCATTTGTATCGATAGTTTTATTAATCGATATTCTCGTTGACGCGACGTCAAGACTAGATGAACACGAATGACAATAATAATTTTTCGGGATTTTTCACCTTATCTGGTAATATTTTGACGTTTTACGTCCAATTGTCGGTCGTAATCGCGTTATATCACGTTATATGTGTATTTATATAATGTATATCAGTTTATTATTTTGATCAAATACTAAGCTATACTACATAAGCTATACGTTTAGTCTTGCTGTTTCGTCGTAATACGTAATTTAACGTAACATTTTTGAAGTGCAGTATTTAATTTTTTTTTAAATATGGAAGTTAAGATAATTAAAAGTAATCGCGGGGAAGATATTTTAGAATACGATAACCATACTTTTTATTTTGCTTATAAAACAAAAACTACAAATATAATACGTTGGCGTTGTACACAGAGAAAATGTTCAGCGAAATTGTTTACTACAGGTGAAAATTTGACGATTGTCCGGGATGAAAGCGTACATTTAAATCACGATAAGAAAAACTTAAACGTTTATAAATTAAACCAATTGTGCAAAATAAAAGCACGAGAATCACCATATGAAAAACCAGCCAAAATTTTAAGAAATGTAGTGCAAAATTCAACAGATTCCAATGTTATCACTACTAAGGATATTTCAGATTTAAGACGTAATATATATAATACGAAGAGGAAGATATTGCCAAAATTTCCAGTATCACAGAATGAAGTACATTCCATGCTGTTAACAATGGATATCAAAACACACACAGGTGAACCGTTTATTTTATCAAACGATTCTGATAAAAATATAATTATATTTTCTTGCAAAACAAACATTGATTTTTTATGCAAAAGTGAAACAATCTATCTTGATGGGACATTTGATTATTGTCCGAAATTATTCACTCAACTTTTTACTTTACATGGATATTTTAATAATAATTACGTTCCACTTGTATTTGCGCTGTTACCAAATAAAACAAAACAAACGTATACACATTTTTTAAATATTTTGGTACTTGAATGTCAAAATGTTGGTCTAATATTAAAACCTACAAAAGTTATATGCGATTTTGAAGAATCAATTCATATTGCTTTAAGAGAAGTTTGGAATGATGTTAATATCTTTGGGTGTCGTTTTCACTTAACGCAATCTTGGTACAGGAAAATACAAAACTTAGGACTATGTAAAGCGTATAAAAATAATAAAACCCCCGAAGGTGAATGGTTGAATAATATTTTTGGGTTAATATTTTTAAATCCTAATGAAGTGGGCTCATGTTTTGTTGATGACTTTATGTCAACAATACCACATGATATTAAATTTCAAATGTTTGCTGACTATTTGACTGATAATTATATAGACAACAATTCATTATTTCCACCGTATATTTGGGCAGTTGCATCATCGTCGTCGACACACACAACGAATGCATGTGAATCCTTTCACAGTAAATTTAACGCAGAGTTTTATCATCCACACCCACAAATTTTCAGTTTCATTAAAGTTCTAACAGATTTTCAAACAGATACGTACATAAAACTATCAAGTTTACATATAACTCCGCGAATAACTTCTCAAACATGTCAACGGACGAAACAAATTCAAGCTGCTTTGGACCAGTATGATAATAAATTGATTTCAAGAACTTCATTCATTGCATTAGTTGCATACAAATACAATAAACGTGTAAGTATTAAAACAGTGAAATATAACAGCAATTAATAGTATGTACCGACATAAGTTTACTTTTTTCAAACTATAAATTATTTTTACAGATTATTCCACCTTCAATTAACTGCGAAACATAAAATGGTATCAAAACAATCCGTCAAATCAAATAAAACATAGGTGAATTTGTTTTTTTTAAATTTTACATATAATTGTTTTAATTGACAAACTTTTTTTGTATAAATTTGTTTTTTTATTAATTTTACACATATAATTATTTTAATGGGACACCTTTTTTTTATATTCATAATTATACGATTTTATATAAACTTACAACAATATACGCTCAACTATTTTATAAATAATAACTAAGCTTCAGTTATTTTAGGATATAGAAAATTGTAAGTTGGTACTATCGTCCAAATTTTTTTTGTATACTATCGAAAAAATAATCGATTTTAATTTTGGTGCAAATTACAATTCCTATTTCTTACTACCTGAGGGTGGTGCAAATTACATACCCTAATTTTGGTGCAAATTACAAACGCATTTTTAAAAAAATGGTGCAAATTACAAATGTTTTATATGTTTTGGGTCAATTTTGGTGCAAATTGACTACAGCCACATAGATTTATTAATTTATATTGTATTAAGATAGGTTATTTTTTATTTTTTCCTTGTTTATTTTTGGGTGGTGTAACTGGTCTTCCAGATGACAATACTGTATTTTGTATGTTGACATTTAAAAATTACCTTCTTAATAATCGTCTAGCGTTAGAACGTGTTTACTTTATTAACGAGACAACTCTGTTTTTATGAGTTTTATCCGAAAACAAATTATTCCGATGAATTTTAAGTAGAAAATATTCATCCGTACAAAAGTACAGAAAAATTAGTAGCTCTAGTGCCAATGCTAGTCAATATTTAAAAGTGAGAATATTATAATTTTGGAAATTTTCAATCAGATTTCTATAAAACAAACGACACGCTCGATTCAATGAACCTGACCGACATTTTGGAACTTTTGAGGGTGACGCGCTCAACGTCGGTCTTGACTGGGTTAATATATTCTTGACGATATTTCAATTTTTGATGATACACCTTGCGTAAATATTCCATTATAATCATTATTATCTGGCATTTTGCTTTGTTACGCTAAGATTGTTTTCAAGCCTTAATCAAATCTAAGTCTACAGTCTAGTACTCTAGTGGGTTATATTGAATACAATTTTAATTTTAATTATCATCGAGAAATCGTTTATATTTTCATTGCAATCACTTTTTCTCACAATCTTTGCTAAAGAATCTAAATAAAGATATATTGCTCAATTAACAAGAACCGAGCAACGCAACTTTAAACTTTTAAAGCTTGAACGAATTTGAACTTAATTATCGAATCCCGATGTTTAGAATTACTAAAAGAACTGTACTTCGTATAATCTCTGTGTACTTTTTTACACGTCAGTCCCAATTTAAGGGTTGGTGAACAATACGTTTTTAATAAACATTAATTGAAAATCATTTTGATAATATATATATTATAAATGTATACTGCATTGCACAGGTATTATTTCAATGATATATTTTACTTAATAAAACGTTGATTAGGATGAGTTTATTAAAAAATATCAAGGTAAAAGGGCGTAACCAGGGAGGGCAAGATGGGCGATTATTTTCGATTTAGAACGTCTACATACCTACACGCTTTCTACGTTTATTAATTTGTAATTATATAAAAAAAAGAGTTTCAATAAGAAGACGAAATTAATTTTTATATATTATCTGATTAACTAGTCAAAGATTATAATCACTTTTTATTAGTTAAAACTCGTAAGTATCCATACAAAACATGTAAAACCAATGTTATATTCAAACACGGTATGTCGATAATTATTCATAACTCACCTTTATTGATTACATGGTTTAAAAAAAAAAAAAAAATCATCCAGTAGTGGTTGTGCACTTGCGCCGACCGACAACAACACACCGTCAACAACTACAGTCGAATCCGCTTGTTACGATCTAAACGATATTCCGGGTAAAAAGATTCTCAGCTATGCATCCAGTTGGCTTTAAGTCTGATGTGCAGTAAATTTCGGTCGTGAATAACGATATCGATTACAATGATAATCTGGATATAAGATGTTATTTTGCAAATTAAAATTGGTTTTTTATAACCGCCTATAACAATATTATTGTGTAAACATATACTATAAAATATATAATATGTAGGTACATACTTTAATTTTAACCATAAACACATGACGCATGTAATAATAGTATGTTAATAACACATTAACACATCTACATAACGTATAGTTAAATATACAGTAATGAATAAAATGAAAATCTGTTTAACAAATCAATTTTTTCGAAATATCGAGTTTTTTTTTTTTAGAATCCGGGTATACCGAAATTCGGATATAACGATCCACTGATACACGTGTGTGTGTGTGTGTGTGTGTGTGTGTGTGTGTGTGTGTGTGTGTGTGTGTGTGTGTGTGTGTGTGTGTGTGTGTGTGTGTGTGTGTGTGTGACGTGCTCACAGAAAAACGAAACGTTATCCTCGGGTAGCAGTGTGTGCGTACTCAATCGGTACCTTTTTTAAGGTTTTAAGTTGACCGTGCGAGAGGAGCACACAAGGTGCACGGCGAAGACACGAACACCGCGCGTTCGTTCACGTTGTGTGTCATCAGGCTGCACGTAAAAATATATATATTTTATTGTACACACACACATACACACACACACACACACACATGATATTATTCACTTGTATATAATATAAACGTGTGCGTGTGTGTGTATACCAGACGAGTTGGTACAAGTTCGGTGACAGTTGTAATAATATATTTAACGGACGAGACGTCGCGCAGCTGGCCAACGCATACCGACGAAAGGGTCGCCGCGAATTCTCTCGAGCGATTTCTGCGAGAAAAAAATCGTATGCCTACGATTTTTTTTGATTTTTTTTTTTTGTTTTATTTTTTGTTCGTTTTATGATGTCGATCGAGTTTTTGACTTGGGTTTAGCCTTAAGGCGGTCGACGGCGGAAAGGATAAAAAAATTTCCCACTACTCGGTCATCGCGCGTGGGGAACCACGACGCTACAGTACACTCCCTCCGGGGCAGATTTCAATCTCTGCGCATACACGAGACGCGTCACTCGATACGTGTATTGATGAGTTACGATCGCGACCAGTCGTATAGGCGCCCGGGGGTAGCGGAAGGGCGAGATGCGATACGCGTTGTTAAATCCTCCTCGTCCACCCCCACTCAGTGCGTATTTTTTTAATTTTTTTTTTAAAGAATTGTCACCGGGAGACAAGAGAATACTTCCTCGAATTAAACAGCCAAACGATAGAAGTATTTTACTGCACTCACACTTCATAATCATTACAGATAAATCTTAACGCTCTTATTAAATGGTAAAAATCAATAAAAAAAAATATTGTTATTTATTGAAAAGAAGAAAATTTATTTATTTTGATTTATTTCAAGAAAGATAATATACTGCAGTTAAAAATTGAATTTGAAATTATTTTTTTTTACCATACCGAATACAAACATTTTCAATCGTCATTAATGCTTTTATTGTTATGTTTACATACTTTTAAAATTTTTCTCTCCACAATCGTGCACCTCTCAGCCTTTAACAACACCGTCGACTATAGGTGTTTCACTGCAGGTCGACATTTTCTTCGTCTAGTTGGCTGGTACCGAATTGGTTCCCGGGTCTAAAATCCGTGTACCGAATCGGTTCCCGTTTAAAAAAGGTACTGTTTTTGAGGTATGCCGAATTGGTTCCCGTTAAATTACGCACATTTTCCTTCTTGCAATTGTACAGGCTTAGGACTGGCAACTATAAAGTAGGTTTGGTGAAAAATGTGCGTTGATTTGTGTCAAAAAAATGATATTTAAATTTTTGATTTGGAAGTCAACTACCTAGTCATCAAAATAATGAAATAAATCGAATCTAATTAAAAAACGTTGATTTGCAAATTTGAAACAAACCTTCTTTTTCAATATTCAATTCGCGTATGCTTTTTATTAATGTACTCAGTCATACAATCGTCCAAGTATTTGTTATTTCTTTCCTGTTTGCTAGTAAGTTTTCTTGTATTACGACTTCGAAATTTAATGTCTGAATGCTGTTTAAAGTTTCCATGAAATCAAATATATTATAGGACGGGCACTTGCAAACAACTTATTAAGCTTTGAACGGAACGATTCGCCATACTATTTGTAGTCCTATCAATATTTTTGTCAAATCTAGCCCACATTTTCGGTGGTGCTATTCAAAATTAAAATTGTTACGATTTTACCTGTACAAAAAAGGGAACCGATTCGGCTCGACGTAATCAAAAATTCCTTTTTCAAACGGGAACCGATTCGGCCAAACGGGAACCGATTCGCCTACCCCCGTGGTCTGGTTTACCAACTAGTTAAACAAAATGCACTGCGGCCCGCCCTCGCCCGGGTTCCGGAAATGTAGTTTTACTGTTTCCTACGAAAAACGCCGGCGGCGCACAGTGGTCTGAAAATTGATTTTAGCTTGTCTAAATCCAAATTATTGAACTCAACAAAATTATATTTGTGGTTATTATTTATATTATGAATAACCTATACAAGACGATAAGTAAACTGCCTGTAGATAAAACCGGCCATAAACACAATCAAAGTTTAAATATCTGTAAAAGTTGATAAAATATTATCTAAAATTTATCACTAAACACGTAATGTGTTACTTTACTTTTGACGGTTGTTGTGAACACACTTTTAAAGTTAAAAGAATTTTTTTTTTTCAATTTACACAATGGATCATTTAAATCAAGGAAAGTACTTAAAATTAGATAGTTTTAATTAATTAAATTAATTTTAAAATTTAAATTGTTAACAATATTATACAAAATAAAGCAAAATACTAGTTTTATTTTATATAAAATACTATAACTAAAAATTAACAAATTTTAACAACTTATCAGTTTATGGAACTTATAGTAGATATATGTGGTTTGAATCTTCTATAATTTCCATTTGCCCCAATTTGCCCTAATTGAAAATATCACCTTTCTTTTAGCTGGATGTAGTCTAAAAATTAAGCAAAAAATCACTTATTATGATCTTTTTGAAATACTGCGTAAAAAAGGACCACTTAAACCAACAAATCTTGAGTCAAGACAAATTTTACTACATAAAGTATTAGAAGTTTATAATAAGCAGCTATGTGATGATGCATACCTTGAAAAAGTAAAATCAAAATTATGAAGTTTCACAGTTATGCTTGATAAAAAATGGACCGAAAATAAAAGAACTTATGATAGATTTATAGAAAAAAATCGAGAAAGGGTAAAAAAGGATTTTATGTTACCACCAGAAAACGAAAATAGAAGTGCTAGTAGTTCATCAAATAATTTAGGTCGTCCGAAAATTAATTTTAGTAAGTGTGCGGAAATAATGAAAAAGAAAAAAGTGAAACATTTAGTAAAATCGTATACTTCCCCGGAACTCTGTTATGCGGCCTCCACAAAGTACCAAATATCAGGAAAGAGGAGTGTTGGCAAACTTTTGAATGAGTGTATTAAAACTCCAAATAGAGCAAAAAAAATTATGAAATCATATACATGTTTTGAAGATGCAAAACCTATTCCATACACGATTAATGAAGCCTTAGCATTTTTAATAGAAAATAAATTAACAAAAGAACAATATGTTAATATACGAATTAATTCGAAAAACCGGAATTGTGATATATATCCTCCGTACGATGATATAATCGATGGAAAAAAAATGTTATCCGAATAACATAAAAATTATGGAATCAGGTTGCAAAATTTCAATGCAAGATCTCTTAGACCACACTACTAATCGCATCTTACAAACACCAGATATTAGACATATAGAATCACATATGAGTAATTTAGAAATGTTATATAAGTGGGGATTTTAGACAACATCACACAAGAAGAAATACTAGGATTAATAACAATGAAGATCTTTTACATATATTGTGCGTTTCATCTGACCCGGTCATATCCAGTCTACGTAACATACCAAAAAAAAATTACTGAAGCTCTCCGATGAAGCTCAAAATCTTATAAATATTGATTAAATATCACAATTTAATTATATTCACTTTCTATCTTTGTATATTTTAAATTAAATTAAAAAATTATATAATTAAAAATCGAATTTTTTTTTTAACCTGAAATTTTTGATAATTTGAGGTTGAACTCAAAAAAAAATGTTAAATTTGTGTTCGTTGCCCTTGAAAACAAATATTTTGATGTGGTAATAGTAATATAAAGTACAATTAGATTTAATATTAATTTAGACAAGTTAAAATCACTTTTCAGACCACTGTGCGGCGGTCGCAGACCGGTATAACATACAGATGTAGGTATTACCGGGCGTTTAATTACGCGTTCGCGCGCACGTGACGACGGTTTCGAGACGGGCTCGGGACGAACGGAGCTGAAGCGTTTCGTAGGCGTTACGACCGACCGATTTTACGACATAATGATGTTCTACCGCAGTCGACGGCAGCGACGCGCCGAGACCGAGACCGAGCGGAGCGAAAAAAAGAAAAGAAAAAGAACGTAACTAAACAAAAAGCATCGGGCCGTGATATGTTTTTTTCCGGCGCGCGCTCGTGGGGCTGTTTAAATCGTTTTTGGAAGCTGACGGCAAAAACTAGAATCTCCGCGGAGGATACGTGAGCGTTCGCGTATACGCAACGCCTCGCTGCAAAACACCAAGTGTCGAGATCAAAAACGTTTAATAGTATATAATTTTATCGCACACGATGAACTCGTACGGGTGCTTTGAATTCGTGACGTACGTAAACGCACATGACAGTAAAGCTGCGTACACGCCTAACAAACGTTTGGGGCACACTGCAGTGGGAGGAATTGAGGTTTTACCGCGACAAAAAATATTTTTCATAATAAAATCATATTATATTTATTTAGTTATAGTTTTAAATAAATATGTTATAATTTATGGGTTTATATTTACAAAAGAAAATTAATAAAATATCCAAGTTCTATTAATTGTGTGAAAACACGATAGGTAAATAATTATAGATACAGTATTTATTTTATAAAAAAAACCTAACCAGTCGGGGGACTGCCGGTAGAAGTGAAAACTTCTTAAGCACGTTAGGCACCCCGTAAGAAAGCATTTGCGGGTGAGGAAAAAAGTATGAAATCGCGACACCGCCACCGTCACCGAGAGTACATGTATAATATATATACTGTGGTATATATACTGTTATACTTAAGTGTGAGCGTGTATGTGTATATATACTAGAACAATAAATTTCACTTCGTTTTTAAAAATTTTGTAATGCTTAGGAAATAATGTATTACCACGAATTGTTTTATTTATCAATATAAAATACTATACATAATTATTTCAGTTATTTTACATAAAAGAAAAAAAATTACATGTCAAAATTATTACAAATGCAATTGATAATTAAATAATTAAATTAAAATCAAAAAAAAAAATAAATTAAAATAAAAATAAATAAATAAATAAATAAATACTACTATAAATACTATTTTTAATTTTAGTTTAATTGTTGTATTTGTGCGTTGTTGTTTTCCCGTAACTGCCGTCTGCTGCGCGCGCAGCTTTGATACACTAATGTATATACCACAGTACATATATATACTCGCGGTGGCGGTGGCGGTGGCGGTGTCGCGAGATCATACTTTTTTCCTCGCTCGCAAATATATATACCACTGTATATATATATACTCGCGGTGGCGGTGGCGGTGTCGCGAGATCATACTTTTTTCCTCACTCGCAAATGCTTTTTTATACGGGGTGCCCAACGTGCCTAAAGAAGTTTTCGCTTCAAAAATGTTATTCTGAATCAGAACATATGTCTGAATCTTCTGTTTCTTCATCATTGTCTGTAATTATTCATTGTTTTACTGAGGATGGTAATTCTGTAAATGGTGTTTTCAAAATTTTTCGCTTAGAAGATATCGCTGGGTCTGAACCAATTAATAGAGCATGCATTAAATCAGTATTGGTACTTATTCGTGATGTTTTGCGAGTATGATTTTCCATAACATTTTTATAATTTTTATTACATGTTTCTTGCGCTTCTTCAGATAATAATCCTATTGGTACAAGTGCATTTTTTATTACAATAGAACCATGTAACAAAATTTTATGTATACAGGGAGGCATGCGATACCAATTATACAACTCAATGTACATATAATTCGGCTGTTCCTTTACAGTATTCATCAAATGACTCAAAATTAATTTCATATCTACTAGATATTGCAATTAATATATCGCCTAATTTTTTAATCAGATTTAAATCAACACCTGTTATTTTTGCCGACATTTCTGCATTTTTTGAAATCTCCTTGCCACATTCCCAGTATTAGATGTTGCAAATTATCATTTACTCACGAAATTACCTAACCACTATCACGAAATTGAATATCCTATCACCAAATTACCTAACTTTTCACTATGACTTTTGAGCTTTTATAAAAACTTATCAAATAACTTAAAATCCAAAAACTGGATATATTCTAATAGTTTTACTATACGTTCATCAAACAATTAAAGTAATTAAGTATAATTACTGAAATTGAATCTGTAATTAGGCATCTAGTTAATTTGTCACGAACATTCCTTCCTTTACCCTATAGCGTGGACGCAGCTTGACGTATAAACGGCTCAGACAGTCAGACTCGGGGACTCTTTGTGCAGTAAAACGTTCGTATAGGTACTCGTTGGTACAGCCGGTCGCCTGAACGTTACAGATCTCAACAACAACCGCGGTACGCCGCGTCTCGATAGGCGTAGGTAGGTATAAATACACATCACGCGCCAGAGATATCGTATATATTTTATGTATAATTTACGAGTGCGTTTGGGAAATAAAGATGGACCTGTTTTTTCGATTTTATTTTATTGCGTTTCGTGTTCGATTCAACAATCGCACATAAAACACATCCGTGTGAAAATCACATCTGACGTCTCGGCGGCCGAGCCGGTGGAACACACGTGTGTGCGCGGGCGCGCGCGCCGCGGTGTACGTCGTCGCCATCCCGTACCGTGTGTGTGTGTTTTATGCGCGCGAGTCGTTTTATTACACTGGTGATACTTCAAATGTATTGACAGCCGTTATTTCATCGGAATCGGTTCCGACACGAATTTGTCGAGGTTTTAAAAAAAACGATTTAATGTGTTAAAAAAAAAAAAAAATTAAAAAAAATAAAATATAAAAATAAATAACTATTCATAATACGTATAATATACGTATCGTACACACACATACACACGTGTGTCTCGTAACATATACGTGTGTGTACGTGTGGGTAATATAATATGTATATTATTATTATTATTATTATTTGTGGACGCGGTGGTATTACTATATCGAAAGAAAACGTCACGACGAATCGTGTGTCGTCGGGGGGTAAAATTATTACACACGCCGAGAGACGTTTACAAATGGTTAACAACCGCGCGGCGCGGTATATTATAATGCGCCGTATACGTTACCTGTACCCATACGCGGCGGTACGGGATATAATATGATATTACGATGACCGGTTTCATAGTAGGTACACACACACACACACACGTGTTATCCGAAGACGCACACACTCGGGGGGGTTCGGCGTTTGTTTGCGTTTGTATTCGTAAGTGTTTGTCGTGTACGAGTGTACGCATGTGTGTGTGTGTGTGTACGAATGCGTGGCCTGTGCATATTAGAATACTAAATAGTTTTTAACGTACATGAATAATAATATTATAATAAAAACAAGCGACCGCGACGACGACGATTGGTTTGGACGTTCTTACGGAACGCCATTTTATATTTCACGTCATGTAGGTATACACGGAGAACCTTTAAAAACAGTAATAATAATAATAATAATAAATCCATTAAAGTCGGCCGAGAGATGTGCACGCGTAGAAGGGAACAGAGGAGAGAGAGTGAGACAGAGAGATAGAGAAGTAACGCGCGTTTTTTGTTATACGTTATTGTATTGTACGGTCTCGAAAGGACCGAAATTTCGATTTCGTCACTCTCTCCGCACGCCGCGTATTATTACAAAATATTTACGTACGTGCACAGGTCGTATAAAAATTATGACACGGCCATAATGATGTAGACAGACTTTATGTGATAATATTTCCCGTACGGTCGTGTGGAGTTTGTGACTATACGGCCCGAGCGCAATATAACAAGTACATAATAATCAGGGCTCGGAACTTTATGCAATTGCATATTTTTCAGGAAGCTGCATATTCAAAATCTGATTTGATACAAATTCGTTTCATGGTCCATACAATTGAAATACAAAAGTTTATGTTGCATATTTTTGCATAATTTAACTAAATTTATATGATTTCGCATATTAAAAGAATTTAAGCCTATTAATGCATATTTTATGCTTATAATTTATTATTAATAAATTTAACTATGTTGTACCTAGTATTAATTTCAATTTTGTTTTCACTGGCCCAGTATTTAATTTTAAAATTTTCGAGAATAAAAATATATTTATTTATACCAAGAGCTGTCACAGCACGTGTCATACCACGGTATCGTTAAATAAGTTGGATCTCGTAATCTTTGTTGACCGTTTGTTGGATGGTCGATAACTGCTGATATTTTAACATTTTAGTTAGAAAAATACATGAGAGATTTGTACATTTTTAAAAATTAAATGAATAAATATTAAAATATTTTTTTTTTCATAATTTTACTTTTATATGAATATTTACAATAAAAATAGTCAAGGAAAAATTACAAAAAACATTATTTTGTACCTGTGAAAAATAATTTTTTTTTCATAATTTTACTTTTATATGAATATTTACAATAAAAATAGTTGCATATTATACTGCATATTTGAGTTTTTTTTAGTGCATACGTATGCACATATTTTATAGTTTTTTAGTGCATAAAGTTCCGAGCCCTGATAATAATAATAATAATATGTAAACCAACACGCGCATACGACCCGACTCGTACATTTCTACTTATACGAGTGCTCTGTGTGTGTGTCAATGTGTGTGTGTGTGTGTGTGTGTGTGTGTGTGTGTGTGTGTGTGTGTGTGTGTGTGTGTGTGTGTGTGTGTGTGTGTGTGTATAACGTCGATCAGGCCCCGTGTCGAATTCTCCATTATTATTATTATTATTATTATTATTACTGTTTTCAATTTGGACGTTATACAGTCATACCGGCTTCGCCTGTCGGAAGGCCCGCGGCCGTAAAGGGGTGAGACCTATTGCAGTTAAACGTTATTTATACGTGTATCGGTATAAACTGGTATGCGCGCACCCTATTACATTCGCGCCGACACCCTTTCTAATTGTTCATGCGAACGCGTCAGAGACAAAAAAAAAAATAATAAAAATAAAAAAAAATAAAAATAAACCTCTAACGAAAAAAAAAAAAAAAGAAAAAAAAGTTAAACTTAATTACTCGCGGACGTCACGTCAGATTCTTTTCGAACAATGGACGGTGAAAATCGAAAAACAAAACAAACGGACGTTTTATATACAAAAGCCGTACTTGACTTTTATAATTTACAAAACGCGTATCGTATCGTAGATTTTTAATATACATATACGTACAGATATTATGACGTACGACACGGAAAAAAAACCGTCTTAATACCGGCACTGACGTTCACCGACGTTTTGAAACTCGTGACTCTAGGGAGTACCTACTGCACTGTACTATGTCAACGGTCGGTGTTTCTTTAATTTGATAACTAGGCAGTTGACAGGCTTTACAGCGCGAAAGCTGGAACTAACCAAGTGCGTTGCCAAATAATCCCAACAAACGACCGGGATATGAATCACGCGTACACAGCGGTGCATCCCCGGATTCGCGTTTGATTTTGAAATCCGTTCGGGTCAGGGAAAAATAATCCTGATTTGCGTATAAACAACTGCAAGAATCGGATTCTAAGGTGTCGTCGAATATCGCTGTCAGACTAATAGTCAGTACGTTCTAAAAAAAACACTACGGTCCCAAAGTACCTGTACGAAATATTGAAAATTATTCATCTTATGGACCGATTAATTCTATATCGTATTTTAATATTGCGTGATATGAGCTAAGCACTGTGTAATTCAATTTATTTTGTGAATTAATTAATTCGAATATAGTACTTAATTTTAGAATTAATTTTTTTTTTAATTTCAATCACATCCTACAAAAGTTTATATAGCTTAAATAATAATAATCTATCATGAAATATTATTAATAAATGAAATATAAGTCTTCTTCATACAACTTGCAGTTTTAAAATAAAATTTGTATCTATTTTGCCCGGTTTTCATAGATGAATTTATTTTAAGTCGATTTGACGTTTAAAACTTGATTCTTAACTCAAAATTGACTGAGCAACAAATGTGATTTCAAATTTTAACAAAACGTTTAATTTACAAGTGCCGTGTAATTTTTCTTGTTTTAATGTAATTTCATTTTTTCTACTTACATTAATTATAACATTCTGGTGCAGACCTCTTGAACTTATTTTAACATTTTAACATAACTTGGTGATACATGATATTTTCAATTAATTTCCGAATATTGAACTATACGTGGTTTTTTAAATTATTTTCTATAGAGCATAAAAAAATACGTATTTCTTTCCATTGGGTATTCTCGTTCCTCGGACAAGATAATGACAATGCGTGTATAATTGAATTTTAAAGAAACGATAAATAACTTCTTTAGTCGAACGATTCAGAGAAAAGCTTCAGTGTAAAAAAAAAAACCCATCAATCCGAAAAAATAAAATAACAGCAATGTGCACATCATCGCGATCGTCATGAACAACCTTATCGTTGATAATCGCGTGTGTGTCAACGATTCTTCAACATGCATTCATTATTGAAACATTTCATGATTCATATCATTAATAATATATTGTCTTGCTGAACCTAGAGTGTCTGAGAAACGTTTACTTTAAGCGAACCGGTTCAGCTATGAAACGCAAGCGGTAAGCAACTTCACTTAGGTTAATTATTTTTTATATTATTTTTATATTGATGTGTTACAGTTATCCCTTACTTTTTTATATTGACATTTGACATTAAAGATGCTATTTTTTTAAATAAATTATACATTTTCTAAAATATTAAATAACTAAACGCATCGAATAATGTATTATGTTTTTAAGAGTATAACCAAATTTATAAATATAAATACCTAGTTAATAGTTGCCAGGTAACATATTATTACTAGAGACTTACGCAAACGTTGCATTTTTTTCGGTATACAAATTTTTTTTTGACCCCCAGACCAAAAACGTGTGTGTGTGTGTGTGTGTGTGTGTGTGTGTGTGTGTGTGTGTGTGTGTGTGTGTGTGTGTGTGTGTGTGTTAAAATAAATTTTCTAGTATTACCGATCATAAGTTAAATTAATGGAGAAGATAATAAATCCAAAATGGAAAAAAAAGAGTATTATTCGTACCTAAGGTGTATCATTTTTATCCGTTATAAAAGGTAAAATCATTTATTTATTTAAACAGAGTGCAATTTCTGCAATTTACTGGATTGGCATATATATACACATATGCATGCATATTGATTATTTATAATCATTAATCATAATAATTTATTATTACACGCTTATAAATTATGAATTTACTAACTATAATGATTACTAAAAACTATACAGTAAATTGAACACATAGTTTTGAATCGATAAATCATTTCCATATAAATAAGTTATTTTGTAAAATAAAACCATACATTTTCCTATACTATATAATAAAAATATTAAACATTTACAGAATAATATACTTGTTATTGAATAAAATCATAGCCTGGAATGAGGATTATTCCAAGTTTAGTTTGCATATTTTTTCTACACATGATTAATATAATATTATAATATCACGGCGATTTTTCCTGATAATAAGTTTTTGGATGTACCAGAGCAATATTTTAGTGAAATTAATACAAGGAGACCCGTCCAGTTCTTCTTAAACTCTTGAGAACTTTTTAATTAAAATTTAAAAGTAAATAGCGTGTTCTATGGAGAGAAATGATCGAGCTGAAAAGGGGTTAAATAACACTACTCTATTGCAATATACATTTTGATATTGTCAATATTAAAACCATCGTGACACATTATAGTGGCAGAGGTCAATTAATTATACGTAAACAAAAAATTAATTAATATCAATCATTTGAACTGCATTAATATCGGGTCTT
Source organism: Therioaphis trifolii (assembly GCA_027580255.1). Lineage (NCBI taxonomy): Eukaryota > Metazoa > Arthropoda > Insecta > Hemiptera > Aphididae > Therioaphis > Therioaphis trifolii. The sequence goes on from CM050405.1 coordinate 76,002,799, forward strand.
TGGTTATGTAATTACATAATATTACGTACCGACGCGATACCAATACATTTTAATACAGAGTGCTGAACCGTTAATTATAACCATAATCATTAATAACTTAAAGTCATTTACCGACAATGGCTGTTTTAGAAAGGTGGTAATGGCGTTTTCTAAGCATTTTATGCAATAGCTAAAAGCGATAATCGTATAATAACTAGTCATGATTAAAAAAGAGTAAACGATTGACTATCTACGGACACTCATTATGATGTTTGTCAATTAGCGAGGCCGTAACTGAAAAAAATTTCGAAGGAGGTCGACATTTTTTACATTCAAATCATACAAATTCTTTTCATTCTTATCATTCAAAATATAAATCATTATTCTATTAATTATAAATAAAATAAAATAAAATGTATTTATAAATCCATGAAAATGTGATTTTTATAATATATTACCGTCCACATGCACGTAAGATTTAACCCTTTCAGTCCCCTTGTACATTGCAATGTACATACTTTTTAATGTTAAGTAATTGAATGATGATAAGAGTATAACACTCTAATATGGTTTAAATTAACTCGAAATATTGTGTAGATTACGATAAAATTACTATATTTATGATGAATTTTATCAATACTTAATAAAATAACTGAAATCTAAAAAAACCAATGCATTACACCATCATCTATTTATGATATGATTTTTATATCATAGTTAAATTATAAACACATAAAATGGTTTGGAATTTTTTTTTTCGTTTCTAGACACACTGTTTTATACATTATCATTGGTTCTATGGTTACAACCATGATAGAATACATATATCAGGTCTAAACATGTGTGTACATTGCAATGTACATTGGGTCTCACCGACTTGTTGTGATATAAAATTGGCACCACGGTTGAAAATAATTTTGCCTGCACGTCTGTTATTTACGAGTATATGATCACTTGCGTGTATTTGTTAATGTTATCATCTCTTCAAAATGTATTACCTTCTCCACCTCAAAAATTTAGACTAGTGGACATTCGTCCGCCAACATCTGTTCAAAAAGATACGATTGGACACATGCCTTGGTATGACACGAAAAAAGAGTCTACTCGATGCAAATACAAAGGATGTGCCAAAGGAAGGACACGTGTTTTTTTTACAAAATGTAATGTTTATTTATGTTTCACAACGAAAACAAATTGCTTTGAAAAATTTAATGATTAATTTTTATTTAAAATAGTTAATTTATTGTCATGTAATTCATAAAATATATTGTAAATGTTTTAGTTATAGTTTTTCTATTTAAATAACTTATTATTTTATAATAAATAATAGTATGAGGTTTTATACATTATATTTTGATCAACCAATTAAATCTGAAATAAAGCTAAATACTCAGTTAGTAATGATTTCATTTACTAAGTAGAAATATAGAATTTTTATGTCGGTGAGTCCCAGTGTACATTCCAATGTATATTGCAAATTTTCCGCGAAAAATGATGCGAATATTTTGAAACTCGTTTTGAAGTCTCTTTAGATGATATATAAATAGAAAAAGCCCAAAAAAAAATTTTTTTTATCTAAATGAAAAATCGGATCTGAAAGGTTCTAAGTAAAGCGAAAAAGGTATTTGTTTTACAGTGTGTTCTTTTTTTTATTAATTAACTTATCGGTCATCAAGGTTTATCAATACATATATGTAGAGACTGTTTTATTACATATCACAAAAATAATTTGTAAAATTTTGAGATTGTACATACGTTTATATTTTTTTGTTTATCAACATAATAAAGTAAAATAAAATAATGTATATGGTACATACCAGGTATAAAGAAAAAAAATTATTAAATATTGTTTTATTATTATTATTATTAGGTATTTAATAGTCACAAAGTAACAAAATATGGGTACATAATAATATGTTATCGTCACGTAGGGTTTAATCACCCTACGAATTCCACATAGGCCATGTGCAAGAGCGTTATTTACCGCAAGTAGTAGTTATGTTGATGTGGAAAAAATATTACAAGAACAAACTATGACTGATTTGCCTTAAATGGATCTATCAAATTTTATACATTTTGATGATGGATTGAAAAATGACGTTGAATTATTCAAAAAAATGGTAAATATAAATTACTAATAATAATATGTAGAATTTTCTTTTATTTTATTCTATTTTTGTTTTTTCAGAAATATTTCATGGCGTTGAATGTAAAAATTACTATGAAAATATCTGAAAACCTAACAACTGTAATTCCGGATATAATATCTAAGGCTGTGCAACTTCAATATAGTGCATTCAGCAGAGAATGCAACGGTGTCAAGAAATTAAACTTCTCGGAGACTCAAACATACAAATTGTTATTAGGTATAATAATCTTAAAGGCTGCTCTTAGATTCATAATACACATATTTCTGTCTTATTTTATGAAATATATATTTTTTCATTTAGAAGTGCTTTATACAAAGTTTCCTGATACCAACAACAAAGAGATATCAAGCGTAGTCAGTCGTTGGTTTTCCGGTGCGAAAGACAGAGAAGGTGGTAAGAAGGAGCGTAGTTTAAAAAAAATGAAGTTGAATGAAAAAGATGATGTTGTCCTTGATTAATTATTTATATTAAAACAATAATTGTTCAATTTTTTTTTTTTTTTTTTTAATACAGTTTGTTATTTTTAAGTTGAATACAGTTTGTCATTTTTAATTTTAAAATATTATTACTATTTTTTTATATTATTAAGTTTTTTATAAATACAGTTAAATAATGAAGTGTTATTTAAAGACTTAAACTAATCTGTATTCCTAAATTTTAACATTTTAAACATCATTATACTCAAGGGTGGACAAAAGATGTGTTCTTGTTGCTAAAGCTTCATTGCAAGTATCACATATTGGTACAGGTTCTTTTTTAATTAGGTAAGCATGTGTTAGATGCGAATGGCCTATTTTGGCTCGAGTGATGATTACTTGCTCTCTTCTATTAGTGCCAGGAGGATAGTTTAATTTTTTAAAGAACAATTTTACATTTCTCAGTTTGTTGGAAAGGGGTAAATTTTCCCAAAAGTGTTGCCATTCGCCTATTATTTTCTGATTGATTATGTTGAAAGTTTCAAATGAGGATGATTATTATTATTATTATCATTATTATTATGTAGGTAGGCACTTGATGGCGGCGAAAACTCTTGGAGAGTTATGAAAGCCAGAAGAAGAAGAAGAAGAAGGTAGGCACTTGGCGCGGTCCGCCGCGCGGAGTCTATAAATCTGCCACTGTACGGCCGGCGATGACGGATACACGCCGTGCGCTATAAAATACCTCCATAACATGCCTCACCGCTCCGGTTTTACATATTGACATTCGCTTCGACGCGCACTCGTCGGATGGCATCGTTGATCCTGTCGATTACTGCGGTACATCGCGAGTCGATTGCACGCGACGACCGCGACGACGACGCGCTGTATGAAAACACGGCGGCGACCAACGACGACACCGTCGCCTTTATACGGTTAACATATCTGATTTAAATTTATTTTGTATTTATCTACCTGACCTAAAACTACATTATTTAAATTTATAGTGATGCGTTATATTTTTGTCTTCTTTGTCGAACATAAAAACTTAGGTTAATTTAAAAAAAAAATCTTGACGAAAAATTGATGAAGTATATGAATGGTATATTTTTAATATTTGATGAAAACTTCTGAAAATGTAATATGGTCTTACTCATATACTTTACTAACGATATTGAAAAAATTTCAAAAATCACGACAAAGGATTTTTTCATAAGCGTTTCAGTGAATTATTTTTCAATTGTTTCATAATTAACTGTTATTATGTCAATTTTCAACTTAAGAGATTTATTTAAAGAAATTCAAATATTTTAATTCTGAAGCTTTGCTCTGAGCAATGATCAATCATTTCTTTAAAATTTAATATACCCATTAACACGTTCGAGAAGCGAAAAATAACCCGTGGGAAGAAGAACGAACTTTATTTATAAACGTTTAAGTAAGTTATCGACAGTTTTTTTTTCAATATTATTATATGTAATTTACAAAATTTGTCGATTGACTTTATTTGTGAAATTGTTTGGTTAGACTTGACTTGGGTCACCTGCGGTTGAGTAATAATAATCATAACACGAATAGCACACGTGTTTGGTTTTAGAAACTCGGCGATATTATGGCATCTTCTAAAAATGTTTTCAAAAAAATGAATGGACAAAATATGTCAACATTTCTCATTGAATCGAGTGATTTATTTTTGATAAGTCTTGGACACTGCAGTTTTAGAACATTTGAAGAAATGCTTTTAAACAGTTTTGTTTCTTTACAGTATTTCTCTTTTTCCGACGGCGTAAAGTAACGTTTTCGAGAGCAGTGATTATCAAAATTTGCTAAACTTCATCACAGACTATAACGTTAATATTTTACAATCATTCACGAAAACACAAATAGTTGTATTTGATTATTACACATCAAATTTATTAATTTCACCTACATTTAAGTCGGATATACTTTCGATATCGATTTTTTCCAGTGCTGAAAAATAATGCGAATTACCAACAGCCGTTGTCGGCAGCAATGAAAAAACATTTTATTGAAACACGCTGTGAAGGATATGTTATAAACAGGGCTCGAAACTTATTGAATTTGCATGTTTTTATTGAACATGTCCAAAAAAAGTAAGACAGAAATTTGTTTCAAGTTGTGACGAATTTAAAAACACTAAAAGAAAAAAATGCATATTTTCGCATATATTGAAATTTTTATGAAAACACGCATATTTTATACAATGAACATATTTTTTTATGCATATAACATCCTATCCTATTTTAAGTACGACGTGGAATATTTTTCACAATATAATGAATAACATGGACGTTTTTGTTTTTCAATTAAGAAAAATAATATTATTAAATTTTTTTTAAAAGAATAGTACCTAAATCATTTTTACACATTTTTATAATACATTGAAAATAAAAAATAATAATTGCATATTTGGGCGCATATTAGATTTTTTTTTTTGCATATTTTTGTGCATTTTTTATGATATTCTAATGCATTTTTACATGCATATTTTCATAGTTTTCCATGCAACATGTTCCGAGCCCTAGTTATAAAACACATTGATCGTTTTTTGACAATCGTACCAATGGAACCGAAAAAATTATAATAAGTATCAACGGTTTATTATAGTGTATATAATATAATAATAACAAGTAACATTACGGTTAGTAGTAAGAACACATACTTTAAAAAATAAAACTAAAATGGATGAAACAGAATGGGAGCTCACTATATAGAGCAACGTTTAATAGCAATATACATACGAATCCTATGCGAACTTGCCAGAGCACAGCAATTGGCATTGAGGGACGAAAATGAGACTAGTGAATATAGAAGAGCAATAATGGCTGTTATAATAAAAATCCGAAGTGAAACTGAACTGTAGACCCCCCATAGCTTGCGCAACAGACGACAATTGATGGTTAAAGCACTAAATTTTGTTTATAGGGAAGTAAAACTTCAATACGATCTCAGGAAATATTCCAACAATGAAGCTGGAAAGGAATTGGTAGATGGATTGGTGGCACTGTTTGAATCCGCTAGAAGTGTCCTGCCCGTGAGCTTGCCAACTTCATTTTCCAAAGGGGACGTTGAGTTGGAAAATGCTCTGAGAGGGGTAAGCTCTTAAACATTACAACTTTTTCAAGACTCATCTAACTCTTTATTTTCAAATAAACAGGCTAAAGGAACTCAGACTATGGTGGATGAACCTGCTCCCAGTGGTAAGTCCTGTCCTATAATTGTTTTGTTTTCATTCTCCATATTAATTATCTTAATCTTACTCTCCATTTATTTAGTGTTACATGATATTGAGAACTCTCTGTGCAATATCTTGGATAGAAACTTTTTCTTCTTCTTTTGAGAGTGATTGTTGTTCCTAACCTATATACCTTTTCTTCATACAAAAGTATACTACTTTTTTGTACCTGATTCCAATATAATCTAGTCATCAAAAGTATAAATGTAAGTAGACAGCTACTACGCGTTGTAATGTGTGTACGAGTGCAGTGCGGCCGTGTCGACGTGTTCGTTTTGGGCGGCATCGGTGTCGTAGGTACCTACTCGCCTAAAGAGAGACACGTAATATAAATATACTCACAATAAACGTAACGTAATGTACGATGACGGACGATTACTCGGAATAAGTAAACGATGTTTTATTTTGGTTTTTTTCATTTTATTTCATGATTATTATTCGTAGGATACCCCGGGACACGGCGTGAAACGTTTTCCAATTTATGTAAATGTATTCGTCGTTATTAATTCGTCCGGTCGTATAGCCGAGAAAGATTTCCATTACCAGTCTCGTGTTCGGACACAGGTGCCCGCGCCTACACGAACGCGTTAACGTTATTCGATTCCGGCGCGACGAAACCCGACGTGTAATAATGTCCCGATGTTTGTTTCCATTACGTTCGAAAAACCACTCGGCCGAAAATGTCCCGAGCCGCCGGGCCAACGGGCGTTTTCCGACCGCAAACGCGTATCACGTATCGTGTTATTGTAATTATAATATATATGACACGGCGTTTCCCATCACTAAAAACTATTTCATTAAAAAACACTCAACCACTCCATTCCCCAAATATCCAAACTCTCCTCCCTTACACTTCCAGATAACCCACCTCGTCGACTTAGCGAAATTGGCCCAGAGATCAACTCAACTTAAAAAAAAAATATACAAATATAATTATCCTGTATTATATATACAGGGTGTTTCACGAAGATCTGACATGTTGAATAACTTTTGTTCTACCTATTCAATATTTTTAACTTTTTTTTTTAATGAATACTATAGCCTAGCGCTACAATAAAATTACATTAAATTATTATTTTTTTTTTAAACTCATTTCGAAATTTAAAATTTTATTTTAGAGTGAAAAAATAAATCAAAATAGCCATTTTGTAAACATGATTTTTAGAAAAATTTTTGTTTTTGAAATTCTTATAAAGGTTGATCCGTTAATTTTCTATGACTTTTTGAAGTTTACGAAAAATGTAATATGTATCATTTATCAGTCATCAGATAATATCACAATTTAATTCGATTTTTGATAAAACTGATAACATACCACCAATTGTTGAGATAATAGGAGATTATAAAAACTATGATGCCATATGGCATCATTTGGGTCTGAAAGTAAAATTTACGACGTAAAAAAATTGCGCTTGATCATTTTCCCAAAATATATCAAGACGAATAACCTAACCAATGTTCAGATATTATTTCACAAAAACGATTTCGTATTACCCAATCAGGTGAATTTGGTTCTTTTGCTTCATCAATCAATGCGACGTCAATTATATTTGAAATTAAGAGGATAATGTCTCAATGTCAAATATTAATTCGCGCTAAACCGTAAAAATAAAATCGATATCTTGTTTAAATTTTTAACCGGTTGTTATTAATATTCAACATACATTTTACCCAAACATGTATATTTATTATTATTATTTTTTTTTTTTGTAATTTTTCCACAGTAATACTTCTTACGGTGCGTGTTATAATTCACGAATTTCGTGTACACGCCCCGTTTTATAGGAAGGTACGTGTTTAAAAATGAATTCTTTCCACTATAAATTTAATATTTTCTGGAAGTATAGCGTAATTTAAATTCGTAATTCTTTTTCTGCCCACCGCCGTAATATTGGTACGTACGCATGTAAAATATAAAATGTACATATATATTATATAAACTACACATACCTACACCTGTCTAAAGTGCCACTATAGTATATATTATAGTTGTATAATATATGCAAACATAATTAGCTACAGGAGGGCTTGATGAATACGTAATGTTTAATAATTACACTGTCAAAGTCTTTGCCTTATCTTAAGTACCAACTATAGACCTGTGTGTATGAGTGTGTGTGTGTGTGTGTGTGTGTGTGTGTGTGTGTGTGTGTACGATATGAGATTGAAATGCGAGATATAAAATATGATCACGAACGCGAATGTGTGAGTGTGTGTGCGTGTATGTGTTATAGTGCGGTGTGAGAAAATAATGTTATTGCTCGTTAAAAATGGTATTTATGAAAATTTAAAATCATTTTTCGCCCGAGGGGGTTACGTCACGCACATCATGCGTCCAAAAGAGTATAATACAATGCATGCATACGCGTATATATATATATATATACAATGCCTATTTATGGATTTCAACGAGTATATTAAAACGGCTTAACGATTCTGTTTTGTACACGGGTAAAATATTATGTATTTATGTCTTGGGCAACAGGGCGAAAAAAATTACTCAATTAATATAATTATTATTACGGCCGATATAATTATTTAGTAGGTAAGTATAATAATAATACCTTTAGCGCGTGGAATTTTGCGTGAAACTAGAGGTTATTATAAATTCTCTCGACCTGTATACTTTTACGACGAAAATAATGATCGTTGGACATGAACGGTATACGATGTCATTAAGTTAAAAAAAAAAATAAATAAAAAAACACGACTAATAAACGCGGAGTTAAATAATAATTGGAAGAAAAAATACTTATACTTTTATACTTATCGACATCGATCTTATCGAAAATAGACTTTTGAGTACGGCGTTTGCGATCGACCCGTATTTGGCCACCATTGATTTATATACGTAAGGGGTCTCTGTTTGTAAAACGCCTGTACGTAATAATAATATAGTCGTACGGGTAAGTGATAATGATTTACCAAGGAGGAAAATAAAACATGTCGAAGAGGTGTATCGCGTACAATATACATTAAACATATACCCGAGGATATATTGATTAGGTATATGATTTATGACGGATGAAATCCATTTTAAAACATATAAAACACGTATACTGTGTACCTATATGCATTGAACAGGTTTTTATTCCTCCAATTGAACATTTTATACGCTGCACTGCATAAATTATTTCGAAAAGCATACGACGAGACTTTTTTTTCTTCTTGTTTTTACTGTGCTCGGCAACATTTACGTTTCATTTGTAATTATTTTTCATGATTTATCACGTACGTGATAACGTTGGACGTTCACAACAGTAATATTATTTCATAATACAAAAGAAATCACCTTATAAGTGTTTGCGAAACTGGTGTGTCCAATCGTTTTTGAGTTTGATCAATTGTTTTGTCACAGCTGCATTAAATGAGTACTACGTGTAGGTACGTATTATAAAGAGATGTAAAATTTTGGAAATTTAATTTTTCAGAAATTTCTTAAATGCGTATAATATGAAAATTACATATTTCCTTTTTAAATACAAACTAAGTCAGTTTGAGTACTAAATTTGTATAAAACAAATTATAAATATTTTTCAAATTAAAATTTTTTTTGTTTTATTAGTTTGACTCGATTATTTAATATTTACCCATTTTTATACACTTCGTATTTATACCGAAATAAAATACATTTAAATAATTTTTTACCACCCATAACATTGATAAAAAAAAAACTTTAAACTCAACAAATTAACATGACTTCACACAAAATATCTTTCATTTTACTACCGAATGATGATTGACATTAAATAATATAGACGTTTTTGATATTAAACTTCTTCCGAAAATGTCTGAAGAACGGAAATCACTGAAATGGAAGTTTTTAAACGGAAATTTCCCACTTACGTCTCTATATGTATTTATAACATCGAAGTGATTTACAAAATCGTTTTATTATTATAGCGAACGTATATTTTATGTTTTTCAATGACAAAACAAGTCGATCGATTGTATTATAATGGTTGATTTTTTGGTATTTTCGATAGTTACATACTATACATTATATACAGTAGAACCTCGATTAACCGTCAATGTCGGGACCGGGACAATGACGGTTAGCAGAAATTCAAAACAATTTTTCAATAAACGTATATATTTTACAACGTAATTTTCAGTCAAAAATAATAAATATAATAATAATAATAAAATAATAAATACTAATAATATATAATATATAATATGTGATAACATAAATAATACCATTCTAAAAAATATTAAACAAAATAATCCGTCATCTTCTTTTGTTTTTTTGATGCACGAGCTTTTTGAGCGGCCATGTTTCTATTATTTTACGAAGAATTAAGACCTGCGTTGCATTTGCCTCCTATTGTACCCCAAACCAATCAATGCATTTTGATAACATTGCTTCTAATTCTGCGTGGCTAGTCGATGGTTTTAAGTCAAGCACTGAATCTTCGACGTCGTCATCAACTTTTTCAACAACGGTATACTGACATTGAAAATAATTTGATCATCATTTAAAAATTTAAAATCCTCCATCCTGCGTTAGGTACCACGACGATTTTATCGCGATCGCATGATCAACTTTTTCTGTTAGACGGTGACCGATGACGCGCGGATAACATAAACTGACGGTAAATCGAGTGACGGATAATCGCGAGGTTCCACTGTACCGTTGAAATAATTATGACGATATCCGCGATAAACGTGAGAAAACCTACATATTATTATATACATTATATGGTATTTACGTGTTATCACAAAACCGAAAGGTATTCGACGAACGCAAAACGCAACGCATAGTTTTTTCTCTATTCCTGACAATGGTCGTACCTATAACACATCACTAGAATCCTGTCGTACACCACTCGGTCGGTCGGTCGCACACCGATAAAAAAACGTAAAGGCCGTGTTTAACATGTTAGCCGGCGTATACCTAAAGTGACCATATATTTTTTTAATCAAAACGGGACAAAAAAAAAAAGAAATCATAATTATTTGTTACAAACAAATATTTTTAATTCAATAATATTACTAGCAAATTTCTGTGGTACTTATCATGTTTTTAAAGGACAAAAAAATTAAATTAACTTATTACACTTACTAGGTAATTAACCTGTTATAAACAAAATGTTAACGAGTAATAATTACAAAATTAAATACTTGTATATTTTTCTAAAAACGATATTTCGTCAAAAAACATTTATTTTCATTATTTTTTTTTTTTTGTATACTTTTTGAAAACGGGACATTTTAGCGTCCCGAAGATTTCCCAGGAGACAACGGGACAGAGATTCAAAAAACGGGAAGTAGGTATGGTCACCTTACGTATACCACTCAACTGGAGTTCCCATGACACTTCAATATTTGAAAACGATTGAAACTAGTAGTAGGCTACCGCCGTGCCGCACAGTGGGGCGATTAATAGACAATATCGGACATAGTATAAAAATGTAAATCATTGAATTTTTATTTGAAAATGATGAAGATCTATTTTCAAGTAGTTTAATTTAATGATTTTAGTAACTTAATTGTTTTTAAATAAAAATAAAACGAGTAAATAAAGAACAAAAATCGTCATATCAATAATTTGAAATGTATAGAAAAATTGCTATTAATATTATGTTATAGTATTAAAATTTAAAATTTCGCTAATCAGGTACTAGATCACTTTTAATAATTTTAATCATTAAAATAGTTATAATGAGGTATATTAACATAATAATATGTGTACTATTCATAACTATTGATCTATTTTTAAACAACTTAAATTAATTATCAAACTTTAAAAATAAAATATACTTATGAAGATAAATTTTATGTAAATATATTCTTGAAATTGAGATTAAGAAAAATTGTCAAATATTGTCGATCTGAAATAAATTGGAGGTGGTTATCTAACTAGTTGACTTGATATTTCTGTAATCAATTTATCCGACACTGTCCGACCCTTGAATTAATTAACATTTTACGATACTAAATATGAGTGATATTCGCATAGACGTACCTGTATTAAACTTCATTCTGTCTCGTCTTACGCGTCGACTGAATTTATTTAGTAACCAGTCATATATATTTTCACATTCTACATACGTCTATCACAGAACTTTTCGGTAAGATTTATTTTTCGATATTAATTGTTTTTACAATGGAGTCCTTTAGAACCAAAAATGATTTATATTTATTATTGAAGCGGTCAAAAACTAATTTTAATGATCATTTATTTCTTCAAACTGAAATTTTGAAACTCACCAAAGTTAAGATTTCTGAAGGTGCCCTCAAATCATTAGAATTGTCTCTGAGATATTTTTGTAATAATTTATATAAAAAATGGGTTAGCTCTTCATATAATGAAATTCGATTTTTGAATAAACACGAAACGTGGCTTATGCAAAACTATATATTTCCGGAAGATTTTGCATCTGAAATTGGTAGGAAAAATGTGTTTCCTAAGAAAAGTTCAAATTTGAATGAAACAAAATTTAATAATTATTCTGATAGACATATAACGTATAACTGAATGACTAAGAAATAATTATTCGAGTGATGAACTTCTGCATGCGGCAAAATTGAAATGTAAAACTGAGGGTAAAAATGACATGGCTTCAATTCTAAATTATTTAATTGAAAACCCCAGTGAAGCAAACAGAATTAAAAAAGCAAGTGAAAATAATAGTATTCATTTAGACACACTTTCGAAAAATAAAGCACTTGGTATGATTATTTCTTTAAAATTATCTAGATATCAGTACAACACTTTGCGGTATAGTCAAACGGTAAAAGACGGTATTAATTACTATTAAATGAAATAGTGGTGAATGAAACCGAGACTATGATGGAAGTAGAAGATACGTGTTGATAAGAATATCGTATATTATTTATGAATATTTATTATTTTTTCAAGTTATTGTCATATACAAATTATAAAAGGAACCTGTATATTATTTTAGATTTAATTATTATCAAAGGTATGGTACCATATATATATATATATATATATATTATATAAAGTATATTAACGTTATCTTCATGATTATTAATTATCAACGTCAAAAGAATAAAAGTATTATGACGTAATGTCCGAAACTGTCTATTAAACTGCCCCACTGTGTGCCGTCGCGCCGGTCCGAAGGCCGCGGTGAACTGGTAATCACAACGTGTCGCCCCCCAATTATTATTGAATTGTCGGAAAGACGCAATAAGTTAAAAGCAAAACTCTCAGGAATTTATCAACATTCTTCCAGTGAATCGACTTTAAATCGCGTTTACATTTTTGGTCCATAAATAATCGATCGTGTGTAATATACCTACATCTACTGCGTGTTTTATAGTTTGTTTTCAATAGCGCACACGCGCGCATAGCGTCAAAACGTTTTTCTACGCGTTTAAACATTTATTTTTTTATGATGAAAATCGCAATTAATACGTGTACACTAGAATTATCATATTTTATTTTTGGCAAAAACCGGGACGTACTTCTTTTCATCGATTTTCTGATCATACAATATAATTTTTAACACGCGTTATGTAGATGATAATTAATAATATTTGAAGCTTTTAAAATCAAAGAATATATAAAAAAATATAAAATTCTTAATCTGTGTCCGATATGTTATCCGTCGGCAGAAAAGTCTGGGTTGTTTGATACTTGCAGGCTGAACTGTGTACCTACTTTTTGAAGCAATGTTTTGTTGGCAAATATTGACTCATAAAAATTGACAAGACGTGTTATCAAAACTTGTATTAATTATTAATAAAGACTCAACAGTACTTATACCTAATTTATTTCGTGATTTTGTCCATGTGCTATTCATTAATAAAAACACACGTTCCACTGCTGCATTTGAGACAGGTCACGAGAAATAAAATTCAACAACTATATATCTTGTATATTTGTTCGTAATCACCTCAGATCTCTCTCGTTACCTTTTTCCTATCAAATGTCTAATAAAATACATACATAAATTATCGAAGTCTCGTTCCGGGACAATGTGCTGTTCCGAAACACATTTTCGAGACACCGGGATGCCACTTATGCATCGATGCATTATTTATTGCAAATACCACTTTTTCTTTATTTCATAAAAATAAAACTACTTTTTCTTTATTGTTAATTGAAATTTCAAAGTGTATTTGGAATCAATCGTACCTACTTTCAGTTGAAAAAATTTAAACATGTTTATAAAAAAAATAATAATAATAATAAAATGTAAATAATTATCCTTTTTCGATATACATAGACCAATGATTTAAGTATTAATATTTTTTTCAATCATATTGCTCTTGAAGTACATAATTTTAAGCTAGACTACTCGTTTATTAAAAAAATTAAAATAAAAAGTTATGTTAAAATAAACGTAAAATGAAAGTCGAATGAAACATAAACTTTTTTTTTATTATTATTATTAAATTCCAATTCACCTAATAAATGCAACTGTCCATAATGGGCATGCTTATGTTATTAATGTTCTTATTACTGATGTGTATATTAGAAATGGGCATTTAATCTGAAGTTTAGAACTATGATTTATTAGGGGGTATACGACTTTCAATCGTGTATAAGTTTGGTTAATTTTTTTTATTTATATGCATTTTCCGTGTTAATTTTTCATCATTTTTCATCAATATAATTCTTCCCACTCAGATCGGGGCGACGGACTCGAAACTGAATCATTAACTAAATCATCATAGTTCCCATTTTCTACCTCAGAATCTTCAAAAGAACTTGTACAAAAAAAAGTTCAACTCTGAGTCGTTTTCATTTATTCGATCTATTTCCAATGCTTCAGCAGTTTTATTTCTATTGATTTTGGTTTACTAGTTACTGGTGCCATTTGCGTTTTTCCTTAGTTTAGACTTTGTGTTTTATTAAAAATATTGGTGTCGCGTTATAAATTTAGGCTTCGTAAAAAAATTTATTTCGAGAGGTCACTTAACAATTTATTTGATAAAAAAAATTTGATTAATTTACGGTAATTGTACCAGTGAGGTAAATTTACCGGTTAACCCCGTCCGACAGCTGCAATCGATTTCGTATTACGTAATATACCGTATATTATTAACGTGTACCTATATATATATATATATATATATATATATATATTATATTTAATGGTCAGTGACCCGGCGACAAGACGTCGCGCGCGCGTTTTATAAATAGATCGTTATCGGTTTCAATTTTGAATTTCATCGAATTTCTATACCTATAATTACTGTGACACCGCTCTAAACTCATTAAACGTGTCATGCCGTCGTCGTAGTATGCTGTATTGCTGTTCAAATGTAGAATGGTCTCACGTGAATCGCTAAGTTTTGTCCGTCGTGTTCTGTTGTTTTAATATTTACATCAAAGATTATTTATCATCATTGCTGCATCTTCAGCGATTAAACAGGTATTTTAAGATTTATGAAATATTCAATTGGAACTAATTAAGTTTCTATTCGGCCGCTTGTTTTTTAAACGGCTTTAAATTGTTAAGTTATAGATTTGTTTAGTATACACTTACTATGCCTAATTTGTAAATTTTATTCGACTCGTTTGTCGAGTAATTGAAAAAAAATCTGTTTCTTTTTTTATTATTATTAAGAAACTATTACAATCTGTATACTTAATATAATAAGTAAAATTTTAAAATTTTTTAAATTTGGGAATCCGCAAAAAAATCAAATATTTCTATCTTCCAATCCTTCCAATCAATTAACCTAAGAATAATAACAGGAGCTCCATGGTATATCAGTAACCACACTCTCCACAAAGATCTAAGAATTCCTACACTTTCCGAACTTGCATCTTGCTACTTTAAAAAATTCCACAATGACACACAAAACCATCCTAACCCCCTAATATCTAATCTCCATAATCCCTCTAACCCTATTAATCCCTTACGTCGACTTAAAAGAAACTGGGCTAGAGACCTTCTCTAATTCATGTAAGCACAATACATTCATAATTTTATTTGTACATTTTTTTATTTGAAGTGGTGTCAATGACTCCTCTTCTTGCACGATATTCATGCTTTGTATCATAAAAATCTACAAAAAAAAAATTGATAAATTTAATGAAATTCTTTTACTTTCAATGGGCGATTATGACCGCCGCCCGTCGTAACTATTATTGAAATACTAAAACCTAGGGAAGGAGAAATTCGATTATAATTTTTTTTTTTGTATTTCGTTTCTTTCCTTATTAATTAATATATAGTTATTTACTATGTATTTATAATTATTTACCTATAATGTATTAATCAATTTGTAACCATTAATAGTGGCCAATGACCTATGTAGTCGAGGCCTTGATCTTTATATAAACAAAAATAAATAAATAAATAAATAAAATAATCGTACAGCCGCACAGTGGTCTGAAAAGTTATTTTAGCTTGCCGAAATCCAATACTTTGATGAAAACAAAGTTATAATTTGAGTTTATATATATTATACTAGCTGAATGTACCCGGCTTCGCCCGAGTGAAAAATATGTGTATATCACCATACACCTCCCCGTCACCGTACTCGTCCACATCCCATTCCCGTCCCCGTCTATAATATCTTATAATTATTTTACTTTAATATTTGTGTATCCCCGTTTTCATCTCCATACACCTCCTCGTCACTGAATTCGTCCTCGTTCCTTTCCCGTCCCCAATCCCAACTATATATCTCGCCAATCTATACATATAATTTTTCATAAAATGGTCCGCGTTATATGTATATTTTTCGTAATCAATGGCGACCCTATTAAATCAAACAAATATTCTAAATACCCGTTAGGTTAGGTTAGCTAAATTAACTATTTTATGCTCATTTTTACCCTTTAAAATGCGAATTTCGAAAAATCCTTTCTTAGTGCGCCTACACATTGTAATAAGTACATTAACTGAAAATTTCGAATAAATCGGTTCGGTAGTTTTTGCTAGGCGATGATGAATCACCCAGGACAAGTCTTTTTATATATACAGATTGGGGAGAACCTATACAGGACGATAAGTAAACTGTTTGTAGATAATAACGGTCAGTTACACAATCAACGTTTGATTATGAGTGAAAAGTTCAATATATATTGTCTGAAATTGATACCACTCGCGTTATGTGTTACTTGGCTTTTGGCGATTAGTGTGAACACAACTGTGCATTTTTATGATTTTTGTTTTCTTCAATATATTCAATGGATGATTTAAGTGAAGGTAAGTAGTTGATATTTTATAGTTTATGAATTCAAAACTTTTAAATTTAAATAATAGCTTTCAATATAAAGTAAAATTGTTGATAAATTCTAGTTTTATTTTAAACAATAGACGATAACTAAAAATTAACAAATTTTAATAAGTTTTCAGTACATGGTACTTATATTAGACATACGTGGCTTAACCCTTTATGTCCTTGCGCACCCATATGGTAACGCAAAAAATAATTTATAAAAATATAAAATTATATCTCCTCATAATCCTAGCGTTACTATATGTTCACATCAAATTGTAAGTAATTGAGTCAAAAAATCAAAAAAATTTGCTTAAGTTTTTTATTAAATTGGTTATTTTTAGTAACTATATAAAAAAAAAAAAAACAAATATTTACAAAAAATAACTTCGGACTTAATGGGTTAAAAAACATATAATTTTCATTCGCCCCAATTTGCCCCAATTGATTTCGTGATTTTTCTTTTAGCTGGATGTAGTCGAGAAAGTACGCAAAAATTAAGTTTTTATGATCTTTTTGAAATGTTACGAAATAAAGGACCCCTTAAACCGGCTAACGTTGAATCAAGAAAATTTTTACTGCATAAAATATTATATGAAATATATAATACGCCACCACCGTTAGGGAATGATGCATATATTGATAAAATTAAAGCAAACATTTTAAGTTTCACGACTGTGCTCGATAAAAAATGGACAGAAAATAAAAGAACTTACAACAGATTTATTGAAAAAAATAGTGAATGGTTAAAAAAAAGTTTTACATTACCTACAAAAAATGAAAGTAGTGTAAACAATAATCTGGGTCGATAATGAAGATCTTTTACATATGTTATGCGTATCATCTGATTCTGTTATTTCAAGTTTACGTAACGTACCAAAAAAAAATATACTCAAGCTTTCCAATGAAGCACAAAAAATAATTTATATCGAATGAATTTTGTTTCGAAAATTAAAAATTAAATTAAAATAAATTATAATAAAAAAAAATTTATAATTTTTTAAAAATTTTTTTTTTAATTTCAAAAATGTTGATAATACTAGGTCAAATTGAAAAAATAGTGTCAAAGTTGGAATTTTTGCCCTCAAATACGTATGATCTGATGTGTTTAATAGAAATATTTAGTAAATAAAAGGTAATATTTATTTTTGACATTTAAAATCACTTTTCAGTCCACTGTGAGCCGCCACGACGGGGGCCGGGGCGATTATTGCGATCGACCGATTAATTGCCCGCCGACTGATATAAATACCATATATGTGTGCGTAATACGAATTTTGGATTGTTGTGAAATATACTATTTATATTTAGTTTATCGAATTATTATCTATTTATTTACATTGTGCTCGTGTAGTATGTGTGCTCAGGTAGTTTAGTGTACATTGAACATTTACCTTAATAATAACGGATTCTTTTCTGAATAAAAATTAGTTTAATTACTAACCCTTTCAATTCATATACGTATGGACGAAAAATTAGATAGACGATTAGATTTTAAGTATAAAATTGTATGATTTCGATTTCACTTTTGTAATTTTTTATGTGTTTTATTTTATTTTGATATGACGAGAGTTTTGATGATTTAAAATGACATGTATTAATAAGGGTTGATTAAATAATTTAATAACATTATTTATGTCCGTTCTTTACTTGCAATATAAATGAGTACCTATTTTTTTATCACCCTCCCAATTTCTAATATCACGAGTCGCCCCTGAATTATTTATTATACTATTATTAAGAACAAAGAGGTATATCTAGGCAACGAATGTATGGAAAAATATGCCTGTTTAATCTCTGGATTAAATTATATTTAAGCCTACAAGTAATTGAACAATAAGGCCCGATGCACACGTGCGTTTTTCGCCGCTGCGGTGCCGCTGCGGCGCCGCAGTTGTTGAATACACACCATTGCGTTTTTGTTGCGGTAACCGCACGTCATCCAGTCGCCCGAGACGGCTTTCAGCATGGTACATCACTTTAGTTAGTTTTTAGTTGCCATTCAGTTACCAACTATGGAGGTTTATTACAAAAAAAAGGCTGTTTTAGCTTACTTGGTGCACAAAAAATATGTGCGAACTTATGATAGGCGTTACTGGGTGCACCCATTTACAGATTCTAGATTATTAAGAGGTGAATTTTATACTACATTTAGTGATATAAGAGAAAATCCAGAAAAGTTTTTTACTTATTTTCGAATGAGTGTTCGCTCGTTTGACGAACTAGCAACAAAAGTATCTCCAAAGCTAATCTCTCAAGACACGTGCATGAGACTCTCTATACCACCACTAGAAATGATTGCAGTAACTTTGAGGTAAGTTAATTCTATTGTTATTATTTATTTGCGTAAGTAAGTACTAAATGTATATATAAAATAATATATAAAAGGTTTAAACGTGAAAAACATATTTATTTACTTTTTGAAAATATTGGGTTTAACATTACAAAATATACACGTAGGAAAAGTATAAGTTATGTACCAAATAAAATAATATTACTTTGTTAAATATTTTTAATTATTGTCAAGACTATCTTCTTTACTAACACAGTTACTGTTTACAATTGATATACATGGAGATGTAGGATTGGAATCCATCCCATAGTTATTTGATTGAGGAAGTGGAGCAGAATATGGACCAGACCGAGTAAATTTTTGGGGCCATTGTTGCATGTAATTGGGAGTTTGATGTTGGTATGATGCAATTTGAGGAGAGTAGTTTGATAACTGTGAAGTTTGATTAGCATATAAATAATCCTGATTAATTCGTGGATATCCATAGTTTTGTTGCGGTAAAGTTGCAGCCCTCATCCGTTTTATAATATTTAGTACCTCACAGCGGAATTCTATTTTCTGGTCTTCTGTTAAATTTGCAATGGATGGCAATATACTATCGAAAAATGACCTGTCTGGATTTGGTTCTGGAGCTGGTGTTGTTATAATTTGACTAGGAATAGGAGTGTTTAAATAATCTATTAAAGATGACTCTAAGTCGTGTTTGCGTTTTTTTGATGAACTGCTTTGTGTGTATGAGGGAGGTGTTTCAGCTTCTTCGTTAGATTGGTTTGCTAATAATTCTGTATCCTCCTGTTCCTCGTTCCCATCAAAACTACCCTGTGTATTGGTTGTGGCCCCGGCTGTTAGTAAAAAAGATAGCTGGCGATCATAAATGTAACGTCTACATAAGTTGGCACCCTGTCCTGACGTCGTTTTGTTTTTTTTTTTACTTTTAGTGTAATTGTCTTTTATGTTTCTCCACTTTTTGATAAGTTTTTCACCTAAGAAAAAATAAATTTATATAATTCGTGGGAGTATACAAGTGCAAGTTGAAAAAGGTGCGTAAGTGGATGTCGCTCTAATTTAATATAATTAGACAAACTTATGAAGAATCTTGTATTACATTTTAAAAACCTTAGATTGAAAAAGAAAAATTTTTATGAATTCTCAACTCAAAATAATATGCTAATTTTCGTGTTTTTTCAGTATTTTGTCAAAATTTGAACTTTAAATGATTATAAAAAAAAACTGTGACTAAGAATTCACTCAGAATCTAAAAATATATGAGTATAATTATATGAGTCGTAATCAGTGTTGGGACTTATCTAGATAAATTTATCTAGATAAATTATCTAGATAATTATTTAGTTATCTTTTATCTTATCTAGATAAATAATTTCATTTTATCTAAAAGATTATCTAAGATAAAAATTTCATCCATCTAGATAAATTTATCTAGATAAATTATTGGTCTCTAATTCTCTATAAAAAAAAAAAAAAATGCATATTGGTTTTTATTGTCAATTAATTTTTTTGATAGTTAATACTTTAAATTTGACTTTTTAAGTCATCTGAGTAAAAAATTGTATGTTCCTAATAATACTATATACCTATTGGCTATAAGGTATTATTCATTATTTATCTTTTTGCTAGGGGCCTGGAACTTGGTAGGTGCTCAAATATAGAGTAAACCCACAGTTCATTGTTATGTTGTGTTGATGACTCGTCAACCGTCGTCAACATTAAATCAATGAAAAAATTAATGATATAAATTATATTATATGTATTTTACCTAATAAAAATATTATATATCTACTTATAAAAATTTAAATACATACTAAAACTGTTGTTAAGGTTCAAAATGATTGTGAAGAGTCGTGTTATATAGTTTTTTCACGATAATATTTTCTCCCCACCAAAAAAAAATAAATATTTTACCTGTGGCGTAATACTGAGATAGGACCTTAGACAAAAATATCCCTCCCTAAAATTTAGTGCTAGTGGCGTCACTGGTTGGATGCCTAAGAAGTGAAGGGTAGTTTTATACTTACCTCTCAACATTATGCCCTACGCCCCTACCCTAGAAAATATTGAAATGATGACCCTGCTTTAAAGTAGGAATTAAAAAAAATTATCTATTTTTTTATCTAGATAAAAAGTATTTATCTTTTATCTTTATCTAGATAAATTTTGATTTAGTTATCTTTTATCTTTATCTAGATAGTTTTTTGTCATACTATCTTTATCTTTATCTAGATAAAAAAGTACTTATCTAATCCCAACACTGGTCGTAATTTAATTACAGGTACTTGGGAAGTGGCTGTGATCAGATAGATTTACATTTAACTTATAGGATAGGACACTCAACTATTGGAAAAATTTTGAGAAGAGTTTGTGGTGTTATATGGGAAGTACTACGATCTGAAACATTTCCTGAGCTGAAGGACGAACAATGGATAGATATAGCTGATGGATTTCAAAACTTCAGTCAGTTTCCCAATTGCTTAGGGGCAATCGATGGTAAACACGTTAGAATTCGTAAACCGAAGATGAGTGGGTCACTTTTTTATAATTATAAAAATTATTTTTCAATTGTTTTGCTCGGCATCGTAGATGTAAACTACAAGTTTATTTATATTGACGTTGGCGCTTTCGGTAAAGAATCTGATAGTACGATTTTTGAAAAGACAAATTTTTATAAGGCACTTGAAAATAATACACTGAACATTCCAAAAGGCCGACCCCTTCCAGGTACTAATATAAATATGCCTTACACATTTATTGGTGATGAAGCTTTCTCCCTTTCATCGAACATCATGAGACCTTACAGTGGAAAAGTATTGTCTCATAAGAAAAGGGTTTTTAATTACAGACTCTCCAGAGCTAGGAGGCATGTTGAAAGTGGGTTTGGTATAATGTCAAATAAATGGAAAATATTTCATAAGCCCATAAATGCTAATTTGGATTTAGCCATTCAAGTGGTAAAAACATGTTGTTCACTTCATAACTATGTTAGAGTTAGAGATGGAATCAACATACAAGATGTCATGAGTGTTACAGGATTTGTTGACGCAGAACAAGATAGAGGAACAACAAGTACAACTAACCAGTATATTCAAACAAGAAATAAGTTGGCTGATTATTTTGTTTCGGATGTTGGCAGTGTTCATTGGCAAAATAATTACATTTAAGAACTTTTTTTTAATGTTATTTAAATTAAAAAATTATAATTTATACTATATTTAAATTTGGTTGAATCAGTAAATTTAGGTAAGTATTATCATAATATTTCAGGGAGTTTAAATTTACATGTACAATTGTTTTTATAAAATATTTGTTACTTTTTTTTTAATATGATATAATATAACATAAAATATGATGGGTAAGAGAAAAATACAAAAAAATTATAAATTATAATATAATAGTTGCTAATTGTATAGTTCACCTAAGGATTTACTTAATTTGTCAATAAACATTTGTTAATAATATTTAAAAACATCAGTTTCGACAGTTTTTCATAGTTATCAAATAGCTATCAATTATCATAGTATTTAGAATACTTTATAAATTTGTAACTACAAAATAATCTGTGCATTTTCGAGATTTTGACGAATTTTAATAATATTGCGAATCATTTGCGAATACATACATATATCATTTCTTTCTTTGTCATCCTTTTCATCAAACGATGGAAAAAAATTCTGACAGATGCTTATCCAAGCACTTCTTTTTTTGGTCCTATCATGATAATTGTCATCAGCGATGTTCCAAATTTCTTTATGACTTTTGACTTCACCGATCAACAACTCGATGTCAACATCGTCGATTTCGGACATTTTGCGTTGTAAAATCGGACGTGTGTATGAGTCGATATACAACAATGTACTACTGAACCGGATTTGCGTGCGCGGTGCCGTTGCGGCGACGTTGTTATTTGCGGCAGACACCGAACGCTGCGGTGACGCAGCGGCGCCGCAAGACATGTGCACTGCACGTATTGATCACATATTAATTGCACCGTAATTGCGGCGCCGCAGCGGCGCCGCAGCGGCGAAAAACGCACGTGTGCATCGGGCCTAAGTGTTTAATGAAGTATTAGATTTTGTTAAATTTTAGTTACTAGTAATTGAGCATTCGAAAATGTATGCTATATATATTTTTTTCATTTTTAAGCAAGAAATTCATACAAATCACGCTGTTGTAATTAATAATATTAAAGAAATAAATTCTAAATATGTTGTCAAACATATTTACTCAGTCCTATTAACTAAAAACAGTACATGAAATTAATTTTTCTATTATCTAGCTTTTTCTATTATCTAGTAAATTAATTTAAAATACAAGTGTGCTTATAATTTCAGATCAATTCTACATCCACTAATAACTAATCCATCACCTGTTACAGAGATTTCTTCTGAAAACCTGGTATGTATACAAAATTATCATTTTATAATTTAGCAAATGATTTTAAAATACATGTGAACTTATAATTTCATATAAATTCTGTGCCCACCAGTGCATCACCTGTTACAGAAATGTCTTCTGAAAACCTGGTATGTATGTACAATTATTATTTTATCATATAATATAGTAAAATAATTTGAAATACTTATGATTCCAGACAACTTACACTTCTACTAAGTCATCATCTGCTACAGAGAATTCTTCTGAAAACCTGGTATGTATGTACGATTATTATTTTATAATAAAGTATAAATTAATTTAAAATTCTTATGATCCCAGACAACTTACACGTCCACAAAGTCGTTATCTGCTACAGAAAATTCTTCTGAAAACATGGTATGTATGTACAATTATTATTTTATAATAGAGCAAATTAATTTAAAATATATGTGGACTTATAATTAATTTCAGATAAATTGTGCGCCCACTAGTGCATCACCTGTTACAGAGAAGTCTTCTGAAAACCCGGTACTTATGTATTTTTTTTAAAATTATTTATTATTATTTTTTTTTTTTTTGTAAAAAAGACAATCTACAATCTATACAACTATTATATGCACATTAATTGCACACCTGACGTTGATAATATATTAGTAGCGTTTTCTACTATCGACGCGTACAAGCCCTGGCCATATTTGGAGATTGATTGGAGAGTGAAACATGGTTCAGAGACCACCGTTCGTCAAAACTTGAAGCTCCTAAATTATCATTTTGGTGACGCCCGTAAAAGTAATGGTTTTTTTTTTTGTGATACTCAAATGGTTAGGTTAGGTTAATTTTAATATTTTTGTTTTTTGTTTTTTGTTTGTAGACTTCACTGCTTTGGAATTTGTTGTTGGTGGTGATTCCGTTTGTCAGTTGCGTGTCTTGGTTGCTGTTTACAACAGTCAATATGCCAAGGATTCGGAACCATCTGAATCATCTTGTGCCACACACTCGACGGCAATGACCTTTCCCTTTCGGACCAGGTTCTTGGAACTGATTGTTGGTCCAGCCTTATTGAAGCTGCCCATATCTTCAATAAACCGCACCAAAGGAGCCGGGTCATTGTCCGTCGGACGGTGGCACATCCGTTCAACCGATTGGCCACTAGTGTCGTAAGAGATAACTAAAAGGATGGTGAAACATAAGCTCCATGGAAACCATCTGTAATTATTGTTTTCGTTTTACAATTTTTTTTTCTTTTTACCTAATCTAGATTTGAAAATTAATTTTTTCAGCTTTTACGCTGCTGTACATGGAATGCGTTCCCCGCTCGACAAATACCAACATTTTGGTATCGACGTGGCGCTGAAATCCAACGTTCGCGCCGTAATGGCTTGTAAACAGTCGATATTGGCGGCGGCTAAAGGCGTCGTGGTGTTTTATCCCGGGCATCTGTGTTTCGACCATGGCTATTTTAAATGTAAATCCGTGAAACCAGAGCACACCGTGAGTGTTTTCATTATTGTTCAAATATTTAAAACATTTCCAAATTTATTCCTAATGCGCGTCGATTTTTGTTTATACTAATTTTCATAAATTTTAAAAATATGTTTTTAATGTCTCTAATTTGTATAATGATTCCTTTTACAAAACTTATATAAACTGTATATCTTTTGTAATTCAATTTTTTTTTTTTTTTTCCAGAAACTGTTGCCAAATATGTCTTATCTTCAGGTCTACAATCCTGCTGTTCACAGTCTCCGTCGTGGCCTGTCCGACGTTGATTCACATGGTTCATGCTCGGCGGGGAGGCCACACGGAGCTCACAAATGGCTGTTATCCGGGCTATTGATGATGTGCCTTCAATGTTTTTTGGCGGGTACAATGCGTACTTATGCAATGCCGTACTAGGGCCGAGGCCGTTATAAGTGGGCAAAACACAAACAGTGTTTTGTGTCACGTTCCCACTTACGGCTCTCGACTCCTCGAATACGTGCTTGATAACCAGATTTTGGTTAAATCTGACTTGTCATGGCCGCAATTTGTCGATGCGACCGGTGGACGTCTGCTGCGGTCCATCATGACTATTCACAGCGCTCTTGGCAAGAGTTTCGTGTCATCGGTATGTATAAAATATAATAAGTTTTTAAAGTAATTGACAATTATTTATTATATATATATATATATATATATATATATATATATTTGTTTTATTTTTTAAGTTGCTGGCCGAATTGTACGACTTAGAAGTCATACTTAGGTTTTGGTCTTTGGCGATTCCAAAGCCCTGGATTACAGCCGATTAGGATGCATTCTGCTTGCCCGGCAGTTGATTGTCGGGCGGAAGAGGGTCTCGAGACGTGGTGAAGATGGGTGGGTTACCGTAAACCCAAGGCACATTGGCAAATTTAAGTCATTGTTGCCAAGGGCAATTTATGGTAACGTACCCATCCATAGCACCATCAGATCCATAATCTCATCAAATTTTTTTTCGCTGACCCAACAAATCGACGTGTACAATTGTTCAGCCCATGATGTAAGTGAAACTTGTTTTATACTACATTACTTATTTATTTATATTTACACATCAATTTATTTTATTAATTATTTATTTTTTTTTTTTGCTATAGGCAGCCAATGCGTGGATTTTGGCATTCAGTCATCATGTGCTGCGGAATGGCAATGCCAGCTGGAGTTCAAACGGACCTCACGAAAAGGCGCATTATCAGGGAATACGGCCGTGATAGTGACCGGTGTTTCACCACACTGTCTATATCCGGCGTCGTAGATCCCGTCGATGTGTGGAGGTCGTTTACAATTCCGAACACGCTTGTGACGTGTATTCTTTTCCAAATAATTGGCCAACGTCAAGATATCGAGGACGTGATTCAGTGATTGTTGAATTGCAAAGAACAATAGTAGAACATGTAGAAGTGATTCCAGTGTTTTTATTTAAAAAAGAATCATCTTATTCTTTGTGAGAAAAATTGATACTATATAATATATAGTATTAATATTTTATAATATAACAAATTAATTTAAAATATAATATGTGGACTTCAAATTTCAGATAAATTCTGCACCCACCAGTTCATCGCCTGCTACAGAAAAGTCTTCTAAAAACATGGTATGTATGTACAACTATTATTTTATAATATAGTAAATTAATTTAAAATACAAGTGGACTTATAATTTCAGATAAATTATTCTGCACCCACTAGTGCTTCACCTGCTACAGAAAAGTCTTATGAAAACCCGGTATGTCATTGAAATTTTTAATGAATAATGTTAAATACTGTTGATATATCACCTTTTATTTTATGTAAAAGAATAAATATTATCTCGCTGATACCAGAATTTTATTAATGTAAATATATTAATAGGCACCTCTTCAATAGTGTTGTATAATTTTCAGTTTTTCATTTAAATAGTATTATTTTGTAATTTGTAGTGTATAAGTGAATATATGTATAGGTACTTCATCACACGTCATAATAAAATATTTAAACTACGTTATACCTATTTATGTGTTTTTTTTTTATTTGGAATAATTTTTGATCCGATGCTATACAAACCTGCATCAAAGTATAAACATAATATGTATTAGTATAAAATATTACTACGATATTTCTACATTTTATCGAACAAGCATAGAACATCGGTTTTTATACTGCAGAAAAGCAATAATAAAAACTAAAATATCACGTGAATGTGATTTGTGGTAAGTCATACAACATTACGTCATGAACATTACATTTTTGCGTTACTCTGATACGTTATACACGTGTTTCAATAAATACTAATAATAATAATAATAATTTGTTTATTCAACTTCTTTCATAATAAGAATACACATTCAATGTTTCTTTCATGTCAACAATAACTGAGCATTTGCAGTTGCTGTAATACAAATTTTACTCAAATGCAACTCGCAATGTTATGGCACAAGTTCCTGGATGAATTTTGATGCACAGTGGGACAAAGTAAAATAATGAACACTCTACGTAAAAGATAAACAAATAATGTACTATAAAAAACTTGTCTTCGTACAGTTATTTTAGATAAATATGGTTTCATTGCGTTTGAATGGATCAATTATTTTTTATAAACATTAAAAATTAAAAATTAATGTGAAAATCTCGATTTCATAAAAAACGTAGGTATTTCTTATTTCTTTTTTAGTCAAACGCGAATGTAAAAAAATTCTAAATTGCCTACAACTTTTGAGATTTGTTTAAAATCGTTTGGTAAGTGTTTAAGTCATATTTATTTTCCAGAATTTTTTTTACAAAATATTAAAAATATTATTACAAATAAATAAAAAAAAAAAAAAAAAACGATATATTTTCAAATTTCCCAAAATTTTCTGATGTATGTAAAACAATGATGGCGTCGGTGTATAGTTAAAATATTAAGTTTCTATAGCAACATTAATTTCTCGGAGTCATAACTAAATAACTTAAATCTGTGTTGTGAAAATCACGTTCACGGAAAATTTTACCGTTTTTCTCGGTTTTCCTTACGAATTTCCTCGGAAAATGTATTGAGGAGAGGAAAATAAACCCTCATTGTATCATTAACATTAAATTTCTGATCTATAGAGTTGCTAGATGGAACTTTTTATACAGGGTGAAGTGTATAAATAAACACCCAACGCTTTACTCAGAATCTAAAAATCATTATCAGAGTTGGATAACTAAAATTTATCGCTATATTGTTGCTTCAATATGATATAATAAAAGTCATACATCAATGTTTTGGAAAAGTCTAATTTAAGCATATTATTATACATAAATCGGTTGATCCTAATTTAAATATAATGGTTTTTTTTCATGTTAACATTCCACTCTTTATTGTAAATATTTCATTTTAATATTCTTGTATGATATTTCGCTTACTCCTGAAATACAATTAGTCGTTGTATATCGAATAATCGTTTTCACATAATTTATCTTTGTAATACGAATGTTCAAATAAAATATCAACGATTATAATTAGTTGAATTCGAGGCGTATAATCTGTCCTACGTTATTTGTATTCCGTTTTGGATTCGTCACGCTAGATCGCGACGTTTGTAAAACTAATGTATATAATGAAATGTACCTATACTCTGTTCACCGAAAGTATGTACACGACTGCGAGTCGAAAGTGCGGAGTTGATGGGAATCGACGCATTTCGGTTTGAGCGCGCATCTAAATCAGTGGCGTCATTTGGGGTGGGGCAACTCATACATTTGCCACAGTCTAGTGTTTAGCTGCTCAGTCTCTCAAGTTGGTACATATGAAAAATATAAAATATACAAAAAATATATTAATAATAATTGTTTATTAACATTATTAACATTACGTGTTAAACTGAGTTGAAAATAAAATCGAAACAATCTACAGTAATTAATTATGACACTATTAATTATTTATGTTTGGACATAGGTACAATGCACATTAAAATTAAACTATAGTGATTTTGAAACTTACGTTGCTCGTCATTATCCAACTCTTTTAGCAGAAAATCAATCTCGTTTTCATCCATTCTCGTGAATTATTTTACACAACTTAATAGTTACAAACCAGATAAAGTTATGTAATAAACAAATTACAATATTCAATTAAGTTAAAATGAGAAATTCGCACTTCAAACATACTGTGTGATAATCTATTCTATGGTGATAACTTAGATTTAATAAAATATAATCAGTATTATCATTGATTGTGAACACTATATTTTATAATTACAACTATTTATAAATCGAAGGTATTGTGGCCACAGAACCGTTTTAATATTTGTTTGCAGTTACCGCGGTATCAGTGCGCCAGACGACGTAATAAATATTTTGTCCAAGGTGGAGATACGATGTATTTCTGACAAAATACTGATAATATTGATTTACGCGATATTGCGTCCAAGTTTATATTCTCTTTGGAAATTATGAGCTAAACGTTATATATTACCATTAAAATATTCCATAATTTTTTCTGTAAATTTTGATGAATATATCTTAAAATCAGTGGCGTCATATGGGGTGGGGCATCTCATACATTTGCCACAGTCTAGTGTTTAGCTGCTCTGCAGTCTCTCAAGTCGGTACATATAAAAAATATAAAATATACAAAAAATATAATAATAATAATTGTTCGAAACTTGCCGCCTTAGCGACTTTTAAATAGAAAACTTCGCGCCACCGTTATTGGTTCTGCCATGAACGTCGCGAACTTTCGAGACGTTTCAGCGGCCCCCTCCTTCGGCATCCACGACCTTAAACCTCGGCCGATCGCCGCAACCGGTACCACGGTCCACGACGAGTCGGCTTTTGCGTTTTTGTTCCAGCCACCGTCCGTCGTTGGCGTGTTTGGCGTGTGCCGTTTACCGAGCGTTCCTTTTTTTTTATTACAACGATAATTGGTCGTAGGAGTCGATGGTGTTGTGCGCTTGTTCTCGCCGCCGCACAGTGGTCAGAAATACAAATTTAGGCGGACAAAATAGAAAAAAAAAAGATTAAAAATTAGATATTTAGCACTTTATTTTTTATCAGTACAATATATGGAAAAACATTTAATTGACATTGGGTTATTATAACAACGATAACTACTTTAAAACGCGATAACTTTAAAACGATTAAAGACAAAATCTACAATATCTACGGTTAAGAATATCAATTCACTTCTTTGTCGATCACGTTCAGTGTGTTTGTTCAATTTTATAAAAGTTAAGTTATTATTTTAAAATGGACATCAATACAAATGGTAAGTTAAATTTAAATTCATACATATTATTCTAATGAATGCATGGTGTATATATGTTACGGGCAAAGTGGAAAATTCGGGCAATGTATACAATGCCCGGGCATTGTACACATTGTCCGATGCATATTGGGCAATGTGAATTGTAAAGTATTTATACATTCAAGCAGTACATGTGAAAATAAATAGGTAGTATAATAGTATAATAAATAGTATAATTAGTAATATAAAATAAAAATTATTTGAAATAAATTAGTATAAATAAAAATAATAGTAATATAAAAATTAATTAATTATGTATAATAGTTAGATGTTTAATCAGAGAACAGACGTAGCATTTAATGATTATCAATTATGTAATTATTAGAATAAATGTACTTCACAATTTTTTAAATGTATAATTTGTATAAATACTTTACAATTCACATTGCCCAATATGCATCGGACAATGTGTACAATGCCCGGGCATTGTTTACATTGCCCGAATTTTCCACTTTGCCCGTAACATATATATGTATTGCATCAATATCAAACATTTTTTTTAGTAGTGGTTTTACATTTTTAAATACATTATATAAGAAGAGATCTAAAATGATCATAAATAAATATATAGGTATTACTCAAAAACTTGTTAGCTTTTCAATGACATAATTTTTATCTGCGTCGAGTTGCGTCTATGTTTAGCACATCTGTTATTAAATTAACATCTAAAATTAATTTAAAATCACTATATGAAGATATTAGGGCACTAATAATTGTTGAGGTAGACACAAATAGTGACTCTGATAGTAACAGTGACAGTGTGAATGAAAATGATTCCGAATGAAACAACAACAATTTTAAAACTAATATTATAATAGGGTCTGTTTTGTAAAAATAAAAATAAACTTTCTTTCATTTAAGTACGTTTTCATCATATTTGAAATTTCGCAATAATTAAAATTGAAATGTAATAACATAAGGAACACATTTTGTAAATAAAATAATTTTGTCCGCTTAAATTTGTATTTCCGACCACTGTGCGCCGTTGGATTTCGTGCTGTCGTCATCATCTGTCCGCTGTCGCCGTCGTACGGCTTTATGTACCTTTTTTTATTATTAATATTAGCATTTTATCCACCCCCCCCCTTTTGGGCGCCCGTCTCAATTTTGTACATTAATATTTATTTGTCTGAATAGTAGTTCTGACCGATTGGTAGACAAACCAAATTTGTTATATATTGTTCATATTATTGGTCACCCGTATTTATAAATCTTTTCTCTGGGTAGTTCGGGCACCGTGTTGCCGTCATTCTGGGCCAACCGCCAGCTAGGAGCCCATCGACAATAATAATAATAATAATAATAAAACCATTAAATCTGTAGAAAATAAATTATGAATAAAATTATTGACTATATTATTGTCTATATTTAAATGATAAAATTGAGATGACAGGAGACGGGCGCTCTGCACATAGTAACATACCCAAATGCTAAATCGGTACACTGTACTAAGTACAAAACGTCATTATTTTTAGACTAATACCTTAGTGGACTAGTTTATAGTCTATAAATATTATAGTTGTTACAATGCCATCCATAAGAAAAGATATTTTCATATTATTATCAATTTGTATACAAACTTTGATTAAATAATAAATATTATTAAATCTATTTTAGTGCAGCCGAATAATCGGAGTCGTCATATTATCATAACGAATACGAATGACGATTATGAATAATACTTTTTTACCTTTTATGAACATAATTGAATTGTTATAATATAATACATTTTAGTCGGAAAAAATAAAAGTTCAGTCGGCTTATCAGTAAATGGTCGCCCTAGTCTAGAAAAAACTGAAATGACGCCACTGATCTAAATTCGATCGGTGAAGAGAGTAAGGGGTTTTAACGTCACACAGATAAGTCACAACATGCATATTTTTGATAATAAAATAACTTAAATTTGATACTTTTTCATCAACCTCAATTGATTGTAATTAATGTAAAAAATATCATTTCCCTATATATTTTCAAAATGTTTCATTTGTTTCTTAAATTTAAGATTACTATACAATACCTATTTACTGATTCAACATTTATACAGCAATAATTTTTAACCACTACAGTTCATTTTTACATTTGAGCGTCTAAAAATATTTTATTAAAATATAAATTTTGTCATAAAAAAAAAAATAGGTACTCGTATTATTTAATTTTTAATAACACAACAAATTCTAAGCAAGACGAGTATAATGTATTGGTTTCGCTGCAATTATTTGGTTTAATCGATTTTTTTTTCTCTGAATTATGCGTTACCACTTTTTCAGGTTGTAAAACGCTAGTTCGAGATCATTGTCGATCAGAACGATTGCTTCGACTCGGCGCTGTAGTGAGATCGTTTTTCTCTATTCTCGATTAGTTTTCCCGACGTTTAGAGAAATCCTTTCATTTAATTAGTTTTTTTTTTTTTACAATTTAACCAAAAACGGGTAGAGACGTCGTCGAAAGATTCACAACACCGCGGACACGCTTTTGATCGACGAATCACACATTTTGTGGATTTTTTTTCTCTTCGCGTTTTCTTTTTCCTACCGATTATCAATATTGTAAAGCGCACACTGCGTCTGTGTCGTGTAATTCATACGCTTTGGTCGTATAAACGTAACAGCGTATCGTCTCGTACGTGCACGTTCCCCGCGAGCGTTCGCCGAACACTTGATGTGTTTATAACATCACATAGCAATAAATAATTGGACGGTGTCTGTGCAAAAGGGCACAAGTCAAAAAACACTACTTTTCAGGAAACACAAAAAACATTTTGTCATTTTATTGGATAATCTAATACTTTGAATAATTGAAATGGTATTTATTTGATTTATTTGATAACAATTGAAGATATGTTAAATACATTGGTACCAGTAAACGCAGCACAAAATTTCTTACAAAATACATATAAAACCTGAAAATGCCGAAAATTGACTTGTGCCCTTTTGCACAGACACCGTCCAATTACAATCAACAGAGGTTCAAACCCTATGCCGCCGCGCTTTTAAGCATATACGTATAACATAATATAATATATACCTACGCAGGTACATACGAGGAGCAAACAGATCGAACGCACGATATTACCCAACGCGGGAATATACACCGCGGTCGTGCGCGTTTATCGCCGGGACAAGCAGAGTGATTTTATTTATCCGTTTTTAAAAGAAACGCATATATCTGTACATAGTACGCACGATATCGTACACCATACACGTCGTGCCCCGGTATTATCTATAATTATTATAAACATTATTATTATTATTATTATTATTATTACAAATTTACAAGTATGAACGTCACCGCCGCGACGTGTAAACTGTACAATGTACAATGTACTGCAGTGTACATACTACCAGGGCTGGATTTGACGGAGGGTTTTAAGGGTACTTGCCCCGGGCAGCAGATGTCTGGGGGGCATCCGGATGTCGGAATACTCTACAAAGAAATTTTTCAAGTTTTTGACCTCCGGTTTAAGAAACTTAGGAAAAAAATATCAACTTCAAAAAAAAATTTGGGCTACAAAATAAATACGTCAATATGTTACGCGACAACAGTGTGACATTAGGACATCCAGTGTACACACGAATATTTCAGTATATAGGCTTTGATTAAATTAAATAAAAATATTGATTAAAAATGTATTCAATGATATTGGTAAAACATTATATACGTTCGAGTGGTTATATCATGATTCGTTTTTAAACACCGCGGTGGTAGTAGCCGATATGTATTGCCATATTAAATTGATTTTGAATTATTTTAAGCAGTGAAAGTGATGTAATAGTAGATTCTCTATCATTTGATGAAATTATAAACTATTTTGCAGAAAAAATAACATTTAAGAAGAGTACCATATTCATAAAAAATAAATAATTTTTATTATTTTAAAATTATTAAATTGTTAATTTTGATTTTGATTGTACTATGTGTTTACTATGTTATATTACATTCAATTAAACCGTAAATATATACCTAATTGAATATTAAATATTGTGAAGGTTTAATTTGACGTTAGAAAAAATAAACTGTTGTGATATTAATATACTTTTTTTTCGCTCTTCAAGTCATGAAAGTTTAATATAATTATTATAAAATCGCTATCTTTAAATAAATTTTGAAATTTGTAAAGCACGAACGGTGCATTTTTTTCAACTCGAAACAAACAAGTTTAGGCAGATTATAGTTTAAACGGACGGGCGAGTTTGTAAATTTTTAGTCTTTTTTTTTTTTGCCTTTACTACATAGATATCACCGGGTGATCATGATTTTTTACTGCTAGGCGTCCACGACAAAACTACGGACGGCGTTTCATGTCACGAACGCAACGTAAACAATATTATCGTCTGTCGTTTAAAAAACGTTTTTTTTCTTTTTCTTTTTTATTTTTCGTCCGCGATCACGGTATTAGAAGACGGCTACCGCCGCCGAGTCGACGACACTCGCGGCGATCTCGTTCGCGCTCGCAGCCGTCAACGTTTTCTGCACCGCGCGATGCCGGTGTGTGTTATAACGACCGTGGCGATTCCGTGAAGTAATAATACCCGTCGGAGTGTAATAATTAACTTTTTCCATAATCGTATTATTATCACATTATACACGGATATTTATGTACGCGCGACGTGTTTATACATTTTTATTTATATATGTGCATGTATGTATATCCGTTTAGTTGCGCACGCGAACCGCAATGGGTATGCAATTAATTTATTAACCGATCCGACACTTTTAACTGTAACGCGCGAGTGTGTGTGCGCGCGCGCGGCGTATACGGAAAAACGCAATTAATCAATTGACCAGAAATCGTTCGTTAAACCGCGAGAGCTCGTCGCAGTTTGCTGCCGCTCGTTGCTGTGTATACGCACCACACACGTATCCCTCTCTATGACTCAGTGGTCGGCAACCTGCGGCTCGCCAACCTGGCTCTTTCGGTCTAAAGTCACTGCTCTCCCGTAGCTACACATTAAAAAATTAATATTTTACGTTCAAAAGCAATATTTAATATCTATAAAATAATTTGTTATTGCCCGCACGGAGCATTGCAGCAGTCTATCGTTGTAAAATGTTTGTCATAGATTATTTTGTATAGGTAGTACATGCCGTTTTTATTTTTTTTTCATTTAGAACTTTCAGCTGATAACTATTATTACAGTTCAACAATTATTTAATAATATAGGATGCAAAGGTAACAGATTAAGATACGATACAATAGTCCCGATGGACTGTACAATATATGATAACAAAAGGCAATTAACTTAAAATAATATTAGATAGCGAGTTAAATATGAAATGGTGAAAACATTATTATAAGAATATTATTTCAAAATGAAAATAGATACACATGGCTGTTTACTAATGTACGAAATGAAAAATGAAATGATGTATGAGTATGATGTGGTGCTGATGTGATTAGGGCAAATTAATTTTAAGACAGTGGAAAAAAGGGATATAAGTGGATGAATGATTGAAGTGAAATTCAGAAAGAATTTCGATACCAACGTTTCGATTACGGAAATATTATTATTGCTGTTTTTGGAACCGGATAAGACACGAGCGTAAGATTTGGGATTAGAGTCAGGGTTAGAGTTTGAATTTGTATAAGAAGGAAATGAGTTTACAGGTTTTTGTGGCATGCGATGAATATTGGATTGATATTTGCGGAGAGTTTTAAATGACGGACATCCTTTTAATTTTTTTAACATGCCGATAATCGCGATGCTATCTACAACTAATTAGTCATACGCCGTCCCCATTATTAAAAAATGTTTTTTTTTTATAAATTTATTATATTTTTATTAATTAATTTTATTATTATCATGTCTATTAAAATAAAAAAATTAATTTATATTTCAAAAAATTACAAACATTTTTAGTGGCTCTTTAAAATCTGGAAAATGTTGTGTATTGTAACTTTTGGCTCTATACTTTTATTGCTATAATGTTACTCAATAAAAGCAAATTAAAAAAAAAAACAAAAAACTTTTGGCTCTTTCGTCAAAAAAGGTTGCCGACCCCTGCTCTATGTACACACACTCACACATACACACACGTATGATACACACACACACACACACACACACACACACACACACACACACACACACACACACACACACACACACACACATACGACATTAAATTACTGTATTAAACAATAACGGGCTGCACACGCATCTCGTAGTTTTATAGGATAAAATATATATATATGTATATAGGTATAACCTACCTGCAGCACCGTCGACGTACACGCCAGCTGGTACAGCCTGTATATAGTACATATACGTATAGGCTCACATAACTAACACACACACACACACACACACACACACACACATGTACATTATATACCATAACGATGATGATTATGAAGACTAAAAGATAGTGGTGGCGGCGGCGATGGTGGTAGTGGCGGCGACGATCGGATCATGATCACGATGATGGCGTGCAATCGTGGAGGTGTAGTCTCGATTCCTTTCTCTCTCTCTCTCTCTGTGTCTCTTTCTCTCTATACATATGTCTCTCTCTCTGTATGCGGCAGTTGTATACGACCGTATTATTATTTTTATTATTGCTGTGTATACCTGCTGTTCTTTATCGATCACATTCATATATGAGTCTATTACATACAGCACACTCACTCACTCACTCGCAGTCGGTCTATGAAATAATACCTACCGAAGACATTCATACATATATTTTTATCATATATCATATATATATATATATTATATACGTACGCCTCGTCTTTTATATTGATGTCTTATTATATATAGCGTACATATTATATCATTTTTTTCTACGGTGTAGAATAATATGATTGTTTCTGTAATTTTTCTCGTATTATTATTATTTCTTTTTTTTTTTCAATATACGCCTGCCGTTATGCGCGATTGTGCGAACGGGCGCGCGCTTTCATTATATACACCACGGCCGCCGCCGATATACTCGCTACGCCTAGTTATTATTATTATTGTACGCCGTATATAATATTATAATGTCGTAATAATAATAATAACAAGTCGCGTTCGAATTCGATAGCAATTATTATTATTATTATTACTACTACTATAATATACTATATAGTATAATATACGTACATCGTATATAGTAATACATATATATATATAGGTAATAATATATATTATGTCTTTATAAATGGCGCGTGCATATCATATGATTTAGCCAACAATATCCAGTCGCACCTATACATATATATATATATATATATATATGTATATGTGATATTATATATGCTATATACATGACACGTAAGTATAGCTTCATACAAAATAATCGTGTAGCGTTTTTGTCATGCATTTATTCGTTTGTGTGTGTGTGTGTGTGTGTGTGTGTGTGTGTGTGTGTGTGTGTGTGTGTGTGTGTGTGTGTGTGTGTGTAAGTACCTACATATTATATAGACGTAGGTATATATACACCATACCTATTAAATTGTATAGGTAGACACCGGTGATGAAGTGATCGATGTGGACTATCTGAATAATAATAACACGACTCATTTAGA
This sequence comes from Therioaphis trifolii, assembly GCA_027580255.1. NCBI lineage: Eukaryota > Metazoa > Arthropoda > Insecta > Hemiptera > Aphididae > Therioaphis > Therioaphis trifolii. The sequence continues at coordinate 76,040,705 of CM050405.1, forward strand.
TATTATGAGACGTCGTCTATTGTGTTCGGATATTAAGTTAATTTTCACAACGCCCATCATCTGGTCGAGTCGATACAAAACAATGTGTATGACGAATAAAAGCACGATATCTACGGTTTACCGTAATACGTATGTATGCTCGGTATTCCTGATTTCACCAATTAAGACCTAATTTAAAAAGCGTAAAGGATGAGCATTTAAATATTGTGTGAATTTTATTTTTTCCGATGGTAATCAAGTAATTAATCACCGCCGCACACGACACCATTTTATGTACCGGCCGTATTTCGTTTTCTCTCGACTTGGTCGGTTCGTTGCGTCCTTTATACACGAAGGTTTTGTACTCTCTCGTCACATTTCGTGGTACGCAAAATAATGTTCTAAAAAAATTATGTTTTACATTTTGATGAATAAAATATTTCATTCTTTTGACGTGTATTATAAACGTAAATCGTATTTAAATTCGACCCGAGAAAAACATGATTTAATTTCGAAGTGTATTTAAATCACAGAATTTGTATCGAGCGTAATTAATAATAATAATATTCATCAATAACTGTAAATGTAACGAACATTGCATCTGAATAATTTTGTTAAATGCATATTGCTCGGAGATCCACAAAATGAAAATGACAAAATAACCTTTTGACCATCATTATTATTAACACCGTCATTAGGGTGTGCCACTCTAAAATATAAGTTAACATGTTCACGGTCTGTTGTTACTGCAATAACTGTAATTTACCAGTCCTGTGGTACGAATACGAAAACTTCAAAGCGTCATCATTAACCCTAACAAAAACTTATGTTTTTAAGCAAAAATTATTCTGTGAATCTATTCCAAAATACATTTTTTAAAATCTATTTTGCCGCTACTATTCCTAAATATAGACGGAGTAATTGCGATACAAATAAAAATCCCTCTCATACTAAATTATACATTTTATTTATTTATATATTATTACAATAATGACAATTTTTTTTCGGTGTACATAGATATTATTATTGTGCATGACAGATATACGTAATATATACATACTCATAATAAATAAATACTTATACGTTTTTTATTTATTTATTTTTTGAAAAATGATATTGATTTAAATTATATCGATCGAGGCTTTTTCAAACGATTATTTTAAATTGTGTTCAAGCCATTTATCATTTGAAAATCAATTTATTCAAACACTACGTAGGAGAGATAAAATTACAATGAAACGTATACAACTTGAACTCTGGAACAAAGGCTGAGTTTAAAAAGAGTTTAAATTATTATGAGACACTAAAAATATACAACCTTCACCTATAGATATGATAATCGAAATAATGTCGACGTGATATAAAATACAGATCGAAGTACAATGCATAACTTTACGCATTCACATAGATTATAACATATAACATGTATTGTTATTTATTTATTACAACATCCCGATATTATTATGTATCCAGACTTGAACCCATCGATTTTGATTTTATGTCGGTAAAATGTTTTTTTTTTCGCCCGAGAAGACATTTCTCGTGCGTTTATCGTAATCGACGATGATTGGGATAACAATATTATTGTTGGAATAATAATTTATTGTTCAATTATTTGCGAATTTATATAATCTACAACATTCAATTAATATAACAACGATTCGAGGACCAAACGTGATGAAAGAATTACTATAGTACTAGAGACAAAATTAGAGATCTAGAGTTGACAAAAATACAAATCATTTAAAAAAAAAAAATGTCGAAAAAATATTTAAAGCCCGATATTAAAGCAACGGTTATGAAGGCAACCGTACAACGACGTAAATAAAACTTTTTCGTTTTAATTTAAACGGTTGAAAAGAGATTCGAAATTCACTTGGGCTTGTTCACGCACGCGAAATGTCTGTCAAATAATGTATCGACTCCGATAACTGCAGCTCGTGTGCTCATCTATCAGCATTGAGAAATCACGACAGTCGACGGTTGCCGATCGGAACTTAATATTAAGGCCACTCTGTGCAGGCTGAAATCCGACACACGCTGCAGTGACGGATTAAAGAGAAATGTTCCGGGTGGCATACGCAGCTAACTGCAAAGTGGCCAACACTTATGCAAACAATCATGAAATAACAACTCGTGGGTCGAATGGCTTTACAATTTTTCAATTAAAACAATTTTTTCCGGAAATGTCTTCAGTGCGTATAACACTATTATTAGTAATAAGTCGACATATTAAGTTTAAATTTCTGTTAGTTTTGAAATCACAACAACTGAGTAATTAAAATGATTTAGTACATAAACGGCACATTTTACAATATTCTCACTCAAATTGTGGGTAATTTTTCATTGTTTTTCGAAAAACTGTTAACTATATTGAAAATTTAAAAAAATGACCGATTTTTTAAGTAACAGGCAAACAAAATTTCGTTCCGAAAGTATATATGCTACAAATCCGAGCACTTTTTCACAAAGTGTTTTCATACAAATAAATGTAATCGTACTCATATTAGTTTCTTTGCTTCACTCTAAAACTGAACGTTTAAAATATGATTTAATTTACAGTTTTTCTTTTTTTTTTTTCAAACAATAAGCTGATTTTAAATTTATATGTAGAGTATGTTTAAGGGTATGTTGTCGTTTTTTTATGAAAAATTAAGAAATCATTCAGAGCTTGAATAACATATATGATAAAGTGATAATCAATTTTGCATTACCTAAATGCTATATTATACATGGGCATTGGTTTACCGATAAAACAGTATAGATAGATAAATAAATAAATAAATATGTAATATTATATTACATTGTATTATTATTCATTAAAAAAAAATAACTATATTTAATACATTTAAGTACACAAAACAAATGATACAATATTAGTATTAGTCAAAAATTCAAAATATATAAATTGTGTTCAAAATAATGATAATATTAACAATGTTATTCTTTATGAAACACAAACTATTTTTATATCCCCCAAAAATTGTATAAATAAATTATTTCTATCATTTATTGAGTGGTACCAACATTTGCAATTAAATGGCGTGGTAATAGATTTTCATTAGTCCCATGCATTTTTCTTAATGATTTAAATTTTAATATTGACCGTTAACATTCTATTGTTTGCATGTTAGCCCCATTTACAGGGTTCGCGTTGATTCAAGACTTTACCGTACATTATCGCCGTGTATTTTTCAGTCACAAAAGGCATGTTACCCGCGTTATATATTAATATAGTAGATCACAGCGGACTCGGTGGACCACACGGTCCACCAACGCCTATACATCTACGAATTAAGTACGTAATTAAATAATGTCGTGAAGCCTGGACCTAAAGGACCCTACAGGGTTGAGGCCGAAGCGCCAAATGTCCATTTTTTTCCGTGTTGAATCCGCCACTAAACCCGCGGGTAATACGAGCTAAAATCTAGACGTTTTGGTGTCTGCCAGTCGCCGGACTGCAGTCCGATCTCAATCACGACTTTGATCGTTGAGAATCTGCACACGCGTATTATATATATACGTATTACAATACGTAACGCACAGAAACTGTTTTTTGCCGCGTCGATAATAATATTAATTGCGACGTTTATGCCTATGTATAATACTCACTTGTGTCGGTGAATATAATCCGTATAGATGACTCGATTTCGGGATTGATTTCTAAACTCAACTCTGCCGTTGTTTATATATTTATTTATCATTATTATTTTTTTTTTTTTTAATAATTCTTAAACGATATTATACACGTGCACGAAGTCACGTACAGAAATCGGTGCAGTAGGTAGTCGTGGGGAGAAAAAAAAACGAATCGCGGGCCGTTTCGCGTTTCGAGTGACGACCACCAAGAAAGCGTCTTAAATTATTTATTATGTCCCGCGGTGTAGTGAAAAATAATTTTAGAGGCTATACTTATATATATATATATAAATGCATATATATATATATATGACATAGCATACGACGCGAGCAGAACCGACGAGGAATATATTAAAATAAACTTTTATTTCTTTTTATTTTTGAACCGAGTTAATGTATTCGTGTCCGTTTTACGACCTTAAAAACTTGACGAACTCAATTTATCTTTTGTTAAACATTGACTTATGACTTCACGCGCTCACAAGTCGACTCGAGTTAACGTTTTTTTTTTCTCCTCTTCTCTTATGCCTCATCCACGCCGACGCGCCCGCTTTTATCGTATATATACGTACACACGGAACGATCACTGCACCGAATATTGATTGGGTTATTTTCTTTCTCTCGGAAATCTGTTTCGTCCGCACGGACTGCCGCGGCGTATTATTATAACAGACATAAACCAACACCGCACGTATACGTATATATAAATATATACACGACTACGCGTTTTAATAGTAATAATATGTTTATTTAGTCGCGGTGTGTCGACGACGGATCGATTTCTCCGAGCACACACACACACACACACACACACACACACACACACACACACACACACACACACACACACACACACACACACACACACGTGTATATTACGTCCGTCGCTGTCATTAATTTACATTTCTCGTTTTGTCTCGTGACGTCGCAGCGGATCCCTTGTACACTCGTATTTATAAACGAAAAGAAGACGGTGGCGGCGGCGGACAGACGAAGAGAAAGAACGAAAGAGAGAAAAGACGAGCGCACGAGAAGAGCAGCGGTGTAGAGACAGAGGGGCGTAGGAGAGAGAGAGAGACGTGCGTACCTGACCGTCGGAAGCGGCGGTGGCGGTGGCGGCGGGGCAGGACATAGTCGCGAGCGGGTAGAGCCGCGGGGTGAACAAACAGCTCAATCGGACGGCCCAACGGCGGTGGGCGGGGGCCGGCTGGGCGTGGCCGGGCGGCCGCGCCAGTTGGCCCGTCGGCCCCGCGTAACCATGGCACGGCCGGACGGGCGGAGCCTGCGGGGCGACGGCTGCCCGGCCGGCGGACGGCGACCGCGGCCGCGGCCGTAGACGCGTTCCGCCGACGACGGCGATTACAAGAGATCGAGACGTGGAGACGAGTCGAACGCCGCCGCCGCCGCCGCCGCCGACGCCGCCGTCGCAGCCGCAGCCGCCGCAGCCGTATTTCGTCCGGGTGAATACGCGCGCGGCCGACCGACCGCGACGACGTTCTCGCACAGTGGCCGAGTTTTATTATTATTATTATTATTTTTTTTTTCATGTCGCCGTCGCGCTAATAACAGCAGTGACGCGGGGTGAAATAATTACAACGACGCGTACACGAATATCGGTCGTCACGTTTTGACGCCTGCACAACACACATTATAACACACAAATAGTAACGACAATCGCTGCAGACGCGCGACGGGCACGTGCAGACCGCGGCGATAGCTGCACCGGGCCCCATGGCGCTGGAGACGGAACGCTGCAGCCCGAACAACGCGTCGAGTCCGGGCCCGACGGACAACAACCGGCGGCCCGGGCTGGACGACTGCAGCGATCAGACGAAAGAGGTGCAGAGGTCACAGAAGTGCGACAAGACGCCGCCGCCGCCGCCGCCCGTGGAAACGGACGATAAGGACGGCGGCGTCCAGCGGAGACTGCAGCCGCCGGCCGTCTCGGGCTGCCGCGCGGACCAACACGACGTAGCCGCCGTGGCCAATGACGACGGCGGAGACGCCGATGACGACGACGACGACGGGATGGACGACGACGACGGAATGGACGACCGAACGTCGCTGTTGGCGTGCAGCAAGCCGTTGAGCATATGCTCGCCGCTGCAGAACAAGACGGCGGACTGCGGCAACGGCAGACTGCACTGCGCTTCGCCGCCGCCGCCACCGCCGCCGCAGGCGCAACCCATGCAGCTCCAGCACGCTCCGCGGAAAAAGCCGTCGCCGGTGCACAAGGCCAACGGCGGGCCCGCGGCCGACGTGCCGCACTGGATGCAGCTCCAGCAGCAACACACCGCGGCCGACGATGCGCACCATCAGCTCGTCGGCGGACCGCAGCCGGGCGCGCCGCCGTCCGCCGCCGCGGCCGCAGCCGCCGTCGAGTACACCATGGCCATGGCCGCAGCGGCCGCGGCCGCCGCAGCCGCCGGCCACGTGCCGCCCGTGTTCCCGTTCAACTCGTGGATGTACCGGTTCAACTTCCTGCCCATGGTGCCGGCCGCGGCGGCCGAGTACTTTCGCGAGATGCACCACCACCACCACCAGGCACAGCAACAGCAGCAGCAGCAGCAACACGTCAACGGCGCGGGCTCGCCGCCGGAGATGGACGAGCGGCAAGTCGAGCTGGCCAGACACCACCAGCAACTGCTGCAGCTGCAGCAACAGCAACGGCAAATAGTCGACCCGCACCGGCCCGCGCCCGTTCACCCGGTGCCGGTCGGCGGCCTGTCTCCGTCCGCCGGCCATCGGACGCCCGCGGTCGTGTCTCCGCATCAGCACCAGCAGCAGCAGCCGCCGCCGGCGGTGGCCGCGACGCTTCCACCGCCGCCGCCTCCGTTGGCCGTGGCGTCCCTGCTCCCGGCGCACCAGCAGCCGGCGCACCATCACGCGCTGTCGCTGCAGCTGCAGCCGCCGCAGCTGGCCACCGCCGCCGCGGGGGGCTACGTGTCCCGGCCGGCCAGCACCTCCGGCTCGTCGGACGTGTCGTCGTCGTACGGCGGCACCACGACGTCCGCGGGCGGCACCACGGCGGCCGCGAAGAACTACTGCCGGTCGCCGTCGCCGCGGTCGCCCAGCCCGTACCGGCTGCTCCCGTTCTCCGTGGACAACATACTCCGTCCGGAGTTCGGCAACAACAAGGTGCACCAGCCGCACCACCGCAGCCACCACCATCACCACCGTGGCGGCAGCCGGTCGTCGTCGTCCGCGTCACCGCCGCCGCCGCTGCCGCCACCGCCGCCGCAGCAGCAGCAGTTGCCGCTGCCCGCCACCGCAGCCAAGCTGCACTTCAATGCGGCCGCCGGCAAGTCGCAGCAGCACGCGCGGCTGCAGCACCACCAGCCGTCCGCGCTGCAACTGTTGCAGCAACAGCAGCAGCTGGGCCAGTCACCTTCCGTGCTGCGGCCCTCTCCGACCAGGCCCAAAACGGCCGCGACGGTCGCCGTGGGCCCGAAACGGCCCGCGCTCGTGCAGGCCGCCGTGGACAAAGCGTGCGGCAAGCGGAAACCCGTGCCGCCGTCATCGCCGGTCAACGTGAACGTGACCGTGAACAGCAGCAGCAACAACATCAACAACAACAACAACAACAAGCCGACCGTGAACGGCGGCCACCATAACCTGCTGCACGGCAACAAATCGGACGACACGACCGCCGCCGCCGTCAACCATAACAACAACAACAATCACAATAACAACAATAACAACAACGTGGATCAAGAGTCGGGATCGGACGCCGCCGGCAGCGGCGATCAGCTGACCAACGACAAGGAAATGTGGCCGGCTTGGGTGTACTGCACGCGGTACTCGGACAGACCGTCTTCGGGTGAGTCATCATAATAATATTATGCCATCGTATTCTCTTTGCGTACGGCGTACGCATACGAATCGCGTTTGTGTGTGTTTAAAATAAATCGCGACGTGTCGAAAACACGTGTACATACAGAGTGGTTGGTCTTGCACCGGTGTGATGTCGGATTGTACGCGCGCGACAGTGACCAGGCTACGTGATACGGTACAATCCTCTAAAATAAAAAATTAAAAAATTAAAACATAAAATAAAAACAAAACTCGAATTCGGTGCCCCTCCCCCCCCCCCCGGCCACGCGTAGACCCGTCTAGAGCGTGTAAAATGCAAACTTTGTTTTGCCGCGTTTTATTGTCGTCTCGTGGCGTTCGTTTGACGTGCGGGGGAAACCGACGGGGCCCAACACTCGCGCGTTTGATTTAAGACTTTACTCTGTAGCTAGCAGATCACGTGCGTTTGTGTGTGTGTGTGTGTGTGTGTGTGTGTGTGTGTGTGTGTGTGTGTGTGTGTGTGTGTGTGTGTGTGTGTGTGTGTGTGTTTATGGACCATAAACTCCTGAACTCGTGTACCTGTGTATACGACTGCTTTAATGCCTATATATTATTATTGTTATTATTATTACTATCTTCTTACGCACCTCGTAAAACTATCGGTACAAACGAACGCCTCTATGTTGGACGTGGGGACGGCGGACCGTGTACCTATTGCATTATAATATAATATATTATGTTATATTGTACACGTCATATTATAGTTTTATGCCGGCGCTCGGACGTACACGTCAATGCGATATATTTTCACCGTACGTAATACTACGACTGGACGTCGCGATACGATTTCGGATTCGATCGGGATTCACTGCTGAGCGATAGTAATCGAATAATCGAATTAAACGTGTACAACACACTACACCGTCGCCGTCGTAATTGTTTCTTTTTTCGGCTATTTTTCCTCGAGCGATATTTTAAGTTTTTTTTTGGTTTTCTTAAACGGCACGATTGTTTTTGAATTGGTGCAGGGTGCACCGTGTATGGATACGCGTTTTGTATACGAGACGACACCGCGAGAGACAATGCTTTTTTTTTTTGGGGGGGGGCATTTCGATAATCATGAGGTCTAGATCAGTGAGCTCAGGCTGTGTCCACCCCTCAAACTGTGGGTCGAATAGCAGAAATACAAAATTATCGACAGTTCCCTAAAGAACAGTATTTTTAAAAAATTTTTTCTTTCTAATATTTCGCTACAAAGTAGTAAAACGACGTTTTTCCCGATAAAAACGCAATCTTTTGATAGTGAATATAAATCGTGCCCAAAAAAAAAAAGAAACACACCAAATTCACGCGTTGTGCACCGAGTCAAATCGAATCGAGTGTAGTAAACGTGTCCGAACACTAATACTAATACGGGTTAATAACTTACACGCCGCGTTATGTGTGTGTGCCTACGCCGCGGACGGTGTGTACCTATATCGTTTTCGTGGCAGCCAGATTGTCGCCGTCGCCGTCGCACAATTATGTAAATCATCTCGTATACATATACAGGTATGCCGTGTACACCGCACGTAGGTAGACGGTCGTAGGTATACGCATATACATTTTTACATGTATATATATATTCGTTTATTTATATACATGAATACGACGCGAAATCGTTTCCGACTAGGTCCCGCAGCCGCGCAATGATTATTCCGATCGGACGAACAAACAGTATGATATAGCCGTGTGCAGTGGGCTCTTAAACGTTACACGTAAAATATTTGTTCCCGTACGGTATATATTATAATACATTAGACGAGATGTACACGTATAAATACACACACACACACACACACACGCACACTCGTATACGCGTGTTTGTTGCGAGCATACCGTATATTCGTATTTTATATTTACATATATACAGTCATTAGCGATAAATTAACATAAACGGGAAATTAAGTCATTCGACGCGTTATTCGTTTTATATTTTATTTTATTTATTTATTTTTTTTTTACACCGACGTAACGTAACTGTGTAGAAAAAAGTTTTAAAAAAAAACCGGTGCGATTTTTGATTCGGTTAGGTACACACACACACACACACACACACACACACACACACACACACACACACACACACACACACACACACACACACACACACACACACACACACACACACACATATGCGCGCGCGATTTATTATTAATGAATAGATTATACGCGTAAAACGTACGCCGTGTGACACGATCGTGTTATTATTATAATATTCAGATGTGATAACACACGCGCGTCGTGAGAAAAAAAATCCGTCTTCATTCGTCACCCGTGCACGGTTTCAGGATTATTATTCAATTATTATTATTATCGTCGTCGTCGTCGCACACGTTGAATATCACATTATAATAGCGTAATATGTATGCCGGCGCGTAATAATCCCCGCGTAGGCGTACACACACGCTCACATATTAAACACACTCACACACACACACACACACACACACACACACACACACACACACACACACACACACACACACACACATACATATTAAACACGCGAACGATATGCCGTTCGTATTTTACTCCGATACTCATAATTTATTCGTTTGACTTGTCGTCGTCAAATGATTGACTGCGCGCAATTTATCATACCTTATGCACACCACAGCGACGATATGATAAAAATACGTTTTGTGTGTGTGTGTGTGTGTGTGTGTGTGTGTGTGTGTGTGTGTGTTTGTATTACAATTGTCTTTACTCCGATCTCGTCAGTCTGTTTCTACACAAAACGAAATCTTAAATCGGTCGTTCACGACAACACAATAATATCCCGTGTGTGTGTGTGTGTGTGTGTGTGTGTGTGTGTGTGTGTGTGTGTGTGTGCGTGTGTGTGTATCTACGTGTTCGCAGACGGCGATACAATAATATTATTGTAATGCGGATACACGAAATATTATGCAATTCGCGAAAAGTAAAAGTTATTTGTATATTAAAAATCGTACACACATGCGCGCGTATGTACCGCGGGGCTGTGACATTCCGCGTCGATTGCGTGACACTTTACATTATCATTTCGCAACGGTATACGGTCGCGGCGCGTAAAGTAATATATTACATTATTATTATTATTATTATTATTTTATACCGCGCACACGCTCGTGTGTTTGTTCGTGTGCGTGTGTGTGTGTGTTGTGAGTTCGGTTCGTGTAAATCCACTGAGACGCGTTTGCTCGACGACGAAGAACACTGCTCGTTTTAAATTTATTCATACCGTTCTCGTTTGTGTGCCGCGAACGTTATACGGTCGTCGAGTGTTCCACCACAGACACACATGTACTAGTTTGTTTTCTTCGTCGACAGCCCTCGGGGGGCTGGTTGCCGGCGTTCCTCCGTTTTTCACTCTTTTCCGCTTTTCGTTTTAGTTTATATAGTGTGTCTCCATACATCCTAGGTCCTCGACTGATTGGCTTATGTATATTCTAGTGGTGGTCGTCCGCGGCTATTCTTCCCTTCTATGGATCCTTCTGTTGTACTACCTTGTAGATCGTCACGTCACAGCGTGTGCCTCATAAGTTTAGCTCTTCTGATATTCAGAGCATTTAAGAAGCATCTTCTCCCTTCTCCTACACTGCGCAAAACTTCATTACTTGATACGTACAGGTATAATATGACCCGCCGTCCGACTTATTTTAAGGATTCTCCTATAACACCAAATTCCGAATGTGCAAGTATGCGTTCTTTTCTTCAGATTTTCTTATTGTGTCCACGTCTCGCTGCCGTAAAGTGCCACGCTCCAGACGTACACTTTTAGTAGGTTTTTCCCTACTCTTGAGTCTATATTTTTAAAATTGAGTAAGCCCTTCTTTGTTGGAACGCACATCGTGCTTGTTGCAATCTGTATCTTATTTCCTTGTCCGCACATCCTCCATCTTTTGTTATCGTACTTCCCAAATAAGTGATATTCATCAACTACTTCTAACTAGTGCGTATAAGCGCGCACGTCTCGTACCTATTTATACACACGTGTAATAATCGGGTGTCCCAACGTCGATCGTAAATCCGAAATAATATACGTCGTATAGGTCGCCGTCGCAAAACGGGTGTTTTTAAATATAAATATGATATTATGTTTAACAAGTCCGGGCGACGGACGCGAGTCGTGTCGTGTGCGCGTACGCCTCAGTAAATAAATACGGGCCTCGTATATATTATAATATTATACAGGCGTTAGAACACTGTGATGCGTGTCGTATGTGTGTCGTATATTATACGGTGTGACTTTTTTGACGACGTCCGGGCGCGGCACAAAACGAGTGTTTAACTTTGAAATAACTTTGAGTGGCACGTGCGTATACATTCGTGTAGCGCTGTGCTCGGCGCGGCCACGAAAAACACAAAAAAAAAAATTAAAAAAAATAAAAACTCGAAAAAAAATCTTTGCGCGTATACGAAAATCTATACACGTAAACGCACACACACACACTCGTGTACGTGTATAAGTCACGTATACAAAATTCGAGTGTGTGTGTGCGGCCTCGTCCGTGTACACGGGTACGGGGGCGTTATGACGTGTCGGTATGTGGCGCGCGCGATTTCGGTGATTTCCTCGCTCTTTTTTTCCTAGGCGCCTACTTATTTTCGTCACGCACGAATTTCCCGGTCCGGGGTGACGGATATCGTCCCGCGTACAAAAATCGTCGTATAATAAACAAGCTTCGTTATAAAAATAGGATATCTACCTACCGTGTAATGCACACTATACAGGTTAGGAGGTACACTATATATCCTGTATTACACTCGGTGTTATTACTATTATTATAATTGCGTTTCGATGGAAATAAGACGCGAAAATGCGGTTCGCGGGCGACTGCACGACTAGATCTAGCCATATAGGTACCTCCAAACAGGTGTGATGCGGCGAGTGGAAAATAGATTTTATACGTTAATATTAGCGTGCGTATAATTTGTACACGAATATTTATAAATACGTGCGAATTTGAATAACGTGCAGATTACAATGATTTACGCGTGTTTGGCCCTGCACAGTATTCAAAACGTTTACGGTGTGTTTCCGCGCGGGAGCGAAAAAATTTTCGATTTGATTTAATTTGAAAAAAAAAAATAAAAAAAATGGTTGTCAACCGATAAAACGTCGCCGCGGCGTGTTATAATAATAATGATAACTATTATACAGACGTGTACACGTGTCCTGCCTAAACGTCTCTAATATCACACGAGACGACACGACAAAGACCACTCTGTATACACGCCTTCGTAAATACATTACAGACGTGTCGTACCTTTTTTTACACGCATACGTGTACCTACGTACATATTTGTATATAACATATTATTATATTTAAGAATATACACACGTCCGACCGCGTGCGCGCGCGCGATCACAATGCAGAGTGTATAGTATAAGATGGCAGTTGTAGTTGTTGTTGCATCTGCGCCGTATCGCGCGTATACAGATGCGTATATTATTATATCGTGTTGTTATTATATTACAGAGGTTGTTGTGATAATACATTATATTATTATAATACGTATTAACGAGCGTTTATGGCGCGATTGCGGTTAGGCAACACACACACACTGCGAGTCGCGTATAATGTTTATACGAGTCGTGTGTGTGTGTGTGTAAACGTATATATTTATATAAACGACGGGGTGGTTTATGCTCGTGAGCGCATAAAGTGTATAAAGGCAATTCCCCAAACGCACATCTCACACACACACACACACACACACACACACACACACACACACACACACACACACACACGTATTATATTTGATACTCGCGACGCGTTAGTACACACCCTCTTGGCGACGACGAGGGGAGACGTGTGTACGGCTCTCTATGTATTATACATGCGCGCATATTATACAAAACGACGACAATGCTCCGTCGTGTATTATACGTATAATAAGCGTAATAGACGTCGCCTTTTCCGTGTACACGCGTATGTGTGTAGCGTTATTATCTCCGCGGCAGCTATTCTCACCACACCCCCTCGTCGGTTCTTGCGGCGGCCGCGGCCGCGTGGCAACACATGTACCGCGCGTCGTTGTTGTTATTATTATTATCATCGTTATTATCATCGTTTGTGATGGCGACAATAAATAACGATAAAAAAAAAAAAAAAAGAATGGGAGGGAAAAAAAAAACACCAACCCCATGCAGTGACATTTGCAGGCGACGACGACGATCTCGCGTGTACCACGTAATAATAGTCCCCCGGGGGACGGGCGACTCGCCGCACTGTCGTCGTCGTCACCGCCGCTGTTTCGCGCGCGCATCACAACCAGGGTTGGCACGAAAAATTCCAACCCGAAAAAACCCGGGCTGCTTTTCTAAGTTAAACCCCCTCGATATTTTAAAAAACTCATTGTAAAAACCCAGCTTTATCATTAGTAAATTCCACTTTTAATTTTTTTTTTTTTAGTATAAAGTGAGTTTTAGAAATGTGTCTTATTTTTTTTTTCAAAGTGTACTAGTGTATTAGTGGATAGCCCATACGAGAAAAAAGTAAATACATAATATTTGTTTGCTAGTTGACTACAAGTAGGAAAAAAACAATAGTAATTCAGATGGTTTTTTTTTCTCAAAAAAACCCGATAAACCGGCCCAGTTACATAACATCAATTAAACCCAACGGGTTTTTGAGTTTTTTGGTTTTTTTTTTTTGGAGTTTTATTGGAAAAAATCCGACCGGGTTGGGTTTTTCCAATAAAGCCCGGGTTTTCGCCAACCCTGATCACAACCGACGTGATGTGTATTATACCGCGTGCGAGGGACGGCCCCCGCCGACCCCGCGCGGTTATGGCGTTTTGTCGTCCGAAAACGATTTTCCGCCCCAAAGTCCGCTCTGCCGCGCCGATACATGTGCCCACACGTGCCAACTATACCCTGTCCGACGACCCGCGGGGCGGGGTGTAACGCGCGTGGCGGACGGGACGAATGAAAACCACCTGCAGTTTTTGTACTCGCGCCGCGAGTCGTCGGGTTTTCGCGGCGAACATGACGCTTTTCCGCGCCCCGTCCTCCGAATAATTTCAGGACTATACAACACTCATACAGTCGGGGGTCCCGGACCCGTTTTGATTTTCGATAGAGTTAAATCGTCAGGTCCCCGATTTTCTGGGTGAATAAAACGAATATAATAATATATAGACATTACAACAGAACGCGCCATAACATTTTCCTTCCCTTTTTCACCGATTTTTAACCAACAATTATGTATGATCACACACATGTTTTTTTTTCTTTGTTTTCGCCTAGAATCTAGGAATTAGAATTTATACTTATCATGGCTTTTCCGTCGAAATACCTGGCCGAAAAAGGCTTTATTATTTAAAGGTACAACAACTTTTGACCAAATCAAGAAACAAATTAGAAATATGTGAAAGAGGAGATTTAAGACTGATTCTGACATCTATTGGGTCAGACATAATTTCGTTAGCAGGAAATCATCGACTTTAGAGCAGTCATTAAAGTCACATAAGTATTTTTTGTGTTATGATTTTATATTAGCAATTTTGAAATCAAATTACATAATTCATATTATTAGTAGGTATTTAAATATAAAATTAACTAAACTGTAGCATTAAAATGTTAAATTACAATTTTTTTAAATTAAATAGCTCATTAAAAAATAAAACTTTAATCTTTTGAAAAAAATAATTGGGGGGGGAATGGTATGATATTTTTAAAATCTAAAAGGGGCGTTGAGTAAAAAAAAAATTGGGAAACATTGGCCTAGATAAAAATGGAAATAATTGAAATCTTACCGAAAAATAATAGCAACAACACGATTCAAATGAAAAACATTGAAAATTGTAAATATAAAAATTATTATTACCTATTATTTGCATATTATGGCAAATATAAAAATGTTAAGTAATCACTAGTGTACCGGTGCAGATTTATTCGATTTTAGTTCGACGAAATTGAATATGTTAAATACTATTGAAGATTTTCGAGCCTTTTGTCGATAACAAACTATTTTTTTACTACAAAATACAGAATTTTCTTTGAATAATTTCCAAACTTCTTAGGCACGCGTTCTGAGATTTCCATAAGATTCGGTCGACACAAGACAATGTTTTTTCACAATACCTACGGGTCGACGTGTGCGCAAAGTTGCGCCGAGACCGTACTGGAAAGCTTAAATCACCGGTGGACGACTGACTGCCAAACGCGATCGTCGCGCGAGGTCGTGATATCGCTGTATAACAGTCGTTCGTAATATCGTATTCGCGTTATCGTATTTTCGGTGCACGATCGCGTGCGTATAATACGATAATATACGTCTACCGACCGCGTATATAATACTATTATAATACGTCTAGTAATGTTGTTATTACAAACGTTTTCGTTCTTCCGACGGAGTGTAGTGAAAAAAAAAATGAAAAAAAATGTGTACTTAACCGATACGTCGGCAATGAAAACAAAAACGGATAAAATCCGCAGCGGTCTTTAGGCAGATTCGACACGTGCGTTTTCACGCCGTTTTTCCACGTCTGATTCGCGGCCGTGTGCTCGCGTAACGTCGTAAAAATTATAACTATACATAGATAAGCGCGGCGATCGTAATCTTGGTACGCGTTATGCCATATTATAATATTATATTGTACGGTCTGTATATTGAGGGTATAGGCGCACGGTTAAAACACACACATACACAAAAGAAACGGAGTCGGCACAAAACGTATGCGCACCAAGGATAAAGCGTGTACGTAATGCCGATATTTATTTACCTATGCAATAATCGTTGAATCATATACTATTCGCATCGACGAAACACGCGTATAGATAATGTTTTGTATAATACCGTGTAAAATAACATTGTGTGTGTGTGTGTGTGTGTGTGTGTGTGTGTGTGTGTGTGTGTGTGTGTGTGTGTGTGTGTGTGTGTGTGTGTGTGTGTGTGTGTGTGTGTGTGTGTGTGTGTGTGTGTGTGTGTGTGTGTGTGTGTGTGTGTGTGTGTGTAATTAACATGTAATAATGACAATATTTAGTTGTCAGTTGTACATATTGTATTTTTGGTTGAACTTCCAACTATACTTTATTTGAGCTCAATGGACACGTCATAGAAATTTCGCTAACAAAGACAGAAGAAGGAGTTCTCATTGTCGGCATATTTTATGATGTAATGCATTGCGTCGTGTGTGCTCACGCCAAAAATACAAAGTGCAAAACCGCGAATTAATTATGAAAGAACACGCGCGTTTTAAACAATACGAACCTAGACCAAAAGCACAAAAACAAAAAAAAAAAAAAACAAAAAAAATTGTGTATAATTCTTCTATATAATGTTTGTGCAACTACGCGTTGTGTACTCTGTAAAATAAAATCCTAAGAGGGCTTAGCCCCAAAACAATACAATTATAAGTTGGTATGAGTGAGATATTCGTTATATCCCCCCGGTGAATAAAACCATAGTCGTGTCTATAATAGCGATGTCCACTTATTGACAGTGAACATTAAATGAAAGCAACAACTGTGCAGTAACTAAAGTAAAATCATCTCGACATTACAACTCAATGGGTGGTGAATAAAAATGTTGTTGACTTGGTCGTTTAAAAAAAATAGTATTGAGGTACACGCGGTCACAAGGATCAGTTTTATGAAATCTTTGAAAAAAGTTTAAAACTCTCGACTAGTATATTATATTATAAATATAGACGAGTAAAAGAAAGTTATATGTCCGTGATAGGTGTGTATGATAATATATCAATCGAACACGGGAGAATAATATACAGTATGAAGAAAGCTCTCAACACGTGTGAACGTTTATAAATAGCGACTGTAGATTATTTGTATAAGGTTTTATTTTTTATTTCTTACGAAGACCTTGGCCGTGGCTCGTCTTTAACGCGTTATAGGGTTCGAGGCCGTTAATTCGCAATCGCTTTCATATTTTCACGAGTCAACAACGTCGATTTATAATTTTTTTTTCCACCGACCAATACATAATACTACATAATGGTTATTGTCGTCGAATGTCTGCAGGATGAATGCGAAACCTATATAAAACCGTTGATGAATTAGCATGGCGTATTTACCGCGACTGTGCAATTATACACTTGATCAATAGACGTTATCGCGGCCGTCTCAAAACGTACCCACGCACGGTGGTAGGTAATCACGCACATCATTACGCCGGAAATTTATGTAAAATCAAATCGCATAAAGAATATAATAACAATTTCGGCGGGGCAGACCCGCCGTCGTCGGTGTACGCGAAACGTATAGCATGAAAGCGATACGCATCTATACCCGTTTGTACATTATATTATATTCCTCGAGTTCTCGTCCGCACGTATTTGTAATTGTAAATAATAAATAATTGATATATCCGACCGACGTCGTACCGAAATTACCATTATGATTTATTCGGATCGATAAAAATTATGATGCCGGTCGTACGGCGGCGCTGGCTCGTCGGTTTTTGCGTATATGTTGATAGTTATCATTGAGCTAATTGAATTCGCCAAGACGCAATGCCAAACGATCGTTATAATAGCCCCGCGTCGCGTCCGCGTTTACCGCCGCCGTAACTGCGCGGGGTTCGAAATACATTTTATAATGTAATTAATTAAATTTTTAAGTACCCATTTGATAAACTCGCGTACATTACGTCCGGTCGGAATTCTCGAAATATTTGTCGTACATAACATGCAAATTACATTCTTCGCGCGAGACCCTCGTTATCACCGTGTTAGGTATATAACATGATTTGTCGCACGACCGCCTGCAATATAGTCGAATTTTCGAGGGCAAACGATATAATACTTTTGGAATTTTCGTCACAAACCAGTCCCGTGTCGTAATCAACACTGTGTGTGAAACGTTCAATCGTCCGTCCGATGATTCGGATAATATTAGAATTGTATGTGTTTCACTTGAGCAACTCCAACGACGTAACCGATATACTGTTTTTAATCATGCATTATTTCATATTAATCTTACTTTTTTGTTTGTTTTCATTATTAATATTGTTAATTATTGTACTTGACTTATAATTAATTATCGGAACTAATCGTATCACAAAGTTTCCAAAATGAAAATAAAAAAATACAAAATACCGCGTGTGCGTACATGTAATGTTACCGGAAATATGTGTAATTCAGTCATTATTTTGTACGAAATAATCACGTTTTGTAAAATGGTTGTTGATTTGAGACGAATTATTAAAAAAAAAGTTATTTGAGCATAAACAGTCTAAACATTATATACATAACGCTTAAATAAATTTATTTAAAAAAAGTGTTAAAATTTAAATCGTTTATTGTTATTTGACATTTGCATTATTAAAATATCAAGGGTACCTATTTTTCTCGTCATATCGTTCGGATAGTCGGGTGATAATATTGTATCCATATTCAATCCCATATGATTTTAAACTCTTATCGTACAACCGTTCCGTTATAAGTTAGTGAATCGAAATAATTGTCGTCGTTCAAATATTAAACGAATTCGTCGGTATTGCAAATGTATTTCACTATTATATAATGTTGTACATAGCACTAAAAATTATCCGAGCACAAATATTACACATCACTTGACTTTGTGTACAGGTGCACGTAGATTGGTCATTTCAGTCGTTTTATGAAATGTATAGGCATAATGGATAGTAACCATGAATAATAATAATTATTATAATATTACCGGTAAGGCGGTAACGTGTTATACCCACACCCGTAGTAGGTATAGTTGGATTCGGTACGCCGCCGACCGTGTTTTATAATAATAATCGATTTACTCCGATAAAACGAATACCCGCGCGCGTACTGCGTCTTAAAATATAGCTTAAAACAACTCGTCTCATATAATATAGGTCACCTACACGGCTGAAAGAACGAAAAAATGTTGGACGAAGAAAATATGTTTCGTGCCCGAACGGACCCGCTCAGTGGCGTATTTAGGATTTTGCTGACCCGGGCACTCGTTTTTCGTATGCCCTCTATTATTCCTCTCACCGGTTTTTTTACTTACCCGTAAGAAAACTTACAGCACATGTGATATGGTTATGGTATTGTGCAGTATAAAAATCTATCCAGTGCCCTAGAATGTTGTGTATCGTAGGTAATTTCAGTAGTATCCATCACGATAACAAAATAATCGAATAAAAATGGAAATATTATTTATTTTCTTATCTGTTTACGAAATAGTGAACAAAATGTCAACAAAAGAAAAATAACAGTGAAAAAATTAACAGAATATAAATATTTATTGGAAGAAAAACGAACATCATTAAACTATAATATTATTCGTCACGCTTTTTTGATCTTGCAAATCTTCAGTTATTTTTTAACACCAATAACGTTTCGACCGATCGTATGATGAAAAAAATATGCACGATTTGATTGTGATTACTTCTGGTATCAAAAAACGCAAATCCATAAGAGTAGTAGTACTGTATTTTGTTTTTGAACAGCCGATAACAAACAACAAACCAATATACACTGCACGCGCTTATATTATTATGAACCGTGGAGATTAATTTCACAAAATACCTATGTAGCCGTGTTGGTATTAATAGAACGTTTTGTTGACATTGATTTGCCTATAAAAAAAAAAAAAAAAATAAACTAACATTTTTACTATTTTTTTTTTTTTTTTTACAACTGCTTAAATCATTCATTATAAATTTGTTAAAAAAATAAAAAACGAAAGCTCCCAGTTAAATTTCTGCTCCCAAAAAAGTTCTGCCCGGGGCGATTTCCCTCTTCCCCCCTATATTATAGCCACTGGACCCGCTCCGGAACCCGTCGACGACGACGACGTTATATACGCGTACGGTCGATTTTCCGATTTCACGTGGCCGTCCGATGGCTATTATTACGACAGTCCATTGTTCGGAACGTCTGTCCGCGCGCGCGCGCGCGCTCGATTCCGACGTGCGTTACGACGTCCGTGAGAACTCGGGACGCGCCTACACGACGTGCGTTCACGGACTTACGGCCCCGAATCACACGATAACAATATTATTACTATTATTATTATTAGTATTTGTATTATTATTATTATTATTATTATCATTATTATGCCTGTAAACGTATACGTCGCGCGCGGGTGGCGTCGTCGTCGTCGTATTATACCGTCGGGCGTACATTTTTATAACACGGTGTGTACGGACGCGGCGTTTATTCGGCCGGGGCTCGAGGCACACGGCGTCGGCGTAGTATTGAAAAAAAAAAAAAAAAAACAAAAACAAAAAACACGCGTAGCCCGTCGTCGTAACGAAATAATATTCACAACGTGTACGACGGATATCGCGTCGATGTGCGTGCGTGCGTGAGTGCCTGTACGTATATATAATAATATGTGTATGTGTGTGTGTGTGCTGCACAGGTAGGTAAAGTGCGCGATGATCGATAAAACTCACGAAACGCCCCCGCCCCCGCCCGCCACCACGGCCGCCGCCGCCGCCGCCGCCGTTTCACCGCCCAATTACCGCGCGCGCCAGCGTCGGCAGGCCGATATTGTTCCGTGTGTGTGATATAATATTATTTGCGCCGAGTTCGCGCACAACATCGACGACGACGACGGCCGGACGGTAATAACAATATTATTATCATTATTATTATTATTATTATTATTATTATTATTGATATTATTATTTAACCGTTTCGCACGACACCTCCGTGTGCGCCCACAGACCGTGGCCGTGTGTGTTTTTATAAACTCGTGCGGTGCGAGTACGTAATAATAATAATAATAATAATAATAATAATATGTGTGTAATATCGCTGCGATCGATCGCGCGCGCGTTTCGCCACTCTCCCGTCGATCGATGGGATAACCTAACCGCGTCGGCTACGCCGTAATGTCGGTCGTTTATCGTTTTTCGATCGATTTCGACGAATATTATACGGATTCGCGTTCATCCCGTTATAGACTTTATTGAGCGCGAAATAATTACCTTCCGAATTAATTTCGATTTTTACGACATACGTACACATCGTTTTTATCATTATACAAAAAACAACTGTCTGGATCGATTTTTATCCGGCCAAAGTCCCATAACTGAGATTAGGGATAGATACTTCCTCGAGTAGGCGCTGCACTTCCTCGGTCTCGCCCTGCAGGGCACGGACGTGCAATGTCTACTTGGAAAAATACGCTTTGACGTCTCCGGCGCTAGTCATCGGGCTAGGATGCATAGGAATTTATATATACCTAATACAACAACCGTTATTGATTAGAATATTTTCACTATATAACACAATAACGATTGCACTGTGAGAAAAGACGTTTAAATGCGGTGTATCGGAGGACCAAACGATTTTGTGAATCGAAAACCTAGAGGATAATGGTCGGTAAAGTGAACGTAATTCTACTGGACTCGCATCTCGAAATAGTAAAAACGACACTACGCTTTTTCAGCAGCCGCCATATTATGCGTTTTATAACACACACGAACGTACAGTATAATTATTAGTGGTCGACGGAAGAGGGCGGTCGCTGAGGGCACGTCGTCGTCGGTGGCGTAATCATAATCGTTAAATGTATGATATTATTATACTGTACTTGGTATAGAATGTCATTGTTTGATAATTTTAATGTTTTTTTTTTTTTTTTATCATTATTAAGTCATTATAATGAGCCAACATGTATATATCGACATGATGGGCGGATAGGTTTTCACGTGTAACATAATACGTTATAGGTATTCTTGTATACAAGTATATTTACTACTTTATAAATACAAATTAAAAATTATCTTAATATCAGCGATAAAAAATACGTTTAAACAAATAAATTAATTAAAATAGTTCGTCTGTAATAGAATATAATTAATTTATCTAATACAGCATTATATAAAAACATTTTATAGTCGTGAAAATAAGTATGAATTACCCTATATGCGAATTTAATTTCGAAAAACCTTTTTGACAATAAATTAATTTAAATATCGATATGTTTTTGTATGATCACGAGAAGACGTTTTGGATTATATTTTTGTATTCGATTATACATCATTGGATGTTATGAGTGGAATAATACTCGTGAGCGAAGTGATTAAGATTGAAAAAATAAAAAAATGTCGAGGTTCTTTTATCGAGCCTAAAAATATTTCCCGGGGAAAAAAATAAACGCTCTTATCCGATTTTGTGAAATAGAATATTTCGAATTCTCGATCTATCTGCACATCGGCGTTTCCGAGTTTAGATCTGCTTGACACGACTACAGCACACTGCACGAGTTTGCGTATTTGAATACGCGGAAATATAGTTTTGAAAATATTTCGCGCGCATCTGGCGGTCACAATGTCACGACGGATCAGCTACCCGCGCGAATGGATTTCAGCGCTGATTGAAAATCCTTCGATATTAGATGATTGTCAACAGTGCATGAATAACTCTGTAACGATTCAGGAATCGCATTGTTAAATAATTGAACTCGCCACGTCTAAACCCATGCCGTTTATTATACATGACACACACGTAGTTGATTTCACATCAACAAGGGCAAGGGAAATACGTTTAACGCGATTTCAATCGATAATATAGTATTACGTATTAATATTAACAACCACACGTATCATCAGACATCGTGCGTTTAATATATTAATTACAATATTAAACGTGTGCGCGTAGAAAAACCTTGATACTCGTTATGATTCATATCTGACGCGTATTACGACCAGACCCGTGGGTTTTTTACTATTCCTTTTTTAATAAGACCGTTTTTCGTCGGGCTGCGCTCGGTTTTTAAGTATAATTTCAGGTTGTATTAATGACACGGTCGTTATGTGTAATAGGTAAAACTATAAAATGTATAACGGGCACGGATTCGTTTGCGATTTAACATTACTTTTTCCTTAGTGTGTTTTTGAATGTTATAGTTAATAACGTTTTCGAATAATTCTAGTTAGAATCCATTAACGAAATTTAATTTGCATATTCAACCGTAATTGTATATTTTTGCATATTTGACTATAATTGCATGTTTATTGCGTATTTACGTGAAACAGAACATTATATCGTTATTTTTGGCCTAACAATTTCTAATAATTTAATTTTAAAGACACGTGAATATAATTTACTGGTTTTAACATGTTATTAATTTAATATTAATACACATTACGACGGTGGGTAGGTACCTACTTGTGAAATAACGTACATTTGTTAATAGGTAAAAAAAAATGTCAAAGATAAAAAAAAAACTCGACATTTATTAAACAGGAAAGCTATTTTTAAGTTTTCAAAAAACATGAAAAGATTTTTCATTATAACTTATAAATTAGGAAATTCATTATAATTACTGGTTATCGAATCGATTTGTATCGCACATTATAGTTACTTTCTTTTTCATTACTTTTTTTTTAAGAAATGACTATTTTGAAAATATTACAATCTATACATATGTATAAATACAATAAGTAATGATTATGAGTGGATAGGAAAAATTGAGAATGAATATATGACATGTGGAAGAAAGTTTCACAGTAGGGACACCTAGTGACTTTACATTCACATTTATAATTTATTATTCACAATTTATATTATTTTTAAGTTACAGCACCGATTCCGCTCAAGTCGTCTTGTTGGGTTCCCGGGCAATGCCGGTAAAGCTAGACTCCTTGATTGTAGTTTTGCGTTGAAGCGTTTATTGTACAAAATAACAGTTTCGTCGACCGAGCAGATTTTTTTTTTTTTACTACACGTTAAATCGTGGGTATAATTATAACAGGTTCGTGTAGATTCGCCGTCACTCTAGCGCTCATGACAAAATCTCATGATATATAATTTCGGATATTTATACTCAAAAGTAATACCGTGTACACTCGTTGCCCCTCCCCCTCACTGGTTGTGGGTTTTTAATTTCCATCGACATTACCAGTCAGTCATATATACATCATTATATTTTAACCATCATTATATTGGCTGGATATCGCGGTATTTTTTTGTTGTTATATCCTCGCCAAAACCAAAAGCGCGTATTTCGCCTACGGATTTTAACGATAAACCTTCACGGTGACATTGAGTGATTCACATAATAGTTAATCGATTCGACGTCTATATCAGCTAGCTGCCTTAGACATTGTTCGGGAATCTTTTGTTCTCAGCAAATACACAGCTCCGTGACCGTGGGCACCGTGATGACGGGAACCGTTGTGTCGGTTTCAAATTTAGTCGGCAATATGTTGGGACTCTTAAGAAATCCGTAAAACATTACATTTTTCCGAAATTGTTACTTGAACGCATTGTATGTTTTTGAATACGTTTATGATTATTTCATCGTTCAACCATTGTATAGTATCTATGCGTTTCTTTAATTCGTTATTAAATTTCGTTAGTATTTAAATTTTCAAGTACAAAGTCGTTGAGTTACGAAAAGTTTATTTATTTTTTTAAATAATTACACGTAGGTATTACTCAATAATAATAATAATAATAATAATAGAAGTAACGTAATATTACTAGTTTTGCTTGTAAAACGATCGAGTGAGTTAACACCAGTGATAGATGGCGCTTGAGGTGTGGGTGGTGATGTAAAATGTACGTATATAATCAGTTATATGTTTTTGTACTGCAGTAATACTACGATACTATAACGTTGTATCGTCTCATTCGCCTCCGGTCTATTTCAGTTTTTATCTTTGAATATTATACTACACACGATTATATGGAATTCCACATATTCACATGATCGATGATTTCAGGAGTTTGATTTTGAAAATTTCGTCATATATGCTTGGCTGTGTTTGTACTTTGTAGTTACAGGTCTTTACATATTCTCGAGCTTAAACATATTCATTGTCAGTTCGACATGCTTTACCTCCGAGGCTTCAAATTTATTTACTCTGGTGTATAGATCATAAAATAAATATTTACCATCGACCATGTGGCATGTGGGTTACGTACGTAATAATTGTATCTAATTATCGTTTTGGTCGTTTGGTCTAATTGGTAATTTACGTCGTCGATATACGATGCACAAGATATAATTAGGAGTGGACATTCGAAATAAAACGTAGAGATCTATGCGCGCTTGAATTGTATATACTGCAGTAATTACTTACCTATATAGAAACGCAACAATAGTATATTATTGCGGCAGACTCGTTTGTGTGTGTTTCGTTATTTCATGTTTATATATCGTGAAAAATAATTCAATCGGTAATTTACAACAGACTTCTACATAATTATATAGTAAGCGACGATATCTGGTTATTATAAATAGGCAGGTGTATACATATATGCATATATGTGTTTATATCGTGTGTTTGTATTCAGGTACTCGGAATTATACCTAATAACAATGATTTATCGATTTATAGTATACTGCACACGCCGCGATCGGGTCGATAGAACCGACCGTCTTCAATAATACAAGCCGCAATACAAATCTGCGAAGAGATCTTATTTAAATGGCAGTTTAATACTATACGTAATAATATAATATGCTATACCTATATTATCCTGTTATACACATATCTATATCTATATTGGTGTGTATATATCGATCTCGTACCATGCAGGTCACCGTCGCCAGTGCCGGTATATTATAATAATGTACTGTAGATCGGTAAAATTATCATAGTATATATAATATAACGATGGCAGTGAACTAAAAGCGCCACGAGAAACAAAACAAAAAATACGTTTGTTTTTTTTTTTTTCAAAATTACATGTTGCGTATTATATAGCATGGCGCGAGCCTTAAATAGAAACAATCGTAGGTATATTACGTATGTACAAAACATGCAATAAATAAATATGTATTCATAAAGCGTTTTTAATGCCTCGGTCTTTATGACTTCCATTTTATTTTGATTCGCCAATCGCCTTAGTTTTACGTTTTATTCGATTTCAGTCATATTATTATCTTTTGTCATTGAAACGGGTATAAGTCGTTACACCGTTCGTATAGAATTTTCAAAATGTTCTTTTTGTTCCATGACGTCACTACGTTTTTTCTTCGTTTCTGAATGATATAATATAAGACACGATTTTAGTCTTTGAGAATTGCCAGATGACGAAAAATGATCTCGTGATAATATGTGATTTTACACGTTGTGAATTATTAATAATCTGTCGTGCCGAACATCTGTAAAAACGTCGACTAATAACTTTACTACTGAAGTTTTATATATAGAAGTATATTTATATATTTATGTTTCTAATCTCGTGTGATTTTTATTCCACTGCAGTTGTTACTGCAACCATATATTACATACATCGACTGGACTACACGTACTACGCGACACTCGATGTGTATACGAACGCGCGTGTGTGAGTTTGTAGGACTGCGAGTATATAAATTCACCGGACTTCCATTTAAGTCCATCGGACGTACATTAGCCGTCGTACCTATGAGACACGTGAATAATTTATACATCTGTGCGTGCGTTTAGGTAGGAAGAAGAGGTATGTAGGCACGTGAGTTTATTGGACCGCGATCATTACGGCCGATGTGAATTTCGTATCGTATCGCAGACATACTAATAACGCGCGTGGACGTCGATAAAACGCCGCCGCCGTGTTCGAAATCGATTTTGGAAATGAGCGTACCTATTGTTTTTGGCGTCGTAATGACCGGACCGTTCACAGTGCACGACTATATATTATACGCGTGATATTATACTAATACGAGCAGCAAGTGAAACACCTGACGGGTGAGACGTCGGAGAAGTAAAATAGATGACCGTTTCATAAAAATTTTCGATTAATACCACTAGGCCTAGAGAACAATCGCTATAACTTTATGGGTAACTCTTAAACGCTTCCTGAACCTCATACTCAGGTGACGGTTATTACTCAAGAGTGATGTACAGACATAAACATGTTTTTGGTGTCTAGAAGTAAATTTTAAAATATAATTTTGGACGTGACAGAGCACGTATAGAAATAGTACCATGTAAATGTGTATTTTATACCCGAACGATGTGGGTAGGTACATTTCGTAATTAATTTCGAATCTCACTAAGATAGTATAAAATGCACAAACCATTTATTCCGTATTGTTAACTATTATAGTGGGGATATTTATTTCGGAAAAATCGTACAGCAGACAAATATGGTAGATTATAGTACGTCTAATATATGCTTAAATTTCTAAAATATATGTTGATTTCTTGACGTATTCATCTTCATATCTCAATAGTACCCAAATCCTTAAGGCTTTTTTAAATTCATACCAAAATGGCTAGCAAATTCGTTAAAAAAAAAAAAAAAACTCGTACAATCTGCAGTCTTTGCACCTCCTGCTGACAGTACCGCCGGTTTTATACTCAAAAATACATTTAACGAAAATAATACACCGAATTCGTTTAAACGAAAAAAAAAAAAGTAAATAATAATAACTCAAAACCCGACGGTTTTCACGTGTCCGCTACACCGCCGCGCATCGTGCCGCAGCATCCACCACACGATCGTATCGCCCGCGTCCGTGTGCGTAACTTTTTCGTTTTATCTCGGACGGTTAATGGTCGTGCGCGGGTGTACAGGTACGAACGGAAACGCATTTCAACCCGATATTGCGAAAAGAAAAAAAAAGCGTCGAAAACAGTGTGGTGTAATACACGCGAAATAATATTATATTATCGTCGTCCGTTTCCAGTGGACTCTCTCCGTTTTCTCCGAAAATCTCTGACACGGGCCTTATCGTATGTTTACGTACACCCGTCGTTGTGGGCAATGTCTGTACCGGCAATGGCGCCGCGGTCCCTATACCTATATAGGTATTGCAGTCGTAATACCTGACTTAAGGGTGGGTGTGGTAAGGTTGCGAAACACCCTAGCTATAATTTAATTTTAATGTATGAATGTTATATAAATTATTTATCAAGTCTAACATTATTAATTATGACAAAGCTATTGCCGAGGCATTTGTCACAATAAAAAAAAAAAACTATTGCCCCCCTCCCCTTAAAACGGCCCTGTTGGCAATTCGTACATTTAGTTTTTACTTGTATATAGTTATTAAAATGATACACCGACCGGAGGAAAAAAAAATGATGGGGCAGTTGTTCAACCTATTGTGGGTAGGTGGGTGGGTACTTGCTTCGAAGGTACGCTTATATAATGCTTCGCAATACCTCTAAAAACTGACTTCGGCGCCACTGCTGTTCGGCACACACCGTGTAGACGTCAGCGGCATATATAGTGCGCGTGTTAAGTTATAATTCTCCAACTTGGCTAGTGAATTCATGCCTAATAACCCCCCACGTCGTTTAAAAAGACACTGGTGTCGCGATCTCCTAAATCCCGACCTGCATTAATTGAATAAATAAATAAATAAAATAAAATAAAACTCCCTCCCCCAAGTTAGAGGGTATCCACACTGGTGGACCTCCTTCCTCACGCTATTCATGTCATTCCTCTTCTTTGTTATCTTATTTGCTTATTGTATATACATAAATTACAGATTGTAAATACTCTATTTTATCTAATAAATAAAAAAAAAAAGTTATTATTCCGTGTCGTCGTCAATGGACGACTAATACCGCGTATCCCAAGAAAGTAGAAAATCCAACTTGACTGGAATCACAAATCGTCGTGTGGAAAACCTCATTAGTTTTGTACTATATACCTATACGAATATCGGTATGCGCGTGAAAACGTTCTCGCCGGGTAAACGATAATAATATTACCGAGTATCTGTTGTAGGCACCTGATATTATCGATATATTTTCTTCTCAGAGCAATACGGTATACGTATCGCATAACTTTTGTAGACATAAAACGCTAAAATATCACGAACTAATGATTTTTTTTTTTTTTTAATCTGAGTAAATGTTTATAAATTATGCAGGAATCATAAATTTTAAGTATACACTTGTATTAATGTTGTTATGAACACTTGATTATCGAGGCTAATCATTATAATAAACTATCGATATTGCGTAATTATACTGTTTTATATTTGTTTTCTGTTTTATGCCCGACGTTTTAGTATAATGCCATAGCACTTGATTTAATTGAATAGTGTACCATACACTGTTCAATTATTACGCACACACACACACACACACACACACACACACACACACACACACACACACACACACACACAACGTTTTGATTATAATATCTTTACGGACAACGGACACGTTTATGCGTATGCGCGATAATGTACGGTATAATAAAATGTAATAGATAGAAACATAGAGAAGAGTATCGATGGATACGATAATTTGGTTGTCGTCGTTTATTTATACGTATAAATATTTTTAACCGTCTCCGGTTAAACTTTACGTCGCCGGCCATAAAACTTGAATGATATTTACGTAATAAGATTTATGGATACGACGAATAGGAATAACGTGCGCGCAGTCGGGTCGCATTCTTCTACGAAATACATTTTGGAAATACATTTTATAGTCTCGTTTTTTATGTGCACGTTATAGTCGTATCTGTATGACTATATAACACATCACAATATAATGGGTTCGTACTAAGTAGACTCGATATTTTTATTTATTTTTTTTTTTTATTGCCTTCGCATAAACATAACCCGACCGTGTGACTATGAAGCACGTGTGCAAGTCTCTTGTACGCAAAGTGGGCTTTTCGCAGACGTGAAAACTATATGACTTATTGGTATGAGCGTGTTTATGATTTGTATAGTGAAAATCGTTTTGGGCAATTTGGAAACGTAGGTACATATATACTGATAGTCGTACGGGTAATAATGTCGTGTACCTATGTATATAAATAAATAAATAAATAAATAAATAAATAAATATATATATATATATATATATATATATATATATATACCGCACAATATATATACACGGTGAACAATAATATACTATATCTGCATCGAATATCAGCCATATTATATATTATATTGAAATCCAGTTGAAAAACGAATTCGATATCAGTTATTTCGAATCGCATTTTTTTTTTCTTATAGGTACGTTTCAAATATGATTTGTTACATGGGTGGTTGTATGGGTACACACACACACACACACACACACACACACACACTCGTTAATATATTACATTCGGCCGGGAAAACAAACTATGTACACTTGAGCGGGTGCGGCTATACATAGTAAAATAATGTTAACTTATATTCCCTCAAATCTAATACGTGCGTTTTAATGTATATAGTATAATACATATATGTATATATTATGTTATATGTTTAAAACATATACTCACTTTGTGCGATGGTAATACATGGCACGTGTACCGCACGCACGCGTATGCGTATAGTGTATAATATTGTGTGTAGTATATTTGGTCAAATTTATTGAAACATTATTGCGATGACGCGATAATGAGCATATATACATGTACGCCGTGTGTACACTCGATATGGGGACCGTGACACGAGAGTGAAAAGGGTTATGGCGGTTATGTGCGCCAACTCTCTGACGTTTATATATTATATCACCGCAATAAAAGCCTTTTGGCGAACAAACTTTGTGCGTGCGCTACAGATAAGCCTTATGCCCCTCTCTCGTGTTGAAACCCTTTTCACACCACGCGCGCACGCTCACACAGACACACACACACACTCACACATACAATTTCGCAGGGTGTGCGAGGCTAATCGTTTTTGTCCGTAGGACGGTTTTGCCCTCACATTCAGACATCCGTGCACATATTTATACACGTACGTACATGCACACTGTTTTCAACTACCGCCTTGTTGACATATCACGTCGTCGTAGTCTTGGCCAATTCATAATAATAATAATTATTATTATAATAATAATAACGCATTTGAGTAGGTACATAAAACTGGTACGCTATAGCGTCGTGCGTACATTTGGTGACTTCAAAAATGATTTGATCCGTGACTTTATTATTTTTTTTTTAAAAATCAAAATAATTTTCAATTTCAAATTTCTGACGTATAAATATAGCTACGATATACGTACACTTCTGCATACAGATCTCTGTCTATACACACATACGCACACACACACACACACACACACACACACACACACACACACACACACACACACACACACTCACACACACACACACACACACACACACACACACACACACACACACACACACACACACACACACACACACACACACACACACACACACACACACACGCGCGCGCGCGCGTGCGCCCGTAGAAGAGCACGGACGCACGTGTATACGAATCAATAGGTAGGTGCCGTGAAAATAAAAATGTACATTCTAAAGAACAGGATTGGACCCCCGACAAGTAATTCCATTGTCTCGACTATACGTTTCAACACGAAATAATATATTATGCGGTGTGTACGGCTCAGCGACCATTCGTCTATTTCACATGGGTTTAAGGCCCGTTTTTAACTTCATACGATTTTAATACGCGCACTCCAGATTGCCGACCAAACGGATATTTTACCATTTTTACCCGCACACAATGTCATTCGTTATCCGTAAAATTAATTTAATTATTTGTTTATTTTATCTGCGGTGATTTACAGTTAGTTAAATATGCGGTGTGTGTTCTCGTGCACGTTAAAATATATAATCAGTGATAATAATGATGTAGGTATAATACACACTTAACGAGTCTTAATAAAAATCTCATTAAGTTTTATTCACTGGTTGTATTGTGTTTTGAAATATTATTTTCGTATTTCTTGGATAATTTTACCGGTATTTTGTATTTCACTACTGTTTTCATAACGAGTAAAATTACGAACGTTATTCGATTTTTTTTTCCATTGTTAATGTCTATCATTAATAAACAGCCACGGATAATTATAAGTCTAAAGAATAATGTTTTACACACAATAGGATATGATTAAGTTACACGTTGCACATTCATGTGATTTGAAACCAATGAAATTTACCTTTAAAACGTTATTAGTGTTTTATTTAAATTATTTGTATAATTGATAATTACCCATATAACTTTAAATATTTTCATTCGAAATTCAATCAAAAAACACAATATTGCATTATTGATGTGTAAAGTAAAAAATAATAATCACGCAGGTAAGCACTGGTATCAAGTATGGTTATCAGTCGAACATTTAAAAGTATTATACCTTAAGAGGAGGCCAATTAATTAAACAAATTTTATTGTATACAGTAAATAAAAATGCGTGGCTAATGTCAACAGTGTCTTACCTACTACCTGTCCACCATAATCATGTCATGGATACTTTTAACATTTTGTTTTTATTGTATGATTAGAAATATGAGAAAACATAATTGAATTATTCTGATCATTCAAACGTTATACTTATGATTTAATTATTGTGTACATATTATCTGTTTACAAATGTTTTTTTTTTTCATGAAATATGGTTTTTATGTTAGTAATCAATATGCCAACTATGTCAACGTCGACATTTGATGTTTATATAGTTTACCTACAGTAATTATTCCAATGTGGATTTGTATTTTCTGAGGGGGTATAATTTCGAAGATCTGTTTCAGAGATTATTTTCCCGGTAATTTTTATTTCGATTACAGGCATAGATAGGTCTATAGGAATATTATTTATCCCTCCTCCCTCCCTCGGCATAATCGTATACACGATGTTCATTACGTGGATACGATGTTTTGATAAAAAGAAAAAACACAACCTCGTCGTACACGACCCGTTCAGCTATATCGTCAAGAAATAATATATTTTCCATTTACGTCATGAAAGGGGAGTAAAGGCGTGTGCTTGTGTGTGAGTATATTACCTGTACTTACATGCGGACGGTAAAATCAATAATACACGCAGTAGTTTATATGGGCACATGCCGCACACAAACACACACACACACACACACACACACACACACACACACACACACACACACATCTATGTATTAATATTCGCGAAAAAAAGGCCACTAGTAAGTATATGTACGCATACATGTATGTATATGGTGCATACACGCAGAATCGTGTATGTGTATACTTTGCGCTCTCGTGTGTTCGCGACGTGTGTCAGAGACCGTTTAAAAATTTCCATCGACTGTGTATGGCTATAGGTAGACGATACGCGGCGTGTACACATGTACAGGGTGGTCGAAATCCCATGTTGTCGTTACGCGGAAACGAGGAGAGGAATCACAGTGATCACAGAACGCTATTCGCTTTTGTAACATTAAAATATGTGTATGGGATTTTGAGTGCCCTGTATACGGCAAAACGTATTGCTCGCACAACGCGTGGTGTATATAAAACAGTCGCAGTGTATATGCGTGCGCACACACACACACACACACACTCACACACACACACGCACACTCACACACACACACACACACACGCACACTCACAGGCTCACACACGACATAGACAGTATAAAACAGTCGTGGAATGCGTGTTCTGTACGACACGTCGTCAAGTCTCGCGTATATATAATAATATACGGTCTTGTCTATATTTACTCTATACGCAGGCATGCCTGCCCGCTTGCGTACCTATACTACCGGCTATTATATAGGTACGTGTATATATTACACGCATACATGTATATATTACGGTACGAATCATGCACATCGCTCGTACAGTACGGATCCACGAATATTATATATATATACAGCAGACGCCGCTTATTAGAATCACTTTGGGACCAGTACAAAGTGAGTCTTATAACCGAATGAATCTTATAGGCGAAGTGGAAAAAAAAATTAATTACGCATTTGTAAATTTTATTTTACTACATATTTTGCTTTGATTTTAATACATTAACACATATTACATATTTTATTATTGAATACATTTCTTAATTAATTATTATTGAATAAATTTAATAATCCCGATAAAAAAAAACTACGTGCACGTGTACATATGTGTATTTATGTACCCGTAATTACGATAACTGCAGTGCAGCCGCCAGATAATCAGTACACTATAATAACGATAATCGTTGCGATTAATTTTTCAGTATCAATTTATTTCTAAATTATAACTAAAAAAGTTTATGTTCTACTATTTATTTTACAAAATTTGAGTCTTATAACCGATTTTTTTTTTAATGTATTTGGATACGTTCCAGACGATTTTGAGTCTAATAAGCGACTGAACCTTATATCCGTGAGTCTTATAAGCGGCGTCTACTGTATATATATATATATATAACATATATTATATATATATAACACGTGTAACGTTTCTTACACTTGTTCGTGTAAAAATATGAAAACATTGACCTGGAGTATACCCAAAAAGGCCTTTTTTCGATCAAATATTGTGTTTGGTTTTCTTGGACACCCGTTGGTTTTATGTTTCACCCAAGTCCTGTTATCCGCGGCATAACACTTCTCTTCCGAGGCAGTCGCATACCCCGAGAAATATATTATAATATGTAACCCGTTTGGTTTTCCGGGTACGGACCAGCGGCGTCAGAGCGTATTCGAACCGCCGCGATCGCCAAAACCTACTCCGTCTGTTGATGCCGAGTTAAACTTCGCAATCAATTGTAACACATATACGTATAATTTATCTACGAATAGATATTGTAATATGTATGCTAGAGTGACCTCTTCGTTTAACTTTTTTTTTAGCTTCGCGCACCACTACCGTGCTCTCGATATTATTTGTATATACGTAGCAATGTTATTACGAGTCGTATAATATACATGTATATATCGCAAATAAAACACACACTCACACACACAAATATACATAAATAGTAGTGGTAGTACCTACGTCTAACACGCAAATACGCCATTTGCAACGGATATTTATGTACGAAAACGAGGTTTAAACATTAAATTTTCGATATTTCTTGTTTTTCGCATAAACACATTGGTCCTATTTGACGTACCTATTCATTACGACGCCGTGCCCGACGCATGTATTCATTATACAGGTATTGGTCGATGTGGCCGCGAGCGTTTCGACGGATAAAAAAATTATCGCGTCGTTTTTGTGCTATAAATTCAATTATTATTATCAAAGTTTCACAGAGCCCTACGTCGCGTCGCTTTTATTTATTTATTAAATTGCAGTTACCACCATTGATAATTCAATAACCACGCGCATGTTGACCGTTTATTATTATTCAATGTAATTTTTATGCAAATATGTTTTAGAGGATATGGGCAATAATTAAAATCGTGTGTTATTGTCGATAAAATAATAATATTTGCGAGAGGTATGTACTATGTATACAAAATAATGTTTTTTTTAAATAGATATGAGAAACAATGAACACGCATCTCGGTATCGTGTTCTTTTTTTTGTCGTCTAAATTATAGAACCGGGCCGTTTAGTAAATAATATATTTAATAAATTTAATAGAACTCGGATCAGTTAAAAAAAAAGCCGATAAGATAATGGTGGTGGAAGTTCGTCCTTCGTCGCTTCGCTCCTCGGACAAGATAATGGTGAGGAGTGTATAGCACTTTCTATCATGGGATCACCTGGTTAACGATAGTTTAGTTGTATGGTACTTTACATTTGAATGCAATGATAAATCATTGTAAGTTAAGTACAGGATACAGTAGTTGGGTGGGATACACGAGATGCATTGCTAGATTAGGCATTATTGGATAGATTTTGGAATTATTTTATATTATAAAAAAAAAAACGATTCTGAACGAAGATGAAGATGTCAGCCTTAAATTGTAATATATATTTTATTTTAATATCCTAGATTGGGTTAAATTTACATTTGTCTATTCATGTGACTTCTGCTCGTGAGCATTGGACAAACCAGGATGTGCATAGATAGGACGTAGGTAAATACCATATTATTTGCCTAAATGCACTATCGTGACGGTACCACCCGACCCCGCCGTCCATATATGCGGAATGCTCCGTGGCTACGTCTATTTAAATATTAATAATTAATAATAATATATAAAATCCGCATGTTTATGGAACTGATACACACATTAAAATAACTGGAAATTGGAAGTTAGTAACGTTCTATTCAATCATGTAAAGGTACGTTATACACCTTGTGTTTACAATCTACCAATATTTTGTATAGAACAGCTGTCAGCTACTGATTATATTATAATAAACTTAATCTATTTAATTATCTTTATCAGCTGTGATATTACATAATATTTTCATTTCTTATCTTTGAATACAAAAATTTTTATACATTTTCAACTACAAAATAATTTGCAAATATTCGTGATTTTGACAAATTTTGTCGATTTTTGAACTTCAACTGCTTATAAAAAAAAATTGTGCCTATGTATTTGAATAATTTTTGAATCACTCTTAGATCAACTTATTCAAAACCTTCTATTAAATTTTCAAGCGATTTGGTACGGCCAAAAAATTGTTATCGACTTTTATAAAAAAAAATCTAAGAAAAATCGAATTATTCAAATGCCTATAAATAGCTAAAAAATAAACGAAATATTTTGAAAATACAACTATGTAAAGAAAATGCCTATTTAAACATTTTGTAAAAGTTTTAAGTTTCTACGACCTAGACTTTTTGAATAAGAACAAATATCAAAAATCAATGATGCCTAAATTGTTATTTTACGCGATTATGTGAAAAAATTGTAATTTCAAACACTCATAAAAATTTTTGATTTTATTCCAGTGCAAATTTTTTTACAGATAATTGAAGGAAAACGTATGTCAAACTTTGTACCGAATTTACAATTCTTAGTTTTGAATACTTAAAATTTTATGAATTTTCAACTGCAAAATAACTTCAAATTTTCGCGATTTTCTACACATTTCGTAAAAATATGAACTTTTTATGCTTATAAAAAAAAAATTGTGCATTACGCTTTGAATTTTTTTTTTATACCGATAAGTTCGACATATTAGGTACCTTGTATTAAATTTTCAAGAATTTTTGTCCAGTCAAATTTTTTTTATCCACATTTCAGAAAAAAAAACAAAGAAAAGTTGAAAATTTCAATTGTCTATTCAAAGCTCAAAAAAAGTCTAAAGTTTACAAAAATTGTACTACGTATAGATGATTCCAATATAAACATTTGGTGAAAGTTTCAAGTTTTTTCGACTTATACTTTTTGAATAAGAACAAATATCAAAAATCGTTGAAGGCTAAATTATTATTTTACGCAATCATGTAATTATTTCGTAAACGTTTGAACTTTAGATGCTTATAAAAAAAAATTGTGCCTATGTATTTTTATAATTTTTGAATGGGAGTTAGAACAACTTATGTGGACCCTTCTATTAAATTTTCAAGTATTTCGTCCGAGCTACATTTTTTTTATCAACATTTATAAAAAAAAAAATAAAAAAAATCGAATATTTCAAATGCCTATAAATTGATTAAAAATGAGTGAAATCTTTTGAAAATAAAATTATATAAAGAAAATGCCAATATAAACAACTGATAAAATTTTCAAGTTTCTACAACTTATACTTTTTGAAAAAAAAACAAATAGCAAAAATCGTTTGAGGCTAAACCGTTGTTTAACGTGTTTTTGTAAAAATTTAAATTTCAAACACTCATAAAATTTTTTTGTCTGAATCCGGTAGAGTTTTTTTTGCAGATAATTGAAGAAAAACTAATGGAAAACCTTGTACCAAATTGTCAAAACTTAGTTATAAAAGAAAAAAATTTTACGATTTTTCAACAACAAAATTATTTGCAAATTTTCGCAATTTTTACATATTTCGTATAAATTGTAACTTTGAGCACTTATAAAAAAAAATTGTGACTTACGATTTTGGATTTTTTTTTATCAGTTATGGAACAACTTATAAGAAACCTTGTATTAAATTTTCAAGATTTTCTGGCAAAAAAAAAAAATTTTATCGTTATTTTAAAAAAAAATACTTAAAAAAATTGAAAATTTCAATTGTCTATAATTAGCTCAATAAAAGTCAAAATACTTTGAAAATTTAACGGTGTATAGAGAACGCTAATCTAAACATTTGGTGAAAATTTCAAGTATTTACATCGATTAGTTTTTGAGTTATAGCAAAATAAAAAATTTGATTTTGTCGAAAACTGGTTTTGCGTAAAATATACCGTTTTTCCCTCATTTTTTAAGGGTTTTTCCCGGCGCGTTAAAAAAATATTGAAAATTTTTAACTTTTGACCCCCCAAAGTACCAACTAGATTCAATTTCCTTTCAGAAAAGTTGCTGTATAAGGCAATCGAAGCATTTTTACTGCCCCAAATCGTGTCGACAGACACAAAAATAAAAAAATAAAAAAAAAAAAAAAAAAAAAAAAAAAAAAAACACATCATTGTAAAATCAATACATTCTTCACTCCGTTCAGAATCTAAAATAGTTTATTTTATCTATGGGCTATATAATAGCTTATATCAAGATATTTTACCGATCGACCGTACACAAATGATAAACGATTTTTTTTGTATTCTATGACACTGTAACTTAGTTTTGTTACATCAGGTTCCTGTTAGTTGAATATAGTTAATATCAGTTAGAGCTTACTCGTGTATGTATGGGAATTTTTAATATTTTTACGCACGGATAATGGTGCTAAATGTTTAATATCTTTTTTTTAAACAGTATCGTATAATCTATGCAACT
Organism: Therioaphis trifolii; assembly: GCA_027580255.1. Classification (NCBI taxonomy): domain Eukaryota; kingdom Metazoa; phylum Arthropoda; class Insecta; order Hemiptera; family Aphididae; genus Therioaphis; species Therioaphis trifolii. Next base: position 76,079,506 of record CM050405.1, read on the forward strand.
GCAGAGTATATACAATATGAGATGACTTTTGAGTATTTTTTAAATAGCGCTATTGTTGAACAACTAAAATATTATGTACTTAGATTTTTATGCATTTCATCAACATTGTGTATTCAATAATACAAAATATTTTAAAAACATTTATTTATCGTTATTATTTTATTCTTAAATACTTAGTTAAAGTAGACAAACTTAATACCAAATAATTATTATTTAAAAAAAAAAAAATCGTTACGCACCAAAGGATTTTTATTTTAACGGAGATAATAATATAAATAATCTATAATAAAGCGTCATGTAAATAATAATAATATATAAAATAAGTACACATATATGGAAACGCGCGGTATTTGCAGTTTTGTCGGTTGTTTCTGCGGTTTTTGCGACCTCAGGATATTATTGTTATTACATTTTGGTCGTTAAACACATTACATTTTAAAGAGGAATTCGTACGCTTTGCAGATCCTGAGAAAGTCTACGCGAACCAAAAATGTCGTGGGTTATTTTAATAACAATGAAAATTTCGTTTGAATGTCTGAACATAATATAACCGAGTGGTCCTGACCGGGATTTCGGCCGACCTCAAAGAGATGAATTTCGTTAAAATTTTCAAAAATTTGTTTCACCCTGACCGGCATAGATGTATTTATACTATTGCGGCTAATATCGTTTTTCTATATTGACCAAAACACCGATATGTATCATTAAATACATTGAAATAATAATGGGTTTTATATTAACTTTAATGGTTTGGTTAACGATCTCGTCAAAAAACATTCGAGAATCTACTCACGTCGCTGTTCGTTATCGTATGCACATTGTATAGGTATATACACAAATTGTATTTATTGATTACGTTCACGTACGTATACAGAGAACCCGGTAACAAACGAGCAATTATAATTTATAAAACAGTATAACCTTAATTGAAATGACTATACATCAACGGATTTTCACTTAAAATATATATACATTAGTTGTGTACAACTAAAACATTAGTATTAAAACATTTTATGTATACAATGATGTTGTGAATTCGTGATAGCGTTTTAGAGTTCTGTCGATGGACGACGTATCTTTCTACGTGATCCGACGTCAATTAATTACATATTATATTATTTTATTTTGTCAACCCGTATTGCATATACTTGCCAATATTTTGAATAGAAATAAATCGTATGTTTATACCAATAAAAAACAAAAAATATGTGACAAATCGACTGTGCGATTTACAAGTGTTTTTCTGCAGCTTTGACAGGTCAGAAGCGAACGACCGAATAGACCATTTCGTAAATTCATCGGGAATGCCGTCCGCAACAGCGGATATAAAAGTCGGCCGATCACGCGTTTCAGCCACAAGACGAGCGCCGATCGTTTCGCTAAACAACCAAAACGTTTTTTTTTTTATGATATCGAAATTTAAAATTTAATGTAAACGTGTAACAAAAAAAAAAAAAACGCTCTACTCTGTATGCAATTAACTCGCACGAAAAACCGTCTTCTGTGCGCACCGACGACTCGCGGGTTTCACGCCCGAACGATACGATACGTCATCATTACACGCCATGTCCACGAAGTCACTCGATTATTCGTATGCTGCGTAGACAATACATCGCAGATTTGCGATAGTTGTTTTTAAAGAACGAAAGAAACTACAAATAATTATACTCACCGTGATGTGGGTGGTTGTACGTGTACCGAAATCTCACGGATTTTATTTATTCTAGATTCATTCCTCCAATTTTCGACATAATATAATTTAAATACATTTTTCGTATTTAAAAAAGTGTTCATTCGCGAGCATTTGAACGTCGCGCATAAATGACAAAAATTAAAAATTTCAAATCTGGAATTTATTACCTTCCGATGTTTCGGATTTCGACATTTCGTCATCATTTTAATAAAACCAACTAAAAACAACTATAGGTACTAAAAAATAATAACGATATCCAAAATGATTAGTTTTTCAAATTCGTACGAGTTTATACTTGACTAATCATATTATTTTATACCGATCCGGATATTGGAAATCGGCGTTTAAAAATTAACGTGGTACGCGATCGCGTGTTTTTTTTTCATTTCGCAAAAGCGTATAAATTAACGAATTGAATATCGTAATTTTTTTTGTTTTTTTTTTTTTGTTAACATCCGCTGTCGTTTATACTCTTGTACGGTGCGTCATAACAGTTATAATTTAATTTTTACGCATACTATAATATTATATCGTATACATAGTGTGCGGACCGCGAACACAGTAATTTCGTTCGGCTTTACACGTTTAATATTTAACCTAACCTAACGCCGTGTCCTACGTGAATCCGGTGAGTCCGGCAAACGCACTGCGGTGCGTGCGATGCGGCGACCAAAATAAACAAACCTGTGGTAACATGTCTGCGTTTCCAATGTTATCATCAGCCGTCGCCGCACGTATGAACGATCGAATTCGTTCGTACGCGCCGGACACGATTTGAAAAAACAAAACAGTTTGTTTTCGTCACCGCGCGTTGCTGCGTTTGTACGGACATTTCCGTAGTATTTTCATATTTTGTGTATTTTGCATTATCACTTTTAGCAAATATCATTATTATATTTTATAATTAAATAATATATATATTTAAATATATTATCATGATAAGTACCTACGTTTGAAATGGAAACTTCTATTTATGAACTTTTAATATCAGAAGTTCAAAAAAGAAGAGTGCTCTGGAACAAATTTGATAAAAATTCTCCGAAAACCAAACGATCATCGTAAATAAATGAATTTGTCCTGGACCTTTTATTTTTTTTTTTTTTACAATTTTTGTACAATAAGTATTTTAATGTAGTACTTTCACACAGTAACATTTTTTTTTTTTTTTTGTAAACTTAGGTTCATAATGAATGTATATTTTTGTTATTTAAGTATAAATTTACCAAAATTGTAAACGAAAACGCACTACCGTCTACTACTACAAAGTCACACTCATATTTGCCACGAGTGCGACCGACGAAAACCGTCCGACACGTACGGTGCGAATTCGTTCGTACCGCAACGCGTCGCCGGACTCGCCGGATTCACCATAGGACACGGCCTAAGACCGCGCGTCGACGCGCGTATCCGCCCCACGCGTCTGCGCGAGATACACGCACAGAGATACGCATCGCACACGGTGGTGCACTGTGCAGCAGCACCAGTGGCGTATTTACGGGGGGGGGGGGGTCCCCGGGTCTCGACCCCCAGAAGAAAACAAAATTAAATTTACTTCTGAAATGAAATGTATACTATAGAGTAACATAATTATAAAAGCAATAATTGAAATTTGGAAAACTTTTCATTAATTTTTTCAATTTGTTTTTGAAGCATGTCACTTACAGCCATGTCTGGTTCACAAAAATTTACAAAAATTAGAATTTTGCTACAAAATCATTTTCCAGATCTAATGGATATACCTGAACTAAATTAGTCGCTTTTATTTCGATTTCACTTTTGGTTAATTTGTCATCAGTTAAACAACTAAACCTTTCATTTTATTTTGTGTATGCTTCTTTTCGTTTTTTAATTTCCACAATTAAGGAATCTATCATAACAAAAACTGTTTGTATTTCAAATTTATCGCGTACATTTGTTTCAAATTCAGGTGTGATATACTGTAATAATGTAATAATATACTCTTATAATAATTTCCGTATCGCATGGCCATCGCAAAGCTATCGTCGTCTAAACAATATAGGTATTGCGCTCATGTAAACAATTTGATTATATATTTTAGACTGTTTTTAGATTTTGAGTGACGCAAAACCGTCCGACACGTACGGTGCGAATTCGTTCGTACCGCAACGCGTCGCCGGACTCGCCGGATTCACCATAGGACACGGCCTAAGACCGCGCGTCGACGCGCGTATCCGCCCCACGCGTCTGCGCGAGATACACGCACAGAGATACGCATCGCACACGGTGGTGCACTGTGCAGCAGCACCAGTGGCGTATTTACGGGGGGGGGGGGTCCCCGGGTCTCGACCCCCAGAAGAAAACAAAATTAAATTTACTTCTGAAATGAAATGTATACTATAGAGTAACATAATAATTATATTTACAAGATTCCAGACTCAAATACAAAATATTTCATAAAATTGTATTTAGAAGTCATAAATGAATTATTAGGTGAGAATAGAGGAAGAGAATATTTTTTTACTACCTATATTATTATGTATATATATATATATTTGTTTATTTATTTATTTATATTTATATATACATATTTATATTATGTTATAATTTGTAATTCAGCGATAATGGTGAAGAGGGTTACTCAGAATATAAAAAATATTTTTTGGACCCCCCAAGAAAAAATTTGAAAATACGCCACTGAGCAGCACAGTCGGTTCGATCCTTAGATCACGCGTATACATATACATATATGTAATATTATTATGATCTAAGGTCTGAGCGCATGTTCGTATTATGCGTATATTATATACATATGCTTACGGCACGGCCGGTTTACACGACCGGCCGTGTCGTCGCATATAATATACGCGATGATGACGATAACAGTAATATTAATAATAATAATATTATCATCATCATCGTCATCATCATCATCATCGCCGTCGTCGTCGTCGTCGTGTGCGCGCTAGCGCGTGTGTACCTATAACAACATGTATACTGCATATTATTATAATGTATACGCGCGACGGTTCGATCGACGCGCGACGGGTAGAAAACTAGAAACGAGCCGACGTGGTGGACGTTGCTCCGGTCCGTTGGGCGTGGCCTTGCTGTCGCTGCGCCGCGGCCGATGCCAGCCCCGAGGGGTTTAGCTCTCGACGTACACACACACACACACACACACACAAACATATATTATATATATACAATATTATACGTGTATACACATACCCGAGTACACGGGAAAGCGTGTGACGACCGTGCGCACTCTCTCTCTCTCTTCCACACATCACAAAACACACTCACCGCGATCGTAGGTATAATATACGAGCAGTATATTACCACCACTACACACGAACGCACAATGTATATATTATACCTTATACACGCGGAGGAGCCGCTCTCGTCCTTTATTTTTATTTTATAGGTTTTTTTTTTCGGGGATAGAATTTCGACCGAGGCCGAGAAGAGAAAAAAAAATAAAAACGTATACAACCTAGTCTCTTAATAAATATACGCGCGTCCGTATAGGTACACACACACACACGTATATATATATTGCTGCGGTGTTCGAGAGTTACTTTGTTTGCCCCTCCCCGATACACGTATATCGTAACGAGCGTCGTGCACACACACACACACACACACGTATATACTTATATCTTCTGCTGTTGCAGCCATCGCGCGAAGGGGGCCGCACGCACGCACACGCACACCTTTAAAAAAAAACGGTGGCGGTTTTCGCCGCGCGTATGCGTGCGTGCGCACGCGTTATTCACATCCGCTACATCCGATTTATACGTATAAAATATATATTATACCTGCACATGGATCGCGCGACGCACGAACCCGGAGAAGAAGGATCTATGTGTATGAAATATAAATTCGTTTTTCTCGATCTGCACGCATCGCTCTTATTTCGATTCACTCGTAATATTGTGATATTCTCTCGTGATTCACTCGTGCACACTGCGGATCCGCGAATCACGGACGGTCCTTCGATCGTAATTAGGTAGATACATTTATTACACGTATATCTCGATCTTAACTCTTGCCCGTCCTGCACTCTACACCTGCACGAGGAATCAATACGTGACTTCGATCGTATATTTTTCAAATGTCCTACCCTACTCTTCGGTGGACAACTCCTTTTTTTCTTCTAATCTTTATTCTTTCGGTTATGTCTCTTCCGATTTCAATCTTCTCCTCGACTCTCGGTTCACCCCACTCATGGATAGTCTCTTATATCCGACTCTTTGACACCGCCGGCTTCTTGTGAATTTAAAATCAATCTGTAAATTAGGGTAGCCAAATAATTTTCTTAGTTTTTTTCAATAATTTAATCAAATGTTTTATCACAATTTTTAATCATAATAAAAAACACGATTCAATATACCTAAGATAGTATGTAGTTCACTATTTCTATTCTTTTAAAACAGTCACAAAACTAATACATCATTTTTAATGAACACGTAAAAAACAAAAATAAATAAATACAAATATAGTAGTTACTTAATAAATTAAAACTTTCTATAATGTTCTCAAAGCCTTTATTCATTTACTCACGTTTCTGACAACTTTTTTCATTCATATTGATGATAGTTTTTTTCGGATCGCATGTCTACTGCACATTTTAATTTTTCATCTTTTTCTGAAAAACTTCTCAAATCTAATAATTCGGGGTACCTATATTGTGTATATTGTACCTATATAATGTAAACATAATTGTAGGTGTATAAGATTGAATAAAAAACAGGACAAAAATCGTCCTGACAGACGTTCGTCGGGACAATAGGACGCAACTCTAAAATAAAGGACAATACTGTAAAAAACAGGACGTATGGTCACCCTACTGTAGTGTATAATATTATTTAAACGTTTTAACTTGTTTTTTTTTTCCTTGAACGAGCGTTTGATCGCGGTAGCGCGATCGACGTTCGTACGTCTTTCACCCGTACACGACGAAACGTCAAACGCGGATTCGCGAATTCGTGTGTCGGCGACGCCGGGCATAGGTGAACACGACGATCGATCACTGCACACACGCCATAGGCACTACCGTAGTTTTTTTTTTCGCGCTCGTGATTAAATTATCGGCTGTGCATCGTGTCAACACGTCATAGTCCACGCGGCACGTTCGCACGACACGCTACGGGACACGTCGCAAGTCCACCGTGACGCGCGCGCGTGCATAATGCGCGCAAGACCGCAAATAACGTCCGGTAAACGGTTGTGCGACTGCAGTACCTACCACGTTTTTCGCACCGTCTGTACGGCGGCGCTATCGATCGTCGTCGTGTGTGATTTATGAAATTCGAAATCTGAAATCCGGATTTTGGATTTTGAAACATTGAATTAGTATTGCTTTACCTATAACTATTATAATGACGACGACATTATACTAAAGTTTATTTAATAAAAATATCGTTTACGGGGAATTTCACCGTTTTTGCTCCGTTTTCGGATGTTTTTTCTCTCGCCAGAAAAAACTGTTGAGACGAGAACTTAAAAAACTCTCAAAAAGTACCGTCTACATAACATTTCCGATCTATAGAGTTGCTGGATAAATCTTTGGCATAAATTCAAGTTGAGCAAAAAGTGCCTCCAGATAAAAAAAAAAAAAATAAAAAAATTTAACAAAAATAAATATCATTGTAAAACTATTTCACTCAGAATCAAAAATCTGATTTTCTGATTTAGAACACTTAAATCCACATTTGAAACGTAAATATTAGGATTTTGATATCCGAAAATCCGAAATTCGGATTTGAAAATTCGAAATCCGGATTTCCCGGATTTATATCACACCTGCACTAATGTGAATCCGTGCACAGATTACACAGAGGACACACGGTCGACCTAACTGTATATATTCCGCGTATATGAGATCCAAACGATCAGGTATTTAATTACCTAACCATCCGCGGTATACTCGTATACCATTACGCGAACGCGCGCGCTGCAAAACGTATTGAAAGTTTAATTAAGTTTTATGGGGAAACGTGTGTGATGTGCACACCGGTTATTGTACCCGTAACGACGGGATAAATATGTTATAATTATATACGTTTTTATATATAGATCATAACAATGCAGTGTAAGACTGTCGCTGCACAAGATACTATATTATATTGTACAACGAACGAGTGTGTATATGCTTTTACAATATAAAGACGTGTCGACTCTACACAGTAGGTTATAGTATCAATGGCGTTGTACACTCACGCACGTGCATATTTCATATAATTAAGATATTACCTATTATTATTATTATTATTATTATTACGTGGGTATGTGCACGCTGTACGCGCATAGTATTACAACGAGACCTTGACGGTTATCGTTTTCGTGTACCTACGTACCAACGCGCAAAGTATATATTTACATAATAAATATTTAGACAGGCATGAATACAGTGCACGGTATGTATACGTATAATGCACGTGTTGTAGGAATAGGTATATGTTCGTCCTTACGGACGACCCGTCGTAAAATTATACGTGGTTTTCCACCGTAAACACGAAATTCGTTCACGTTTTGGGCAATGATACTTTGGTACTGCACGGAGTAGGTGTACACTTCACGCGTCGGAATACATTACGACTCGTGACAGACGAAGACAATAATTATGATAATTCCGTACGATTTACATTATAGGTAGGTACAACAATTACCACGCGTACCGTGTACCGAAATTTTCGCGATTAGACGATAACGAAGACAGTGGCGTTTTCGATCCGAATGGCTTTAGTCGGTAAATCAGGACGAATTCACGTCTATATACGAGATGAGTCTTAATGGATTCGAATATTCTGGTTGGCACGGCTAATTTTATTATCAGTATATCGAGTGCGTTAAGACCGTCACATCACTGCATACTATTATTGCACTCGACAAATTTAATATAATATATTATATACGTAAATTGGATTAACACATTATTATTATTATTTAGCTACAACCGAAAATCGACTCGATATGTTTTATTTGCGCATAGTACATACAGCATGTATCGTGTGAAATCTTGAATATTCTGAATGTTCAGAAAACAAAATATATTATGTTTTATCGTTTTGAATGTACCAACTACTATTCATTACTCTGGCGTTTTTAAATCATTCGTCGTGTGTACCTACTATTATAGTACCACATGTATGTGGTGAATCGTGATCGTTCAGTCTCCAGACAAATGTCTCCGTGTATAGTTTTTTGATTTTTAACGTCCATCCGAGGGCTCGGACTACAAATTTCAATTTTCTTCCCCGGTCAGTCCGTATTGCCCATTTACGTCTTAGTCGGTAAAACAATAATATTTTTTACATCACTTGTTCTTGAATACTTAAGCATTTTAGCCTATTGTCTTTGAGAGCAGCTTATATTTTTTATAGTAATACAAATATACTTAACTGATTAAGTTTTGTTTTGCTTATAAATAACTTTCATAAATTAAAACTCCCCGGTGTTACCCGCAAAAAAAATTGCAAGTGTATCACTAAATATTATACTATTTATAGAACGAATTAAAAATGTACCTAGAGTCTGTGCCAACTGTTAATTGAAAAATATTTGCGAATCGCTAATTTTTTATGTAATATACTGCACATACTTTTATTTTTTATCGATTATGATAATTAAATAAATATTAGCCATTTTAATTAAATGAACAATACATTTGTGTTGCTTTGTTTATTGCTTCACCGGTGAAAAATGCAATTAGTACAATATTCTTAATGCAATACCTACTTGTTTTTATTATTTACAAATTACAATGCTGCAATGTTTAAGTTATCCGGGTAACCTACTATAAATTTAATTTCAGAAAGCACTTTGGCCCGTATATTTATTAAACTCAGACACGTTCTATTTCAATAATTTTAATACACTTTATACAAACGGTTTTACTGCAAGTTTTAGCGTTCATTATCGTGTTTTTAAAATACAATTAATCCCGATTCCCGCTTGTTATTATCTATTATTATTGTTATTATTATTTTACTAATTATACGTCAACATTGAAAAGTAGGTTGTTACCACTTATGACTCCTTTAGGGAAGGTTCAGGATAAAATCCGGAAATCAATATTTAGGTGTTTTCATAGGCAAACTTTAGAAATAAAAATAAAATTCAAAAATTTCGAAATTTCCAAGATATTCATATGTATATATGTATATATAATATATACAACGTAAAAAGTAAAAACACGTTTACCCTTTTTTACTCTTACTTACCTCGAGTAATAGAAAACAACAATTACTCATTTATTTATACCTTTATGATGGTCGGCATCACCGTCGTCTGTGTGCCGTTTTAGCCGGCGTAAACATCAAAACGTGTACAATAAATTACGTATATCGCATATACGGCCTAGTCGCGGCAGGCACAACACTGCGGACGAGCACCCGCAAAACAACACTTAATTCAATTTCGATACGGCCGTGCGATAACGTAAAAACCGTCGTCGAGCAGTGTGTTTAGTATTAATTCAATTTATACGACATGACGCGCACAACGGTCGACCGGGGTGTGCTCGGCCGGGTGTGTGTGTGTGTGTATAAAGTACATTATTATCTAACCGCCACAGCACCCTGCTGCACCGTATTAACATCGAGGCAAAGGCCCGCGGCGGCGGTGGCGGGGCGACAAAGTAGGTTTATCTTTACACGACGTTATTGCCGTGTAATATATGTGTACACGACGACGCCGCGTAAAACGATATTGGGGTCGCACATTCACGACCGACGTCGGACGCGCACCCCCGCAGAGAGCCGGCGACGACGAGAACGATTTGCGTACGTGTATCATAGTGTGTGTGTGTGTGTGTGTGTGTGTGTGTGTGTGTGTGTGTATGTATTATTGTGTGTATAGTTAATAAAAACGAAGTGAAAATGTGGAGAAAAAAATAAAATAAAAAAAGGGCACGACGACGACGACGCCGCTTCTCGTCGCCCGCCGCACACGACTGCTCGTACTTTGCGGCGACGGTGTACGCGAGAGGGCGAAAACATCGAAATCGTGTATCCCTCCCCGTCGTCCGCCCTTCCGTCATAAACACGCGCGCAACACGATGGCAGATAATTTCCCTTCGCGCGCCATCGCGTTTTTGGGGTCGTCCCCTTCTTTCACTGTTTTACACACACACACACACACACACACACACACACACACACACACACACACACACACACACACACACAACACACAACACACGCACACGCACATGCACCCTCCCGCACGAACATCGAGCCGTATTCCATCGTTCGGTTAATGAAAACAATTATTTTCCCGACGTTTATATTATCGTTCAAATTGTTTTCGTCGCGTATATATGTATATCATCGTGTTATTATTTCGTATACAACTACAACACCCATCGCCCCACGTCGTCCACGACGAAACACGCGGCGTGAAATTGAATCGTCGGTCGTTTTTTTTCTCAGCTCTTTGTTTTCGGAACATCATACGAACAACGTATACACACACACACACACGCACACACACACACATATACTCGTATATATACGGGCGGCGTGTACGATACGCCTAGGTTTGTATCCTATAAACTCGCCTCCTACCGACTATTCCGTCCGTATCATCGCGGCGTTATCCGATCGATAGTTGTTGAATTATTATAAACTCGGACGAGTGAGACGCAAAGATTTCGTGACGCCTGCACAAAGTAGAGGATATATTTTTTATTCGTCTCCGTACTCGTATAATATGTAGGTATGCCGAAGACGAAAATTAACTTTTTTGATTATTAATCAATTAATATCGTTGTAATACGGAATCGTGTGATTTATTTTACGTATACGAAACACTCGGCAGTATTGTTGTGGGTTTAACGGAAATAAAATATGTCTACGTTATACATAATATACTATAATTATTATACGCATACATCGGTGTAAATCCTTTGAAAATCGTTCTCATTGCCGTCTCTTTGTTTTCTTTTTTTCCCCGTAGTACACAATTGAAATTTAGTTACGATTTTTTAAAAAAAATGATTTACCTACATCGTTAAAGTAAATCATCTACGGTAAAACTATCAGGGAATAATAATAATAAAAAAAAACGTATGGTTTATAGTGTATACTAATCGATTATTACACGGCCCACGCATATTCAATTAAACATACTTTTTTTTTTTAAGAATTAATTCCGACGCTTGATTATGTTTGAAACAGTATACTCTCCGTGCGATGATTATTCACGTACGTCCATACGGTCAAAAAGTATATTAATTCGATAATGGACAATGTACGCCTTATGATTTAACGTTATTTATAAGCGTGTACGGTAGGGTATGACGCCGAATCAAAACTGTGCACTTTTAGTCAACGTTATATTTTATTTTCGATTATTTCTTCTTCGTCATTTGTACATTTTCCTTCTGAGATAACCGTCATCCGTTTGATATATTATACGCAACATAATACATCTTAAGGCAACACACGACACACTACGAGTTCGAACATTAATAAACAAAGTCGACTCGTACCGTCTACGGTCCGGTGCTCGGTATAAAAATAATTTAGTATAAACTTTGTATAAAAACGAACAATATAGGTACAGCATACCACCGCATGATATAGTGAGTTTGCCTACGAGAAGATTATGTACGCACGTGATAAATAAAATTGAACGAGTCATCATTCGAGTCACCTGATATGTATATATATATAATATATATTTATGTGTACGTTTTCGTTTGACGATGTTTTTCTCATCCTAACACACTCACACAGCAGATGCGCTTATAATATTCCTTTTTTTTTCTTATATATCATTACATAAACGTGTATAATATATATTTATGTTGTACGCTATACACAGATACCTGCGTGTGTGTGTGTGTGTGTGTGTGTGTGTGTGTGTGTGTGTGTGTGTGTGTGTGTGTGTGTGTGTGTCTATAATGTGTATAAAATGACCCCGCCGCATTCTTTTTTTCATTATTATTTATTTATTTTTTTATTATTTTGATTAATCAGTTTGTAACGAACGAGAATTTTTCTCCTCACCTCCCGCTCGTAGTTTTTTTGTTCACCGTCACAACAATAACACGCGTTTAATGGCTTGAAAGTATACGTCGTGTCGAGAATATAATCATCTATCCGCACAGGTATTACATAGGTATACACGCCGTCACCGCTCGACGATATATTATTATTATATCGTGAACAATATCATCGTGATATTATTATTACTGTATAATACACACCTATACCCAACGCCGACACACATGTATTTATGTTATATAATCGTCTCGCTGCCGTCGACTGTCGATAACGCGATGACGCGTACATAGTAATATAATAATATATTAAATTACACACCGTGCTCGCGTGTATCGTGCGTGACATAGTATTTGCAACATGTTCGCGACTTCGTCGTCGTCCGTCGTACTCAGACGTTATATACTAAACAGGGACGGAGAGAGAGTGAGAGAGCGAATTAAATTGTGATTTTTCCTCGACGATTCGCCGGTCGTTATTAATCATAATATAGCAATTATAGAGTAACTGGGTTTTATTAATTAAAAAAGCGAGTAATTTACCAACCGTTCCGGGACGAGCGTGTGTTGGCGTGACGAGAATTTTGTTCGGCGCGCTGATATTAATTTTCTCAGAATCAGGAATTATAAGACCACCGGATTCGAAGTTCATCAATTCGAGCGTACGAAATAACCGAACGATAATTCGAAAAAAATTATTTCTTAAATATCTCAGAGATTTCCAGCAACGGTTTTCGAACAGACGTTTTGAAAACAAAATTCCAGCTCGACCTCGACGGTACGTTTTGAATTTCGCATGAATTATATAGAAAACGGGCACGCGTACACGCGACGATAACGTAACATCGTCAATAAAATGATGGACACACATCCCTGTCCCCCACTGTTAGAACCCATCCCCATCTGCATATCCCACAATATCACTCCCGATCATGTCCAACATTCCATTCAGAAACTCACCGCGCTAATTATGGACAACACAATTCTCTAAATCGGATCCTTACTAATGGAAATTTATCAAAATTTGATTTTTCTTCAATAGCCTACCAGACCTCGAGTATTATTACTCTAATTTTTGATTTTCAGAGTAAATTTAAACGCATAAAAGTTGTAATATTATATATTGTATATAACTAAATACATAGGTATGTATATTATTATATACTTTAATTTAATTTATTTGTCGTATCATAATCATGTTTATAATGTGTTATATTTCTATACTGGAGCCTTCCAGGCGTTAATTCGATAAATAAAAAAATATATACATAAATTATATATTATAATTATGTTTCATTAGTCACGACGGTAGTCGGCCTCTCGAAAACGGCAAACAAAACGACGCGACTTTCGCAAAAGCGTAACACATTACACTATTATCGTACGGCCTACGCCACCGGGCGAGCGTCGTCGTCGTGCGCGGCACTGCACGTCGTCTGTCGGAGACGACTTTACGTCCGTACGGTGCGTAGACACGCGGGGACCTCGGCCGCATTCCCGCGGCCCGCAGCGGTGTTGCGGCTCTGTTGTGTACGAGCGTGTATAACGACACTCGCTGCAAGGCCTGTCCTGGCCGTAAGCTACTCGAACCCGTTTCGCGCGGTAAAAATAAATCATACGAATGTAATAATAACGCGATACGTTTATTTCTGTCTGAAAACCGACAGAAGAGAAGAGAAGAGGAGAAGAAGAAGAAGAAGAAGAAGAAGAAAACGAAGAAAAAGAATATGAAGAAGAAACAGAAGACGGAGAAAATGTATCGCTTGTGAGTTGTGACCTCGTACGCGGCGTACATATCGTTATTATTATTATTATTACGACTATGTCGTGTAAATGCGACGGTAGGTTCACCGCAATCACGGTGTACGTAACGTGGCCTCAGATGATCGACGTATCGTACAAGTCATCTCGATCGCGTGGTCGCACTCGTTCGTACGGCGATCACACAAAAAACTGGGATTTTCCCCGAAAGCGTTACTTTGCGAACACGAGTCTACAGAAGCCGTCTACGGCGTGGCGTCTTTTTGTGAATCGCAGTGTCTACTCGTCGAAAAAAGACACGACGAAATTGGGAAGTCGACCGAACGCTATTGAGCGAAACATAAATACCGATTCGTTTGTTGGGCGAGAAGCGGACAGAAGTAATAAATCACCACTAGGCGAATAGAAGTACTGAACAACCGTGCTCCGTCTGTGGCAGGATTAATTAAGATTGTCGAGAATTTTAAGACATACATATATCAACAAGTACAATATACTCGCATAAGCACCAAAAGCGGATCCAGATAGTTATAGTGAGGCATGACCCTCTGACCACTGTGTAAGTCCTGTGTAAAACGAAACTAGGAAAAAACAAATGAAAAACAGACAGAATCCTCAAATTGAATCAGATTCGAAAAAGAACTATTGTCGGAAAACGATTTTAACGTGGTGCTGCCCAGCATAGTTAAAACAATTTTCGATAACAAATGCGAATGATGATACAAAATGTTCATAAATTAATTGGGTGATTTAGGAGGTCGTGACTCGTGAACTAGATGTAATTAGGCGAACCTAGAGGTGATTTTGATGTGATATTAATGGGTTAACTTACATTTTGGCCCTTGAGTATAGTTATTGGTTGGTCGCACAACGAACATTTAATCTAAAGTATACCTACATTTCTTTTAGAACTTCTCAAACTTTCGAACCGAGTTGGTTGACCTTGATTATTTTTCTCATCCCATAGTCAGTTCCACGTGCAACAGTAGAGCAGAATCGTTCATTATTAATAGGACCGGATTTACCTAAACTTCGTCCTCAGGCTTATAAGCTTACTAAAAAAAAAAAAATGCCCTTACATCATAGAGCATTAATATAGAATAAAATATGAGATCGTCTTCTCATTTAATTACCAATTATTTATGTCTCTATAGTAATATTGCGATCTGGTATTATGAATTAATTTAGAAGCATATTAAAGTTAACCTAACATGTATTGATAGGTACATTGTGGAATTATCTTGTATATTATAAGAGGGATAGATAAAACATTTTATTATGATAAAATCATAAAAAAAACTTATTCATTACTATCACAATATACAATTTTTAATTTTATTCAACTTTTTCAAAATGAGTTTGTACTATAAATACATAATTTATTAATTGCTTTTATCAGTTTTCATAATAAATAAAAAATATGCAATATTATTATCAATGACTACTAGTTAATTTTGTCCGATGCGCGCAACTCGTGATAAAATTGAGTACCTATCAATATATAAAATATATATGTAATTGTAATATTTATTTTTAATTTATAAGTATTGATATTTATGGTTATTGGCATTGTTCAGAAAAACGTAACCTTATTGATTTCTAATAAATAATATTTGTATATAAATACCGCATTTTATAATCTGTCATTTCAATTGTTTGTATTATTTGAAAAAAAAAAGCTAAAGAGCGTCTGTTAGCGCCCCTAGGCCATAACCTATATACACAGCCTTATATACAGCCTTGATTTTTATAATGATGTCCAATAATAAAAATTGAACGTTTTTTTTTTTTTTTTTTTTTTTTTTTTTAGTGTTTACGTTTTAACGCAATATATTTATCGTTTTATATTATAAATTGAATTTTATTCATTCCTCACAGCACATCCGACATTAGCTAGGACATTTGATTTGTACGCGTTACAATAACACTAAAACGTACACTGTAGGTTGACGGCAAGTTAAAACACGGATGAGGTCAAGATTATCAGTCGAACAGGTCGTATCATAAAACGCTCATTGCTACATATTATCGTTATAAACCAGGCATGTCAAACTCGCGGCTCGCGGGCCGCATGGGGCCCTAGGCTCATTTTTTTGTGGCCCGCGGCTACCGATAATAATGGAAAAATAAAACACTAAATATTAATACCGTGTCACAACTATCTTAGATTATTAGAGAATGGAAGATTTGATATACATTATTATACTGTGTTCTGTTCTGATCTTTCTAATTTACAATTCTGCGCCAGTACGAAATGTAGAAACTCGTAAATTTGCTTGTAAAATCAATTCTATGTTGAGTAGTACGTATCAACTATTTTCATTAATGAACAGTAATAAACCATCAGTTAGATCCAGATTAACCGACACACATCTAAATGTCGTGTTTAAAGTGGCATTAATATATCAAATAATATTTCTGCCGAAATTGAAAAGTTGACGGGGTAAAAGAGATGTCAAATATCGTCCAAAAAAAAATTATTGTTTGTAGGTATGGATTTATTTTGCAGTTTAAATAACACCTATCTTATAAATAATTAATACGATTTATTTACATTTTTGTTTTTTTAAACTTTTTAAATTTAATTGTATCTACTGTACTTGTAAACGTAAAGAATAAAATTGAAAAATTGGTATAAAATATTTTTGTATAGTAAACTTTTCAATATATCTGCAGGCCCACTTGATACTTAGAGTTTGACACGCCTGTTATATAAACCGTGATGGATTTATTGATGTTTTTGCTCAATCCATAAGATACTGGATTTTGTCGCCTAATCTGTGGGTTCTCGTTAAAAATTAATGAATCATGATCAAATATCGCGCGTTTTTTACCTATAGATTTAGATGGTACTTTTTCAATCAATCCGCGTCTCCCCTGTTAATGCGCGGGCTGGATCCGCGCCCGACGATCACATATACCATCGTGTTTACACTCGATCGTACACGCCCGACGTTGTTTCGTTTTGCCACGTTTCACGCCCGGCGTTAAACATTACGAAAACACGTATACACGGACCGTGAACGGGCGATGAAAACTCGTAAATATTCATGTCACCTCGATAAACCATATTCATATCACTGCTCGAACTCGGCGCGCGGGCGGTCGCAAAGTTAAGTGCACGGCCGACGAAAGGACGATTCATCCGGCAGAGCCCGTCGTCATGTGTCACGGGTAATGCGCGCACATATAATACACGCTCGACGACGACGACGACGACGCCAGAAAATCGCACGGAAGGGTCCTTTTCGTCAACTGCTGCACGCATTTATAACAGTGAACCGCGTCCGTACGTTTCATTTGTCAAACGTAGAGATTTACCCGTTTACATAATGGCACGACACGTCGTCGTCGACGTTTCGTACTCCTGTGTGTATATGGCGAACGCATATAATAATGTACGCGTGTACACTTACACAATATACACGTGCACAATAACGCGCGATTTTTCATCGCGCGAGTATCGGGGATCTACATTATTATTGTGTGATGTACACACTCATTCATATACAATATATACATATATGTGTATGAACGACTTCCGGCAGCGTGAATGTGTGTACGCTAATGGCATCTGCTTTTCAAACGTCCGGGAAACGTTTATTAATGAAACGGCCGTGTGTTTATATAATACGTAAGTATACACTACTACGCGTATTCGAACGCGGTAGTCGTCGTGTGTATTTTATTCGACGCGCTATAACGATTGCACTCACCAACTCTCAAACTATTTCATTCACGAGTGATTTTCGTCGTGTGTGTGTGTGTGAGTGTGTGTGTGTGTGTGTGTGTGTGTGTGTGTGTGTGTGTGTGTGTGTGTGTGTGTGTGTGTGTGTGTGTGTGTGTGTGAACGCAGTAATTTGGCCCTCAAAGGGACCGAAGAGCATTAATGGTTTCTACTTTTTATGTATGTACAACGACCGAACCTGTACGAATCATATTATTATTATTATTATTATTATTATTATTATTACACGGTGTTGCGAGATTTATATTTACTATACATTTTTCGTATACAACATTCAAAGATATATTTACGACGAACAACGTAAAATCTAAAACCCTCGGCGGTTCCCACACACACACACACACACACACACACACACACACACACACACACACACACACACACACACACACACACACACACACACACACACACACACACACACACACACACACACACACACACACACACATACACTACAGCAACAGCATCGTCCCCCCTCGTCCCCACGTATACGTATGTATGTACCTACATATTGTGTTTTTTTTCTCTCTTTTATCCAACTCGTTTTTGACACACAGTGTACCACCGGTGGTCACATCGTTTTTTTTCACTCTGTGACTACAAATGGCTGCGTCTTATTGTGTATTAAAATTTATTTATATGTATCGCAAACGCGCGTGTAACTCGTGACGTATACATTCCTTTTCGAAAATGCCGCTCGAGCATAAATCGTGCACTAAACGCGTATTTCACACACACACACGGATCGTCAAGTCGAAAAACTAAACAATTCGATTCGGCCGTATAATACCCGGCACGGAACACGTTTATCGTTTTGATGCGTTCGACTCGCAGCGCGCGCGCGACTCGGAACGACACGCGGTCATCGTTACGCAATAGATACGCCTCACACGCTTACCGGTAATTACACTGGCAATTATTATAATAGTCCTGTGGCGGCGCGAAGGCGTGTTTTCATTTCTCCGGTAGTTTGCACGCGTAGTGCGCGCGATCGATTCCTCCTCGCGCGTCCGTTCGCACGTGAGATGCAACAGATACGGCGCGTGAGTCGGCGGGATAAACTTCGAACGTTTCGACACGGCCGAAGGCTTAACGCGAAATAAAGTCGGATACACTCGACGGGGAGACGGGCGCGGACGGGACGGAGTTTGGCAGCAGTTTCCGGGGGTGAGCTGTTAAGCTTTGCACATCGTACGAGTCAAGCCCATAAGCCACCCCTCGGATGTACGAACGACACTTGAGTGAAAAATCTGTACATCATCGCTTAGAGCAATATAATTCGTACGTATACCCATAGGGTGAGTGACCGAATTCGCCGACTTCCAGAGAAAAAAATGTGATATCAATCTACAATATACTTCCACTCAATGGACCGTAGTAACGACGATACAACACGAGATATCCCCACCTATTTTGGACTGGCCGGCAGAGTTTTATAAAATCCAAAACGTACGTGGATTAAAAGAAAAAAAAAAATTATTTCACGACGACGTTTCCACATTATTACGAGAAGACGAGGAATCGTTACGAGGGTCGCGGACGGATGCCATAACCGCACGCCCTCCAAATGTCGTGCCCCTCGGGGTTGTGCGGGACGCGACGGATCGTACATGTACACGTTATTTAGTGTTCTATAATGACAGTCACGTACCTACGGTGTGCCGCACACTGTAAGTACGAGTCGTCGAACGTCGTTGATGACTTCCTGTGCGCAGCAGGCACACGGCCGGCCGTTATACGTGCGTCGTGTTACGTGTACCTAGTGCAGATAATATTATATCCGACGGTGTTCGAGACACAACGAAATGGAAATAAAGTAGAAAAAGAATCACGGGGACGT
Source organism: Therioaphis trifolii (assembly GCA_027580255.1). NCBI lineage: Eukaryota > Metazoa > Arthropoda > Insecta > Hemiptera > Aphididae > Therioaphis > Therioaphis trifolii. Next base: position 76,099,520 of record CM050405.1, read on the forward strand.
GCCGCGGGTGAACCTACTACGAGACGTTGTGTTTTTCATTTTTTTTTGTCTTCGTCTTCGTCTTATTTATCACGACGACGTTTCCCACCGGCCGGCCGCGGCTCGGTACGGTTCGTGCCCCGGAGGGTTCGTCCGACGGCTCCGCCCATTCGGCGGCGGCGGTACCCAGGTGAAATGTTTCATCCTCGTAACGTGTACCTATGTAACGTATTAATATCTGCGTCCCGCGGTCCAGACCGCGTCCGGCGGCGGCCGTCCTCGAGGGGCTGTCACACGGGCGACACTCGAATTGCCTCCCAAATTCACGTAGGTAACATTTTTTCACTCGAATTGCCTCCGGATGTTTTCGGAGGCGATTCGAGTATACCCAAACAGTCTACTCGAATTGCCTCCCATAGCATACTTAGATCATCGATAGTTTTTACTATCGATGATATAGATTTTATCGATTTCCATAATGTTCAAAAATATTATTTTAAGACGTACAGTATTTTCCAGGCAGATTAATTTGCCAAATGCTACAAACTTGTCGATCACTGATTATCAGTTAAAGATTAGTCCGTCATCACCGTTCAATACAGTCAATTTCGTAAATAACAATTACACGCAGTGTTATAAAAATGAACGTTGTTAGTGTTATTAATGAAAAAGGCAAAACAATTTTAATTTGTGATGGTTTTAAGTTTGGATTTCAAAACAATTTGGCCAATGACGTTAAGCGATGGACGTGTACAAAAAAAAATATGTTCTGCTTATTTAAAAACGAATAAGTGTGATGAAATCCAGTTCGAAAATAGTAAACTTATTCACAATTGTGCGAAAGACACGGAGAAAAAAATTAATAGACAAATACTCAGCAACAATTTAAAACGAAAAGCTTTAGAACAGCTATCTGAACGACCTGCAAAATTATTTCATGACGAGATGAAAAAGTGTAATGTAAGTACATTATCAAGCTCAGACGTAACTTACATAAAAAATAATATGAATCATGCTAGGAATTCTATATATCCAAAATTGCCACAAGATGCGAATGAAATCCATAATATTTTATCATCCATTGAGATTAAGACATTTAAGGGTGAGGACTTTTTAATGGTAAGGTACACCTGACAGTCTATTTACTAATATAATATCGATTAATTACACCTATCGTAGGCGATTCTAGTGCAAGAGGGTCACTAATTTTTCGACTACTTTTTTTTCGGGAGGCAATTCGTGTAACCTTTTTTAAAAAAAAATCACGGGAGGCAATTCGAGGGTCAGATGGGAGGCAATTCGTGAGCGCCCGTCACACGAGGCGGCTACTCGCTACGACTACGTAGGTACCTGCAGCGAGTAAAGTCGTTCCGTCTGACAACGTATTCGCTGCTAGTTCAAGTCGTAGCTATGAATGGTCACGGCGAATGGAATTGAGCACGTTCAATAATTCTACTCGCTAGAAACGAGCGATTCTGTTGGTCACGTGACCCGCTCGCAACCAAAAACCGTATAAAGTCACCCCGTGTGACTCCGACACTCGCTGGTGCCCCTATACTAGCTATCTATTGTTTATCAATATTAATGCCATTATCAATCCTTCTATCTATTTTTATTATATTAATATTATTCTATTTCAATACCTACATTTCACGAGTTGACGTATTTAATATTATAATATATTATTATAATGGTCAATTTTTCGTCGACTTATTTTCATTTATTTTCATATTGTGAATAATACGCAAGAACCGGCCTTAAAATGGTCATTCGATGATATAAGAAGATTTTTACTTGTACACAGGATATACGAATCGTTATGGGATACAGCCAATGAAAATTACACGCGAGAAAATGCACGTCAGAACAACATGACTAGTTTGCGTATGGAATTAACTGACTACTACTTGCTACTCACTATATGTATAGCTTCCGACGCGGCGTCATCGTCGTCGTGCGTGCGCAGGATTTTAGAACACGCGTTATCTATTCACACCTGCAGACGAACGTATCTCAATCGATATCGCTGATTTACGAGCGAGCGGAATTTCCAGACGAAAAAACACCGACGGTGTTTGATTTTAGTGAGACTTACGCGGATTAAGAGGTGTACGCCGACGGTAGCGGTACGTTACAAACAAGTATACCCCGAAAATTTTAGTATCTAAAAAGGCTACCTGATTGATGAAAGGCTACCAAGTTACACTTGTTTTACCCAATTCCAAGTCAATCGACTCTAACTAGGCAGTGCAGTGGTTTTTCGGACGTACGGGTAATAAACTAAGTATTAAATCGTTACGAATGAGTACTGCCAGATGTCTGGTGAAGCGAGCGAATAAAATAAAAAATTAAAAAAAAAAAAATAAAAAATCTACGGAAAAACCTACAATTATAGTACTTGAATTGCATAACCTATAAACATACATATCGACGGCGGCAATTCAAAAAGGCATAAGCGAAGTTTTCGAAATCATTCGAAAGAGCTAAAAAACAATTTTTTACCGATGACATGACTCATCGTTGAGTATTTTTAAATTTAAAAATATACGCGCTTAAGCAAAAAGTCGGGATTTAATTTATTTCAAATAACGATCATTAAACTATATTTTTGTTTAATGGTTCGTGTCAAAGTCAATTAAAATCTGAGTATAATATGGACTTTGGCGCTCGTGCCCTTTTGGATTGTCGCCGTCGAATCATATCCGTCGATTTGATCGCATAAATTGTATCGTTCGTTCGTTTGCGGAACAGATCGAACGAACGAAAAAACAACATAATCTTACAGTTCGTGTCGTTTAAAACGTGCCAAGTGTAACCTGCGTCACTCTCTCGTGCGATTCGTGTTGCACAAAGACAGGTCGTAAAAACGTTCTCGTCCACATAATATCGCCGCGAAATCCCGACGAGACACGAACACCTCGACGAGACGGGAGTGCAATGGCAAGCTGTTAGGAGATAGACAGTGGTATGTCCACCGTGATAATAAATGCATAACGAGCGTTTACGAATATAATATACATCAGTGGCGGATCTAAAGCTCATTTAAAGGGAGCGGGGTGCGAATCGATATCATGGATTCTTAACTAACAAGGACGTAACTGAAAGCGTAATGAATTTTTTTTTTGTGATTTGAATTTTGACGAAATCGACTGTTTTAATGAAATTTCATATAAAACTGATTCTCCACTCAGAATAATTTTATTGAAAAAACGATTTATCATTGCTTTACGGTTTAATACATCCACAGTTGTATAGTTTAGGTAACAAAAAAAATTCCCGGGGGGGGATCACCACGTCGGTGCCCCCTCAAATCCGCCACTGATATACATATATACACGACGTTTAAGGGGCCTCGCGACTGTGATTAAATTGGGAGTAAATAGACCCTTGGAATTTCCAACATTCCAAGTTTGCATATTATCCGATTTCAATCCTGAAAAAAGTTTTGAATTTTTCATCATCTATTCTATAGTTTTTAGTAATGGTTTTAATGTGTTACTATTTTCCAATATTTTAGAATAGTTTAAATTTTTTTTTTTTTGCAAAAACTATTATATAATGAAAACAAATTGTGCGGAAAAGTAATCGATACTACGACCCATAGTGATAATAACAACAATTTCAGAATTTCTTTCACAATAGAAATCGGACTACATGGGAGCACAGGATGATGGAAATTCAACAGGTCTTTTGTTGGGGGTTTGTACAAAATATCGAAAAGTTAGTTGAATATATAATTAAATCTATAGATTTATAAGTAAGAAATAATTAATCATGCAAAAAAAAAAATGTAATTAAAAAATATATCATTAAAAATCAATATGATAACAGTAAGTTTAAATATTAACAATAAAAAAATCCAGATAAATATAGTTATGTGTATGAAAACCCAATATTAAATATGAAACATAAACAAGAAACATACCTACTACAGAAATATTCACATGAAAAAGTTAACGAAAATCAGTGTTTTAAATAAAGCTGACACATTAAAGCTATTGTCAATGATATGCTATGTGTAACTAACCTACACGGACGTTTCTTGGCTCGAGTAGCCAGAGAGAATTATTTTGAGTTGGTAAGGGATTGATTATTTATACTATTAGCATAACGCTGATTAGCCTATGAATATAACTTTTATTATCATAGATGCAAGAATGCTGTTCGTGTATATATTTTTAATACTCCTAGGTCTTTTTTTGTTTTATAGGTGTCAGACAATAGTTGTAGTAATAATAACCAAACCTCCAATGATAGTTGTACCTAGTAATAATAACCAAACCTAACCTAACCTGACGAGCTGCAGACGTTATATAATACTTCGATAATACCTAGGTGCCTAAATATGTCCGACGTTTCGTGGAGGGGAAAACTCCATTAACGCGACGAGACAATGAGTCGTACGCGTACTTGACGGGCGAACCGGCCGCCCCCGCGCGCGGGCGCACGACCCGAAAAATACGACGTCAGCTCGGATCGACGATATATTTGAGAGACAGAGAGAGAGAGAGAGAGAGAGAGAGAGAGAAAAAGAAAAAATGGTACACGAGCACGCGCGCACTCGTGCAAGTTATCTATCATTCCGATTTACCGTGCTGCATTACGTGCACTCGTGTACCGCAGAGTATATTTACATTTCCGTGTATACCCATACTGGTACATACACGCACGTGCGCGTATACCATGTGTGTGTGTGTGTGTGTGTGTGTGTGTGTGTGTGTGTGTGTGTGTGTGTGTGTGTGTGTGTGTGTGTGTGTGTGTGTGTGTGTGTGTGTGTGTGTGTGTGTGTGTGTGTACGAATACATAACAAAACGCATTCTTTTGTTTTTCCGGGGACAATAGGGTGCAGCGCGCGTGTGTGTGTCGTGTGTATACCTACGTAGTAATGTATGATAATATTATAAAATATATTATTTCAATAATATTATATTGTGCCCCGTACGCAGCGGCGGCGTGTTAAACGTTCGCCAAACGAGCTTTATTTTTAATTGCGATCGTGCCGTGATTACGTAGGATAATTTACCTGTACAACACACGTGTGCGCGAATAATAATATAATAATTGACGTGGGAACTCCTCGGCACGTCGTAACGATGTACACTGGTGCGGCACAAACGTTTTTCCCGTACACATAATGTAACGTGTGTATATAATTTATTTTATTATTCCTATAAATATATATATTGCGTGTGCACACACACACACACACACACACACACACATACGCTTTAAGCACATATTATTATTATTATTATAATTTGTTTTGTTCGTATACCTATGCGAATGTTTATTCACACAAACGTTTGCGGTGGTGTTTGGCGTGCGGCCAACACGCTCGAAACGGCCAGCGAACTTGATATGTATATATTTACGCGTCGATAAATCTATAATGGGTATACACGGTATAGTGTATTCGCTTACCTACCGTTTTAGGGTAAATATATATTATAATTATCCGTTTGACAACGCCATGAATAGAATATGATGTTTACATAATATGCTGCGGTCGGAGGACGCTCGCGGCGTGTCATAATACGTACGACGACGACGTGACGACAGTAGTAGGTACGTAGTACATATTGTACACACGCTTTTCGGACCGGCTCGAAGAGACCGTGCGTTTATATGCGGTTAGGTTCGCGGTCTCGACGTCGCCGACGCTTAGGATTTCGTTCGTTTTCACCCTAAATCGTTCGTGTGTGAAAACCATTTTTTCCTCTAGTAAATCGATGACGTGTCATCAAATCGTCATTGAGTTATATTATCATTTTTAATTAATTAGCCCGGTCGCTTTTGTACGCTGTACATCACAACCCGCCTATACTTTTGAACTAGTTTTTTTCGTTAATTATCGCTTTTCATGTACCCAGAGCCGGATTAAGGATCAGAGTCGCCCTGGAGCAATATATATTTGATAGGAAATGTCTGATCAAGAAGTAGTTAAAAACTCAAAACAGTAAAATATGTATTTCATTTAATAATGTATGAATAGGTTGAACCGTTAAAAAAAAATTCATTTGGTACTTTATATTATTTAAATCGATTAGACAAAACTACAGAAGTCGTTTATTTATAACGGAATTTTACAAAATTGTTTGTAAACTGTGATTAATACCACTATATTCATAGTTATACCATGCCGCTGGTCCATCCTTATAATTTTGTAGGTACACTACTCAGTGCTATAGCTTATAATTTTATATTTTAAAAATAAGAAAATATATTATCATAATGAAAATATGTAATTTTTCAATAGCCAACCTTATATTACTCGATTTAATTGTGTATAAATTTGAATAACTAAAAAAAATACGCGATATTTAATATTTATATTATAAAAATTACATGCCACCCCCAAGAATTTGCCGCCCTAGAGCAAAAGCTCCTTTCGCACCTATGTTAATCCGGCTCTGCATGTACCACACGAATAATTAATACTTTCGAAAATCCCGTACACTTACGCATAATTTTTGTACGAACGTAAATAGTATGTCGATTCGTGAAAAAATTAAGACGTAGAAAGACGGAAAACATATTCTAGTAAAGTAACGTTTTGATTTTCGACGGTACGATCGTGATTTTGAACTTATCGCTCTATATTCGACAGTAATCACGGCGATCGCACGAGCGAGCGTTTCCAACACGTAGGCCGAATAACACAACGTACAAACGTGATATTCGTATCGATCGAAATACGTTAATACCGTGAAACGTCCATTGAAAAAAAAAAATAAATAAAAAAAACTCGTACACTTGAGAAATTTTACGAAGGTGAAATCTCCAAAATGGTTTCCAAAAATATTTAGCCGAGTAGAAAATGTCTTTAAAAGGAAGTTTCACTGTATATAAAAATGATGACAAAATATGATAATATTATAATCATACGATAGCTACTGATAACGGTTAGCGCGCGTTAGTGACAAAAATTATAATCATAGTTTTAATAATATCCATTAACCGAACTGGTTTAAAAACTTAATTTTCTACGTATTCCGCTATAGACGCATCTCTTATTGCAGTCGACTATCGATAATTCAAAATTGACGGGACTGCTGAAAAACTTCGAATTACCGAGAGTTCGAATTGTTGAGTAGTTCGAAATAACGAGAGGGCAAAAAAAAAAAAATTCGAATTACAGAGAGTTAAGGAAAAATTTTGTTTTTTATTATTGTACATACAGTCGACTCTCGATAATTCAAACTTTCAATAATTCGAAACCTTCGGTTATTCGAAGTAAATGCTCGATTGTATAGTAAATTATTAACAGAAAGATTATAAAAATACAGATAAAAAACATTTGGTGAATATATACTTCGAATTGCCGAGCGTTGAACGGATGATCCTTCGAATTGTCACGTGTTAGTGGCCAGTTTTCCCAAAATTAAATTTCGAAATACCGAGTGTACCTAAATGCGTTGTTTTTATTCGAATTACCGCGTGATTTTCAAGGGACCGAGCATTTACTTCGAATTACCGAAGTTTTCGAATTATTGAAGGTTTGCATTTTATCGAGAGTCGGCAGTATTTTTGTTTTTTTTTTTGTTTTTACTATTAATATTGTTACTTATTATTGTACTTGACTCACGATTAATTGTCGAAACTAATTATTGCAGTATCACAAAGTTTTCGAAAAAAAAAATTAAAAAAAAATAAACAAATAAAAAATGACATCGTGACAATGTGAATAACGTCAGCCAACCGTTTTGTCTTGCGCAGGGCCCCGGTCGCGGCGGATGAAGCGCAAGGAGAAGTGCCCGGAGGAGAAGCGGCCCCGGACCGCGTTCAGCGGCGACCAGCTGTCGCGGCTGAAGAAGGAGTTCAACGAGAACCGGTACCTGACGGAGCGCCGGCGCCAGGAGCTGGCCAACGAGCTGGGGCTGAACGAGGCCCAGATAAAGATATGGTTCCAGAACAAACGGGCCAAGATCAAGAAGTCGAGCGGCTCGAAGAACCCGCTGGCGCTGCAGCTCATGGCCCAGGGACTGTACAACCACACCACGGTGGCCATGTCCGACGACGAGATGGACGACCACATGACCGTCACGTCGTCGTAATGTGGCCCGCACGGGGTGTTGTCGTATCGTCGTCGTCGCGTTCGTACGAATCCTACAGGTGCGTGGCGCGTTTCCCCAACACGCGTCGCGATGTGGTGATTTACAGTCGTTTTTTCCGTCGTTTCTATTCGATTTCATTACGATATAGTGTTTTATCGTCTCTCGTCGCATCATACACGATATGAAGTGTAAAACAAGTCAAAACGTGTTATTGCCAAAAATGTCAAATTGTCAAATTTCAGAAAACACATTTTAAAAACAATACGAAAAATCTATTTTTAAATTTAATTCAAAGTACATTAGGTATAAGTAGTTTTTTTAAAACTATTTATCTTTGAGTTCGATGCAAAACGTATTACTTCCGGAAATAATACATTTTGAAAAAAATCAAGGTCGGAAATACCACGTTTTGAAAAAACTCCAACTTTTGTTGACCTTATGTTACACCGTGTATATGTTTTACCATATGAATCAATATTTACCTCGATTTCGTCAATTTCGGCAATAACACGTTTTGACTTGTCACCCTTCGTTTTTATAGTCGAAAATACGATTTGTTCGTCCGCACGTCTCGCTGTTGTTCGGCGTCGCCGTCTGTGACCGTTTGCCCGAGAGACCCTACGACGGATCCGGTCGGAAACGCGTTTCGATCCAGACGTATCGTTCGGAATTCGACAACGTATCGAATTCCCACCAAAATCAGATCGAACGTTGAAAAAATTTGTAAAAAATCCGTCAGCCATATATCCCAGCGCCATTGGAAACGATTTTTCTTCAGCCATCCCCCCGCCGATCCTGCGAACGTTTTTGAAAAACGACTTTTTGAAAAACGCGCACGACAGACTACGCAGCCGAATCCGAAAGCTCCTTATTCTCAAAGTCACGCCTCTTCCGACCCACCAAGTTATCGTACACAGCACGTTAGTCAGTAGGTGTTTATATACGTATATTATTACGGTTAGTATATAATATAGTTATATACGCGTTTTTGTTAAAACTTTGTTTTTTTTTGTCGTTTTCTGTGTTGATAAGTATACAGATTTTACATAGAGATTTGATATTATATTATTGAAACAATATAAATATTTTAATTTATATATATTTATAATATTATGTGTATAATACGTTATTGTGTAGGTACATCGTTTCTTTGCTATAGTATCGTGTATACGTAGTATTTTTCTTTATCGACGTATTTTACTGAATATGATTCGCGTTCGGCAGTCCGATGACTTTACGACGACGACGGTGTGCCATAATATATACGTTGTCGTTTATAATCCGGCGTCGTTGTCGACGTTGTACCTCTAGGCACAACTGTGCGATTGTTTTGTACGTAAAAATAATAGTCTACATCGTCGTTTATTATACTATATGAATTACGCGTCACTCGATCCGTGCGTGAACGCACACAGTGGTTACTGTACAGCAGCGGTTCCCAAAATGTTTTTAGCCGTCGGTGCCCTTTTGTTTTGTACAAATTTTGTTAGTTGATGCCCTTCTGTGAATATCAATCGAGAAACGTGACAAAAACAAACACTATTTTTCATTCATAACCGATATAAATAATTTTATTGAACGTATTATTGAAACAAATCATGATTTTATAGCTGAAAGTAAAAAGAAAAAGTACTGCTTTAAAAGTTTTAAAAAAAAATGTGAAAAACTAATAACTAATGAGATATTTGAGGATATTTTTGGAAAGTTTGGCGATGTCAGGTTCTACATTAAGGCGGTCGCGGTATTTGGTTTTAGTAGCCGTGTAATTTATGTGGCGTGTGTCTCTGATTTTGATCTATTATTGAATCATTCGATACATATTAGAAACACTGTATAGTATATTTCGTATTAATTTTGTACGTAAAACATATTTTTTTATTCTTTTTAACTCTACGATAAATTGTAAATTTTTTAATTTACGATTTAATAATTCTTTTCGTTCTCGGATGAGCCGTGGTGCCCCTAAAAATGAGCTCGCGGTGCACAAGGTTGGGAACCGATGCTGTACAGGATTCTCCGGTCGTGTCGATAAAAAGTGCAAAGCGCAAATCGGGCAAATAGACGTTAGGCTCGTTTTTCGATATTTTATAATACATTATTATTATTATTATCATTGTTATTCGTAATAATATATTCGTTGGTCAATGACACGTATGTCCAAGTGCGGTATGACGGACGATGGACAAAACGTGAATACACGTGTATGACGTATTATAATATAATATCATGATATATCGGTGAATAATAAACGCGGCATAAAAAAAAAAATACGTGAACCGAAAAAAAAATAACACTCCGTTTAACTTTGGCCTCTCGTCGATCGTTATAGAATAACATAACCGCTCCGAGTATGTTTATTATGATTTTCATCTCTGTTCGATAATAATTATTATTCGTCGGGCTAATCTAATCGCCGTGTACAGAAAAACATATTTTTCCCCCCCATTTATTTATAATATACAACGATGAAATCGCGTCGTAGGTAACTTATATTTAATTGAACGGTTTTTTTTTTAAATTTTTTTTTTTGATTTTTTCGTATGTATACAGTATGATATCTTATTGTTTAATTTTGTACGTAAATAATACACGTATCGCGTGTTTTAATACCGAAGTTTTCTGCCCCGAACAATACACCCAATTATTTAAAACCCGACCAAAGTTTAATCGAAACGTTAACGAGATACATAATATTATATCCTACGACGGCCATTCGTACAAACGTAAAAATCACGTCTCGTCGTCGGTGACTCGGCTCGTTTTCGTCGGCACCCCACGACCTATACACACCCCGCTTTCACTCGGGGGTCCCGGACCTCGTCGATTAGAGATATTTTCAGTGTGATCACCGGGCGACCCGTCGTCGTCAAGTCCGCCTAACACGATACACACTTACTTTCCGTACCGCCACGTCCGATGATAATAATTTTATTATTACTCATCACTCGTCGTCGTACTCGTGTAACACTAGCCGTGCGTGACCTCGCGTCCCCCGACCAGTTGAAATGTATTGTACCTACAGGACCGACGGCCGTTTTTAAGTTTTCCCGTTTTTCCCATTAGCCGCACTCGAACCAAGTACGATGTTTGTCGTCGAGACGTTATTTTCGCACCGAGCAGATAGACGATCGAATATACTCCATCGAATACACACACACACACCCTGAGTGGGCAAAAATGCATTAATAGGATAAAATTCGACGTGAGTGAGTACTGCACGAGTCGACACGTCATTAGTAGAGGTACACGAGTCACTCGGTGACGCGACAAATAATAATCATTTATCAAAAATTAATAAAAGTTAATAAAAAAAGAAAAGAATAAAAGTTGACGTGAACACACTTTCGAGCTATAAAACGTCATAATACCCGCATAATTATTGTATCCGTCGAAACGCGTGTATCATACGAACATATTAGAAAATAACGTAGACTGACATATTTAGATTTTATTATTATCATTATTATTATTATTATTATTATTATTAAGAATAAGAGAGACATGTCAACATAATTATATGATTACGTATTTTTTATTAATTTTAATTGTATATCTAGTCATTAATTTACACAGCTTTATATAATATATACTACATTATAATTATTATGCTAAATGTACTTTCATTTATTACTGTGTTTGTATAATTGTATATTATTACGGTGTACAAATAGTATATTAATCGACTTCTATTATTTTATAATATGTTAATGTAATGTTCCGTAGAGTCAAATTACGTGTTTATGTATACATCAAATTTTCATAGATATTATTATTATTATTATTATTATTATTATAAATAATATTATATACACGTGTAATTATTATCATTATAAAGTATAACATTATGATGTTGTGTTTTCAGTTCTTTCATGTGTATTTCCGCTGTACAAAATAATTATGACGATGATAAAATAATAATAAAAAAAAAACATTAATAATTTAATTATGTTTAATTTGCGTTGTAGTTGATTCCAACCATGCCCAGCAACTCTGCGATCATCATATAAGTATGTTTGTAATCGTACCTGAACATACAACGTGCGTCGTCCGTAATACGGTTCGGTAAAAATAAACGAAAAATCGTTACAGGCTTGAAGATCTGAAAAATTTAAAAATACGTTTGCAGAAATACGCTTGAAAAAAAAACATTAAATACGCCTGAAAGTATGCGTTAAGTAATAATTATTGAAAAAAATATATTCATATCCTTAAAAGTTATTTTAGGATATTTTTTTTTCATTCTACGTTATAACGGAAAAAGGAAAAATATATACATTGGAGGGCAAATGTAAACTGGGCCCGTGATTACCTTTTTTGTTGTAAATTCGGCTACAAAAATTTTAGGTAATAAAGTAGGTAAATTGTAAACTCGGCCCGGAATAATTCAGGTTAATTAAAAAGATCGGTTGTAATCTCGGCCCAATAATATTTACCAATAAAATATAATAAGCACAGATTATTTAATCAATACATACATATGAGAAGATGCTATGTTTCCACCTGATATATGAGCCTGTGCATCAGTCGATGTGTGTTTAACAACTAATGCATGCGAATCATTTCATGCGCATTTTAATGCAAGTTTCAATTCCACTCACCCCAATATATATGCCGTCATTGCAAAATTAAATGAACTACCAACAGAAATTTAATTTAAAATTTAACAGCCTAGATGAACCATTTCAATTTCAAAATACAAAAACTAAAAAAAAAAAGAGAACTCTTAGAAAGAACACTTACAAAATATAAAAATAAGGAAATATCAGTGAGTGAATACGTTAAACACATGGCTTTTTACTTAAAAAAATTTACATAAATACATTTTACATTGATTATATAACAAATTTCATACTATGAATAATAATATGATAATGAAAATAATTTTTCGAGGATAATGAGAATCGCCTCCTCTTGGTGTCCTCCGGTTAATGCTAAATGGTTCTCAAAAATATCATAAGAAAATCATATGTGCATTTTTATCTGGGCCGAGTTTACACCTAAATAATTTTTATCTGCAAATACCCCAGACCGAGTTTACACCTAAATTATTTTTACCTGAAAAAAACACGGGCCGAGTTTACAATAGACCTTTTGAAAATTTTTTTTCCTCGGGCCGAGTTTACAATCGCCCACATTGGAGGGCATGTTGCGCAGTGTCTTGAACGATTTGCTTGCATAGAAGTTTAGAGTTTTTTTCAATTTAAAGTCGAGAAAAACTGGGTTGTTTTGATTTCTCAGATTGTGTTTTACAAATTTATTTATAGTTTACCGTAAAATAAAAACAAAAGGACCTTTTTTAAATCGTGTATAAATTAAAACAGGGCAGGCTGTTAAGAGGTTTTTTTCTAACACGATACAGGAAGTAAAACAAAATTCGTCAAAAATGCACAACTACACAACATGTATATATATATATATATATGTGTGTGTGTGTGTGTGTGTGTGTGTGTGTGTGTGTGTGTGTGTGTGTTTGTTTAGTTTTTATCGGCATACAAACGGCTTTCAACGAGACACCGAGGAAAAGTCATTATGATCATGACAGTGAAAACGCAATGGAACTCTGGAATCACGCAGTGGTGTAAAATTGGGAAAATATGGCCAAAAATATTAAAGTTTACACTGAATAATATTTTATAAATTTTGATTGAAAACTTTATTAAAAAAAAATTGTTTATTTTAAACCGTCATAAGGCGCGTTCCTATTTGTATCATGAGTGAGCGCCATGTTAACCAATTGAATTTTTAGTATTACAATTGATTTATCATAATTCAATTGATATTTACACTATAAAAAAATATTGAGGATCAACAAGGTTAAAATTCCGAATGCGAATTAAGTATAATAATTTTCTTTTGTGAATAACATTTTTTTCAAGAATTTAAATTATAAAAAAATAATATCCAAAATTATTTCTGCGAGTTAATTATTTATAATTATTCTTAGGAATATTTTATAAAATGTGTAAATCAAATAACTTCTGATTATCAAAATGTATGATTAATTAAAAATATAAAGTAAAACTTATGTCAAGTATAAAACATATATATTCTATATAATAATTATTTTGAAAGTTAAACAAAAGAAATTTCCATTCAAATTTTGTTAAATAATTTGATTTTTTGAAAATTATTTTATAAAGTATACAAATTCACCCAAAAATACTATGTTTTCATATTAATTTTATCATTATTCAAAAATGTGCCGTTGCGCAGATTTTTTTATTTAAAGGAAGGTTCTTATTGATAATTTTTTGATGCATTTTACAGCGGAGTTAAATGGAGGTTATTTGTTTTTTTTTATTTTCATTCTTTTAAGGTTTTATATAAAAAGTTTTGAATAATAAAAATTTTAAGGTGAACACTAGATGTAAAATATATTAAATCCGGTGGAACGATAAACTATTACTCTAAAGCAGCGGTCCTCACTAGGATTGTAGAATGGGCCAAATGTAATTTTTGAAAATTATTTGCGGGCCGCATACATTTTTAATAATTAAAAACATGAAAATTATATATATATATATATATATATATATATATATATATATATATATATATATATATATATATATGTATATTGTTAGGAAAAGGTATTGTAGGAAAAAGTACGTGAATGACATAAATGTTTGGATTTATAATTACAATTTTAAATTTCAATTCATAGTTTATTTTATACAATAATTGGTCACGTATTTCTTTAAAATTAGAAAAATTACAAAACAGAGTATTTACAACTGTTTCCATACATTTTTTTTATTAGTTCGGCATCCGAGAATGGTTTCATGCGTTTGGCTAACATATGTGTTACTTCATACGATGCTTTTGTTGCAAGTTCATTTTTATTAGTGAACCGTAAAATTGATTGTTTTTCAGAAAAAATTCCTTTTTTTATTTCAATTAGTTTTTCTTCTCTTATTTTAGATGGGTGTGGATAATTTTTAGAAAATTCAGTATGGTGAGTTGTGTAATGACGATTAATATCATAACGTTTTGGAATATTTATGGTTTTACGACAAATTAAACATAAAGCATCGTGTTTCTTACCAGAAATACAGAAAAATTCAATCTCCCAACTGTCTTGAAATATTCTGTATTCATCTTCGATTTTACGTTTTGCCAAGATATAGAATTAAAATTAACAGCTTACTCACAGAAACTAGAACACACGATGCTAGAAGCACAGAATTGCATATTGTAACGACAATACGGGATAAAATACAAACGGACAATAAGCGATAACGGATAAACTGTTCATACAAGACTACGTGGTGGACTACTACGGTGGAAATAAATAAATTCATAATCGTAGCCCGTAGGTGCCTACTTATCTGTCCAAGTGGTAATTCAATACAAGTTTAAAATAGAAAAATAAAATAAATAAAAATGACAAGATAATAAGCGACGTTCGTTTTATTCACTGTTTATAGAATTTTGGATTTTAGAATGAACAATTTAATTTTAGTGCGGGCCGCACTAAAGTTACTAAAGGGCCGCATGTGGCCCGCGGGCCGCATAGTGAGGACCGCTGCTCTAAAGCAAGGCTTGGCATCAATCAGTTAATAAGTTGATGTTAAGTTGACTAACCTAAACTCACAGTTATCACCAAGTGAAATTATATATTAAAATAATGATATATATTGTATAATATAACATATATTATAATATAATATAATAATATATTCTGATTTTGAAAAAAGCGTTCTTAAGTCTGCATCTAATGTTTGGCCAGAAATTAAAATATCTA
Organism: Therioaphis trifolii; assembly: GCA_027580255.1. Classification (NCBI taxonomy): domain Eukaryota; kingdom Metazoa; phylum Arthropoda; class Insecta; order Hemiptera; family Aphididae; genus Therioaphis; species Therioaphis trifolii. The sequence goes on from CM050405.1 coordinate 76,115,297, forward strand.
CTTGCAGATTTCACTTAGGTCACTGTTGGTTCAGAAAAATTCAAAATCTTGGATTAACAAATGTATATAAATCTGACACTCTTGATGAAAAATGATTGCAATATTGTTTTGGCCTTCCTTTTTTATATCTTATGGAGGTTTCCGATTGCCTTTTGGATCTTTTGTCGGAAATTCCAGAAGAAAAAAAATTATTTGCTGATTATTTAGTTGATAATTTTATAAGCGAAGATACAGTATTTTCTCCTCCACTATGGGCTTAAGGATGTAATAATAAAACACAAACAACGAATGCATGTAAATCATTTCATAAACATTTTAATTCTTTTATTTTTAATTCTTTTCTTTTCATTTTAATAATTAATAAGTTTTAAAAGAATTTCAAACAGTTGCGTATGTAAAAATAAATATTGCTAGAAAATAAAATAAAAGAAACAAAAATAATTCTGTGTAAAAAAAAAACACCGAGAGATTCAACACAGTTGAAGTTAATTGGTACAGCTACATCACCAATTAAATCCATAAAAACAGTTTTTAATTAAGTTAAAATAACAAAAAAAATTAAAATAAATAAATATAAAAAACAGAATATTACAATTACAATAATTTTATAAAATTTTAGTTGTGGCACGGTAATAAGTCATTACCAAAAAATCCTATTTAATATATATATATATTTTTTTTTAACCACACCAAAACAACGTTATCATATATTTTATTCTGTTAGTTTGAATTTCAAAATATTTTTTAATGATTTGATCACCATTCATCGATAATACTATTAATTTATATTTTTATGAGTGAGGTTAAGAGTTATTTAAGAAAAAGTAACTTTTTAAATTTGTTAATTTGCATATTCCTTGCACATCCTTAAGTGGTCCTTCAATATAAATTTGTTTGGTTCTTTTACACCAATAATGCGATGGTAGTTTGTTTAATATTTTGAACCAGTTGTTTGAATAGTTGCATTTATAAGCGTACGATAATGTTTCAGTAACATCTTAAATTGATCTTTAAAGAGGATACTCAGAATTCGTGTCTGACTTTTTAATTTTCAATATTACATTACATAAAACTAATAATTCGATGGCTACATGGCAAAACCTCGTAAGCCAAAATTTATAAAAAAAAATTGTATTTATTATTTTTTTTTTATTAGTTACACTGCACTTTTCTGCTCATTTTGATATCATAATATCATTATTTTCCCCTCTATTTTCATAAGATAACACACAAAAACAAAAACTCGTAACTAAAGAATCAAAAACAAAACCTCGTAAGTCAATTCTTATTATTATGATTAATGGCATACTCCGCATGGCGATTTCATTTAATTTCGGCATTCACTTACGTTTGAAATGATTATAACACATTTTTCTACTACTGTTTTCCAAATTTTTGAATAATATGACTTGGTGTGACAGGAAAACTTATGTGTCAACTTGATGCCATTCACAGCCTACTATAGTTAACAAAACTGGTACAAATAGTTCTCGGCGCTCTGGTACAATAAAATAATATTTTTTTTTAATAAATTATGAGCCCTTGCAAGTCGCCAAAAAAAACATTTCTCCAAACACTAAATCCAAATATTAAATATGACTTCCTGATGTTATGAAACATATTTGTTTATCACTAACACAATTCTACGATCTTTCTAAAAAAATATGAAAAAACTAGAAGTCCTCTGCCCTAATTATCATTTTTAAAACGCGTCGCAAAAAATACAACCGTATGTATTTAAACGTTAAAACGTTCGATTTTTTTTCTTCTAGTTTCTCGACGACATAGTCATACCGCAGTGAACGAATAATAATAGTAATAATAATAATAATAATAAAAATAAATCTGGCGTAATCTATACGCGTCTATTAGTAGGTAGTTAATGTGCACATTAAAGCACTACATACGTACGGGAATCCGCGCGAATAACGCATTGGAAAGGATCGCGGGCAAAGAGGAAATGAACCGTTTGCTGCCGATTTCCATGGAATATGGGAATGAATTAACAATCCGATAATGTCTCGACCGTACACCGGTAAATACCCGAGCAATAAATTATGCTGGTATTTCAAACCGTCGTAGTCTTTTCTGTAGATAATCGCAGCTAGCACTGAGGTAAGATCGATCGAATGTCACGGGTAAAGCAATAATACACGGTAAAAAAAAAAAAAAAACTATGTACAAAATGCATTCAAGTTCACAAAGAAATTTTCGACTTTCTGAGACTTGCTGGCACTTTTATTTATTTTATTATTATTATTATTTAAAAGAATATTTAAAATCTGTATACATTGATAATACAATAAGTAAATTGTATGAAGGTGGTATTGAAATAAAAGCTTGTAAGAATGGAGTGTACAGTGACACCACATCAGAACTCATGACTCATTATTTTCTTAATTATTTAATAAATCTTGCTGGCACTTATGAAAAAATACCAAAAGATTTGACGTGTGTGAAGTCAGCCCCTGACATTGCCCGATCAACTTTTTTAAAACGTTTTCCGAGCATAATACGTCAAGTTGCAAATCTCGAAAAGTTGGTTGCGAAATATTGGAAAGGGTTTAAGTTGATTGGACAAAGTTGGGGGAGGGGTAACTTCAAGTACGTCAAGATTTGTGAACACAGATTGTAAGGGTGGACATTTGTTTCAGTTGTATAATGTCAGTAAATAATAAAAAAAAAATTATTTTCTAGCTTTTTTTCGATTTGGAACAACTATGGTTATACTATGGTAACAACTATATAGAAGTTTAAGTAGACTTTGCTGGGCCACCGGCGAGACCGCGAGAGGAGGTACAAAGAGATACTTGAAAGAGGCTGGATATTTTCGCATTTAAGTACTCTTGAACAGCGTTTCTAAACCTATGACACGCGGAAAGTATTGTAATAATGCTTTATGAATTATTAAAATTAAAATGTTAAAGATTCCGGGAAACATATCAGAATTAGCAATCGATAAAAACAAATTTGTTTGAATTTTTCTTTTATTGTTACTACATTACTGATTTTTTTCAATTTGCTTATTTAAAAATCATGCGTTAAATGATTAAAGGACAAGTATATTGATTATGTTGTATGTCTTTACCAATTTTTAAAATAAATTAATTTAGATAATTATGATTTGGAGTAAAGTTATATTTGTTATAAACATCATTCGATATGGACTGCCTTATTTAGATATTATTCATGTACCTTAGTCTGGATTGTAAATGTATTTTTTGAACCACGTCGGGTACGCACGTCCCTCCATGTTTTTTTCGGATTGTCAACGCTATACGATCCAAATATTTTTATACAATAATACTATCGTTATATTTTCAGTGTCACACGTGTTAGTATTTCAATAGTCACGTGGTGAATGTGTAAGTATATGTGTGTGTGTGTGTGTGTGTGTGTGTGTGTGTGTGTGTGTGTGTGTGTGTGTGTGTGTGTGTGTGTGTGTGTGTGTGTGTGTGTGTGTGTTGTGCGCGCGGTATAACAAACATACGATTTTCCGACGACGTAACGTTTCCTAATCGATAAATTCTTTCGTTTTCGAAAAGTTTTTTTTTTTTTTTTTCCCAGTCACAAAGTCGGTTCTGACACGGGAAATTGTAATTTACGAAAAATAAAATTTACCTTAGGGACGGAAAAATATTCGGTCCCCGCCTCACCCCGGCACCGGCCGTTTACTGAAAACACGAGCGCGCGCGTCTGAAACGCCACATTACACGGCTGTATACGGCGCGCTGTGTGCCGAACGAACGTCGATTTTCACGCCGGTGACGATCCGTGGTTCTCGCTCGAAGGACGAATTTAAAACTTTTAAGAATTTTTGGAAAATCGGTTCTTATCGAGCCATATACTCTTACATTAAATAACGATCTATTCATTCTTTATGATAGCGGTCCTTGCGATAATAATCGGATTTTATTATTTTCAACGGATGATAATTTAAAAATATTATCATCCGAACAATGTCATTGGTTTATTGATGGTACCTTCAAATCATCCCCACACCTGTTTACTCAGCTCCTTACAACACATGCTATAAAGTTCAATTGCAGTTATGCCGTTGGTTTATGCACTTGTTCCTAATAAAACACGAGATAGTTATAACCGAATAGCTCGAGAAGTTTTAAATTTAAATAAAAATCTACAGCCTGCAGCAACTATTATGACAGATTCTGAACAAGTACTATCTGGCGGATTTAGCGACATTTTTACAATCGCCTATATAAGAGGACGTTTTTTACATTTTGGACAATGTGTACGGCGAAAAATACAAACCATTCCTGATATTCGCGAAAACTGTGTCTCTGATGTAGATTTCGCTTTAAATTTAAAGCAATTAATGGCTTTAGCTTTTATCCCGATATCTGATATCGAAGATGCATTTGATCAACTAATGTCACAAACATTTTTTGTGGAAAACGAAGAGCTTTTGCGTCCATTGGCAGATTACTTTGAGGATACATGGATCGGAAGACCAACAAGACGAAGAATCCGTCGGCCACCTACATTTAGTATATAGAGTAGTGGAACCAATGTGAAACGACACTTCTAGGATTACCTAAAACAAATCACTCCGTAGAAGGTTGGCATAAAGCGTTTTCATCTTTGTTAGCCGCATCTCACCCAACCGTATGGCGATTAATTGATGTCCTTAAAAAAAGAACAGGGATTAACTGAAATAAAAATTAATCAGTTTATAGTTGGTCAATAACCTCCGACAAAACGAAAAAAATATCGAGAAGTGGCTGCACGTACATTCAATATTGTAACGACTTACCAAAATCGCGATATAAATGAATATTTATTAGGAATAGCGTATAATTTATATGACTGTTAATTAACTTGCCCGATTTCAATGTTTAGTAATCTTTCATTGTCAACAGACAAGGTGATTAACACCGCATTTACAAAAATAATTCATCATCATTTCTCATGATAGAATTTCAACATTAGATACAATTTTGAATTATGTAGGTAATTTTTTAATATTAGTTTCTTCCATACATCACACACATAAACATACATTCAGCGTTTTTCATAAAATAAACCAAGATTTACGATCTAAAACCAAGAAATAAACTATAAAACCTTCAAAAATCGCAATTTGATAATAGATAATTGATAGTGAAATTGTTATCTCATTTGAATGAGAGCCAATCAGAGAACAGGGTTTTCATCGGGTTCTCAAACAACGTACGCTATGCTTATATGCGTACGGGTACATACGCGTGCGTGTTAGATCATCACTGCCCCGTCGTCGTCGTCGTCGTCGCGTGTCTGCCCACAAAAGAGCGTTCGCCGACGGTGGAAATGTGCGGGCGTCTATCATCACCGGTGCCCGGTTACGCACAGCGCGTACGGGCAACAATAACACACAACTTCTAATATTTTATTGATTAACAAGATGTAGATGTTGGACCAAATTTTCTACCCTAAAACGTGTTTCTAATAATAATAATAATTATAACAAAAATAATCAACATTATTTTGAGATGAATAAATCCTTCTCCCGGCTCAGAATGAAAATAATTATAAACATGCCAAAAATGATTTAATTTGTTTATTTTTATACACAACCAATTTATCAACATAACACATGATCAAAAAAAAAAGGGCGCGAAAATACTAAGTAAGCCCTCGAGACGGTTAGGCCGTGTATGATGTAACTTTTGTCCGGTTTGAGATTCTGGTGATTATCTAGACGGCTACTTCATGGGAAAACTTGAGAGCACGCTGAAAAATCCAACTGTTTTCAACCTGAGTGGCATCGCATGTGTCGCGTTAGTTGGACTTTTTCAGTGAACGTTTTTGTACACACAGTACACTCAAATGGCTTTTCACCTGTGTGGTATCGCATATGTCGCGTTAGAAGGCCTTTTTGAGTGAACGTCTTTGTACACACAGTACACTCAAATGGCTTTTCACCTGTGTGGCATCGCATGTGTAATGTCAGGCAGTCTATTCGAGCGAACATTTTCGCACACACAGTACACTCAAATGGCTTTTCACCTGTGTGGTATCGCATGTGTAATGTCAGGCAGTCTATTCGAGCGAACATTTTCGCACACACAGTACACTCAAATGGCTTTTCACCTGTGTGGTATCGCATGTGTAATGTCAGATGGTCTTTTCGAGCGAACATTTTCGCACACACAGTACACTCAAATGGCTTTTCACCTGTGTGGCATCGCATATGTCGCGTTAGAAGGCCTTTTTGAGTGAACGTTGTTGTACACACAGTACACTCAAATGGCTTTTCACCTGTGTGGCATCGCATATGTCGCGTTAGAAGGCCTTTTTGAGTGAACGTCTTTGTACACACAGTACACTCAAATGGCTTTTCACCTGTGTGGCATCGCATATGTCGCGTTAGAAGGCCTTTTTGAGTGAACGTTGTTGTACACACAGTACACTCAAATGGCTTTTCACCTGTGTGGCATCGCATATGTCGCGTTAGAAGGCCTTTTTGAGTGAACGTCTTTGTACACACAGTACACTCAAATGGCTTTTCACCTGTGTGGCATCGCATGTGTAATGTCAGACAGTCTATTCGAGCGAACATTTTCGCACACACAGTACACTCAAATGGCTTTTCACCTGTGTGGTATCGCATGTGTAGTGTCAGATGGCCTTTTTGAGTGAACGTTTTTGTACACACAGTACACTCAAATGGCTTTTCACCTGTGTGGCATCGCATGTGTAGTGTTAGTTGGACTTTTTCAGTGAACGTCTTTGTACACACAGTACACTCAAATGGCTTTTCACCTGTGTGGCATCGCATATGTCGCGTTAGAAGGCCTTTTTGAGTGAACGTCTTTGTACACACAGTACACTCAAATGGCTTTTCACCTGTGTGGCATCGCATGTGTAATGTCAGGCAGTCTATTCGAGCGAACATTTTCGCACACACAGTACACTCAAATGGCTTTTCACCTGTGTGGTATCGCATGTGTAATGTCAGGCAGTCTATTCGAGCGAACATTTTCGCACACACAGTACACTCAAATGGCTTTTCACCTGTGTGGTATCGCATGTGTAATGTCAGATGGTCTTTTCGAGCGAACATTTTCGCACACACAGTACACTCAAATGGCTTTTCACCTGTGTGGCATCGCATATGTCGCGTTAGAAGGCCTTTTTGAGTGAACGTTGTTGTACACACAGTACACTCAAATGGCTTTTCACCTGTGTGGCATCGCATATGTCGCGTTAGAAGGCCTTTTTGAGTGAACGTCTTTGTACACACAGTACACTCAAATGGCTTTTCACCTGTGTGGCATCGCATATGTCGCGTTAGAAGGCCTTTTTGAGTGAACGTTGTTGTACACACAGTACACTCAAATGGCTTTTCACCTGTGTGGCATCGCATATGTCGCGTTAGAAGGCCTTTTTGAGTGAACGTCTTTGTACACACAGTACACTCAAATGGCTTTTCACCTGTGTGGTATCGCATGTGTAGTGTCAGATGGCCTTTTTGAGTGAACGTTTTTGTACACACAGTACACTCAAATGGCTTTTCACCTGTGTGGCATCGCATGTGTAGTGTTAGTTGGACTTTTTCAGTGAACGTCTTTGTACACACAGTACACTCAAATGGCTTTTCACCTGTGTGGCATCGCATATGTCGCGTTAGAAGGCCTTTTTGAGTGAACGTCTTTGTACACACAGTACACTCAAATGGCTTTTCACCTGTGTGGCATCGCATGTGTAATGTCAGACAGTCTATTCGAGCGAACATTTTCGCACACACAGTACACTCAAATGGCTTTTCACCTGTGTGGCATCGCATATGTCGCGTTAGAAGGCCTTTTTGAGTGAACGTTGTTGTACACACAGTACACTCAAATGGCTTTTCACCTGTGTGGCATCGCATGTGTAGTGTTAGTTGGACTTTTTGAGTGAACGTCTTTGTACACACAGTACACTCAAATGGCTTTTCACCTGTGTGGCATCGCACGTGTCGTGTTAGATTGTCTTTTCGAGCGAACGTTTTCGAACACACAGAACACTCAAATGACATTTGATACTGCATGTTTTCGGTCAGTTGAACAGTGTCTTCAAACCGGTATTGAAAGTTTTTTGAGCTCGCGGCACACCCAAACGATTTCTTTTCGTTACTTGAATGTTTTAAGTCGAATGACTTTTTACGGTTAACATATATCATACTCACCGTATAGACAAATTTATAGGCGTTGTTTAATTACAACGAAATAATTCAATATTTTGTTCGAAACGATTTCAATCGCCTTTGTATTGTAGCAACTGCATTTTGACAATTGTTCATCTGCAATATTCCTTAGTTGTGGGGATTGGACTATGATGTTATTTATTTTACTATGGTTTCGTTATTAATGCACAGTTGTTGAATGCAACGTATGAAAATAATAGTTAGCTGAAAAACGTATGGTTTGAGTCATGTAATAATATATATTCATACTTTCTAGTCTTAGGTATCATACTTTTTTCATTTCAAAAAAAACGTATACAGGCCTCCCGAGTCTTAAAAGCGAAAAAGGTCCAAATGGCTTAAAAAAATTAAGTTGAATGTTTTATTTTCCAAAATGAAATCTATGCTACCGAAATAAACTCAATAACTCGCTGGTACTATTCAGGCTCTTCACGTCCTCTTTGGAGTTATGAATAAAACCATCTTTAGTGATGTGCCAGTTCTGACACTACTATTCAATTTTTCATTATTTGTTTGTAGGTTTTACTGTATCAATACCTTAAAAAAATTTTAATTCTACACATAGTAGATTTGTTTTTTTTTACAAAAAGATTCAAAAACTTTTGTTTTGTTAGTATGTTCTAAGTTTCATTATAATAAGATTGACGAATTATTTTTACACACATTTTAAGTCAATAATTGATTTTAAGGATGTCGATTCCGTAAAATTTTTATGAAAATTTAGATAGGTACTTAACAATATTATAACCTTTCATTTTTTTTCAGTATCTTTAATTATTTATATGAGTAAGATTACATTCAATTTTCAGATCTTAATATCAATAATACAAATTGATACTACAAATTAACTTTCAAAAAACTTAGTTTTTTCAAATAACTATATTTAACCCAAAAATTTCAACTTTTTTTTAAAATTTTTTTCAGTACTTAGTACTTAACAGTAGTTAAAGTGAAATGTTTAATTTTTTAGTAACATTACTTTTAGATCCATAACTGAATAATTAAAATTGATTATATAAAATTCTCGTTTACATCAAATTTTACCGCCTTTACACAATTTTCGGACTAAACGCTTTCGAAAAAATAAATTCTTCACAAAAAATGTCTCCAAATGAAAAAAAAAGGAAATCATTCTTTAAATCAATACATTTTTTGCTTCACTAAGAATCTAGAACCGTAAAATATCATAGAGGTAATGAAAATAAAAAGTAGGAGATTCAAAATAGCTGAAAATAACTCAATGTATTTACAAGGCTCAATACCCATCGAATGTATAAATAAATTCAGTCTATCTCACGAAGAGAACAACAGACTTAAACTATGTACTAGAGGAGTCCTAAACGCCGATGAAGATCAGCCGATTGGAATATCCTTTCGAGACTGCAGCACAGTCATGGTTCCAAGATTCGGAACAGACGCTGTCAAAGCAAATATCAATCAACTCTACGGAGTTAATATAACTGACAACTGCAACAACCCTGATGTAGATTTCACCTACTCAGCATGGCGCGCATCAGATCCAGCCAACTTACCACATGGCTACACTCATCTATGGTCATCTTATCGACACGTAACCAACTCAAACACAAGAAACCGAAGAGTCAGATTTTACTACACTCTACGCCAGTTCTATGGAAAAAAAGTTACACTGTCACGAACAAGAAATCCCGTTCTTCTTTTACCATCTTAATACTAACCCCATTTTCAGGTAATTTCAAAAAAAAATCATTTTTTTTACTGTATAATTTACATAAATTTTGTTTTTTTTATTAATAAATGAATACAAAAAAAAAAAAAAAAAAAAATGTTCATTTAAGCCCATGGTATTTAAGTATTAAGTAAATTGTGTCCAAAAGTTTTGTCCAGCTTTTTTCTACTGTATAAACAAAAAGCAACTGTACAAGCTTTTGTTAAAAAAAAAAAACCTTATTGAACATTGGACCAAAAATGGTATTTATAGTATTAAACTGTTCAAACTGATTATCTTACAGACTTTTTCGTTAAACAATTTGTGATACTGTTATATATATAGTATATACACAGTGAAACCTCTATTAATGGACACCTCTCAATAGTGGACCCTTCCCAATAGCGGACACTTCTAAATTCCCCGGCAAAAATTAATGCGCATAATAGGAGTTTTAACCTCTTAGTAGTGGACACTCCTAATAGTGGACGTGGACACAATAAACTGGTACCAAATTAAAAATTACGTCTCCTAAATGGACACAGTACATGTACATATCGGAAACGTTTAATAAAAATACTGTATTTATCTGTTATATATTTGTTCATATTTTATCTTATCTTAAAGGTGCGATTCCTATGCACGCGGCTAGAGTCGCGCGGCCGACGCGTCGCGATTTGAATTTTGGCCGCGTGATCTAATATTGATTCCTATGTTCGCGACAGGGGTCGCGCGGTTAGTACTATATAGGACTAGAATTAGACACGTAGACACGTGGGTACCACGCAGTTGTATCAAGTCTTCTGTTTGGAACGGTTATACAGTGTACTTATATATTATTGAGTGTTTTCAAATACTACCAGTTTAGTTATTACTTATTACCATTAGTTTTACTATGTCCTTAACAAAAAAACAAAAATGTATCATAAAACTACTTCTTTTACAAGAAGTAGAAGAAGAGCAAGCCACCATAAAACACGTACTATCGAATAAAAAAATGAAATCCATGAAATATACTTAACCAGGGAAGCTGAAGGATTTTTCAGTGTCCTGATAGAAAAACATTTATGGCGAGACGAAACAAAATTCCGGGAAAAAGGTTCAGCAGGTAAATGACCCTTTTGAAGACATTATTTAAAAAACTGCACTGTTAAAATGTTGAACTTTGAAATATTAAATTATGATTAGCCGCGCGGCTCGTGCGATTTGACTGCTCTCGGAGCGGTCGTCGCCGCGCGGCTCTAGACGCGCGCGACCGCCGCGCTCAGCGGCCGCGTTCATAGGAATCGGTTACATTTAAAAACAAGTAAAGTAGTACCTGCGCGGCCAAAACTGAATCGCGCCGCGTTAAGGCCTTCCCAGTTCCCACACTAAATACGTCGAAGTCCGTTGCGATGACGTACGTCTAAAGTATACGTTCAACGCAACGTACACAGGTCCCACACTAAATGCGTTTATTGGTTATCCGTCAGCTAAAAGCTAACTATAAATTATAATTATTTCTATCTACCAAATCAACTTTTGATTACAAAATGTACAATGTATTACTGACTTATTACTGCAGTTACCTACTATATTCCTTTATCTGATTGTTTGCTCCATCACCATTGCATGCAAGTCACTACTTTTAGTATTAACACTAAACAGGTATTTTTGAATAGGTAAAGACGTGTTATGTGTGTGTCTTAACTTCTTAAGATTTAGTTTATTCAATTAAATTTTTAAAGTAAATATAAATAATAAATAATAAATATGACGTTATGTACGCGATTTAAACGGCTATTGGCATTGTTATTATTAATAAGAAAGAAAAAATATACATACCTAACAGAAAACTAGACTTTGGGTACATTCTATGAATCGAACACGATCAGAAAACGGAGAATTCAAAAAATGATGTGTTGAACTTGAATTATATCCAGATCGATATTTCAATACCTTCAAAATAAACAAAGATCAATTCGATATATTATACACACTTTTAAAAAACTCGCTTTCTAAAAATGATACAAATTTTAGAAAAAGTATACCCGCTAAAGAACGACTTGTAGTCACATAAATTGTGAAGATAAAACTATTTTAAAATATTGATAAAATATGGTTCTATTCGAATGTCGACGCATTCAACTGATAGCAATTTTAAATCGTACGTCGACGCGCCGGACGGACGTACCCGACTTTTGACGCGTCGTACCTGGTGTGCGGATTCGTATTTGAATACGTTAAATTCAAAAAGAGTACGTTGACGTACGTCATCGCAACGGACATCGACGTATTTAGTGTGGGAAGGCCTTTAGCCACGCGGCTCTAGCCGCGTGCATAGGAATCATACCTTAAAGCTGGAAACAGACTATTGTCACGTCACGTGAGCTCACGTGCTATCACGGTATCTCACGTCACGCGGAAAATGTGTAGATTATGTAGAATACACAGTATTTAAATACGTCAGAACCACACTGAAGTCACGTCACACGTATCACGTCACTTTACCAACCTCACGCGTGACAGCACGGTTTTTGTTTCTGAAAGTTTACACATTTTCGACTCACGTTACCTCACGTTTATATAGTTTATATTCAATAATTTTTTTCCGGAGTTCTGAAATAAATATTTTAAGTTTTCCAAATGGACGAGCTTTTAATAGAAAAAGTAAGGGATCATGAAGCCCTGTATAATCATGGTTCACGTGATTATCGTGATCAACAGCAACGTCAAACCGCATGGGAAGAAATTGGAAAAGAGTTAAAAATATCAGGTATGATAAATATAACTTTTAAATGTTAATTATATTAATTATGTTAATTATTTGGTATATGACTTATTAATTACTTAAACAACTAGTATAATGTAATTTGTCAATTGTATATTAAATATTAGTAGTGAAATAAGTAAATACTTTATCAGACGTGTATACCAGCGTTTTGTGTAGAAAACAAGTCTAATAATATACACTAGATTAATCTAATCTAATCTTATTACATACATTATTATACGCAATCATATTATATTTCTTCAATCCACATTTTGTTTATACAAAAATAATCAAATATTACATCGACATATTTTTATTTAGATAATGACAATATTTAATACAATATAAGCACAACGAGAATATGCGAATTTAATTTTAACTTTTATTACGTCTTGTTTTATAATAAAAAAATTAACTTATGGCTATATAATAATAAGTTATGTTAAAACACGTATAGCTTAATATTTATGAATTAAGAATGAATTCTTCCTTTTCGAACACGTTCCACCTGCCAAACAACACTACCAGCATCTGAATTAAAATAATCTCTAAATTTTTCTCGTACTTGAAACGCTTCACGAGTGCTATTTCTTCTTAGAGGATCTAAATTCAATAAAGCTGCTTCTGGAAGTTGTAATGATTCATTATCGGGTTCAAACGCATTGTCTGCACATAACATGTTATGCAGACAGCACGATGCAAGCACAATTTTATCTACAAATTCTGGTTGTACTTCTAAGTGCCCACGGAAACACCTCCAACGAGCGGCCAATATTCCAAAAGCGTTCTCGACAACGCGTCTTGCTCGTGACAATCGGTAGTTGAATATTTTATTGGGCTCATTATCCCCTAAATAGTTTCTACTGTATGGGCGAAGCAAATAACTCTTTAATGGAAATGCTTCGTCTCCAACAATGACATAAGGCTGAGGATCTCCGTTTTCTGTTAAAGGGGCTGGCTCCGGAACATTGAGTGTCTTATTATTCAACTTTTGACCAATTACTGACTGAGAAAAAATTCCACCATCACTATTCCGTCCATATGAGCCGACATCAATTGCAATAAATTTATAGTCTGCATCAACAAGTGCTAAAAGTACAACTGAATGACTACCTTTATAGTTATAATAAGTAGATCCGGCATTAATGGGGCATTGGATATTAATATGCTTGCCATCAATAGCACCGATGCAATTTGGGAAATGCCACATTTTTTTGTATTTTGCTGCAACATTTTTCCACATTTCTTCTGTGGGTGGTGGCATTACGATTGGTCCCAATCTATTCCATATTGCATCACAGACTTCTTTTACAATTTCTCGAACCGTACTGAATCCCAATCTGTAGTTGAATCCAATACTTCTAAAACTATTTCCTGTTGCTAAAAATCTGAAAAAAAGAGGATTAATATAAATAATTTTTAACTTTAGATTCTAAATATAAAAATATTGAAAATAAATTAAAATAGTTTAATAAATAATAATATAATTTTTATATTTTCTATTCAGGAAATCTAGCAAAACAACGCTGGGAAAACTTAAGGAGATCTTTTTGTAATGCAAGAAACAGACGTCGTGATGAATCAAAAAGTGGTTCAGCTTACAAAAAGAAATCATCTTGGAAATTTGAACAGCAAATGTCATTTATCATACCTTTTTTAGAAAGTAGAAAGTAAGTACAGTGAGACCTCTAAATACCGGACACTCACGGCCACCGTAATTTTGTCCGTTATTTAGAGGTGTTCGTTAAGGGAGGGTTTACTGTATTGATATTGGGATTGCCATCAACATTACAAATTTTTTTTGTTTTTATATATTATATTATATTATAATCTATATTTTTCTTTTGAAGGACGCAAGGAAATTTGAACGAGACTAACTTATTTGCTGAACCTGAAAATCTATCAGAAGAGTCTGAAGCAGAAGATCTCGCATCTTTTAGTCCACTGAATAGAGAAAACGAACAAGACTCTCAAGCCGACCAAACTTCAGATTTCCATTCAGCTTTTAAGGAATCTGATATTCTTGAGAAACGCAACGAACCAGTAGAAATGTTAAAACATTTTAAAAAACAAAAACAACATACAACTCCAGCAGGACAATTGGTGGAACTTATAAAGGAAAGTTCGGCTTTAAGGAAACGCCAACACGAAGAAAAAAAAACACATCAGGCTGCAATTAAGCCAGATAGTGTTTTAGATACACTTGATGATACTGACTTGTTTTTTTTAAGCATGTCAAGAATGACGAAGCAGTTGCCAAAAGTGGAACAATCCCAAATTAAACTTCAGTTGAGTAATTCTGTACTATCTGCAGAAATAAGATGCAACCAACAATCATTTTCGTCGACTCCCTATCCCTATTCTATACAACCTCAATCATTTGCCTCATCTCCATCGCCAGCTCTAAGCCAAGAATATTCCAGTGGCGAATATTCAACGAATCCCGAAACGAACAACAGAATGACCTTACTTGAAATGGTATCTCTTCCTCAATCACAGTACCAATAAATTAAGTATTTATCTTTTTTTGTTATAATTAAGCAAAAGTTAATATTTCACATAAAAAAAATTGTATCTTAAAAAATTAAAAAATTTTATTCTATTCTAGTAGTTAATGGTTAAATAAAATATTTATAATTTTAATACCGATATTATGGTTATATTTTATAATTATTATTACGTACCTTAAGCAAACAGCTAATCTTTCTTCTGTGCTGACGGCTCTTCTAAATTGAGTATTTTGTTTATATATGTCTGGTTTAATGAGTTCATGTAAAAAATCAAACTCTTCCATCGTCATCCGGAAATACATATGGAATCGTTTCGTATCTTTTTTTAATTCCGGAACAAGTCTATGAAACTCACCCAAAGTTTCTCTTTTTTTATTAATTCCATGGACCCATTCTCTTGTTTTTGTTTTATTTTCTTCTTCATCAAGAACTACAAAAGCAGCTACAGCTTCCAACTCCTCTTCCCAACCCGATGAACTAGGTACTTGAACTTCCACAATCCATTTTAATTAAAAACACGCAACCCTTGGGTATAATGGTGGACAACCGACTAAATACTGTGATGTGATATAGCATGACAATAGAAAATGTGACAGTAGTGTATTTCCAAACGTGACATCACGGTTTAAATGTGTTAATGTGATAGCACGTGAGCTCACGTGACGTGACAATAGTCTGTTTCCACCTTAATGGTTTTCCTATTCGAAAAATTACTAATCGTTCGGTTGTGTTCGGTCGTTAGTCATGTGAACACGTACTTGCGTTAAAATGAATAGTCATAAAAGAAAAAGATTGAACTTAGAAGAAAAGTTAAATATTATTAAAACCAAGGAAACAGAAAATCTAAGTGTTCGTGTCTTAGCAGAACGATTTTGCATAAGCAAGTCACAGGTAAATTTAAATATTTAGTTTAAACACACACACACACACATATTTTGTTTTAGTTTATCTAAAAATCATCTAATGAAAAATACAGGGGAATAACATTTTACAAGATACGTGTAATTTGAACAAATATTACGCTGAGAACGGCAATGAAGATATGAGGAAGAAATTTTCGAACACATCGGATGGAGCACTTGTAGATAAAGTTACATTTGAATGGTTCTGTAGAGCCCATTCATATAACTTACCTGCTTCTGGACCATTGCTCAAAGAGAAAGCACGAGAAGTTGCAAATGAGGTAGGTCTAGAAAGTTTTAAAGCTTCAAATGGTTGGCTTCGAAAATTCCGAGAACGTCATAACATTTCTTTTAAAAATGTATGTGGTGAAGGCAACTCTGTTGATACAAGTGTCGTAGAAAAGTGGTTAGAAAAATTGAAAACATTAATTTCAGATAATGAACCAAAAACTATATTCGATTGTGATGAAACAGGTTTATTTTTTCGAGCACTTCCTGATTAAACATTGTGTTTAAAAAACGAAATTTGTCGTGGAGGTAAAATAGCTAAAGATCGTTTAACTGTTTTACTATGTGTAAATATGATTGGGGAATCTGAAACTCCGTTAATAATTGGAAAATCACTAAAACCACTTTGTTTCAAAAGTGTAAATGTATCAACGCTAGGTGTTAATTAGAAAGCTACCGGGATGAATCGAGATTTAATGACAGATTGGCTAATGTGTTTTAACAGAAAAATGGAGATGGAAAATAGAAAAATTATTTTATTTCTAGAAAACGCTAGCTCACATCCTAATACATTAAACTTAAAAAATATAAAACTAATATTCCTACCTACAAATCCAACTTCGATTTGCCAACCAATAGATCAAGGAATTATTAAAAATTTTAAAGTTCATTATCGCCAACGATTACTTCATCAAATTTTATTGATAGTAAAACCTTCACCTGTATTACGTAATTTTGTTTCTATATTACAAAATGTGTTTTTAGAGGGCTGTGTCCTTTCTGTAAATTTTTGTAAATACAGGCGAGAAGCTTTTACTGTACTTTTTCCTCCACTTTCATAAAAAACTTTTAACATATCACAGTACTCTAAATAACTATAAATAGTAGGCATATTTAAGAAAGATAAAAACAAAAAATATTGAATTTTATATTTCAAAAATCATGCATAGACTGGTTCATTCAATACCTATTAACATCTCATTTAATTATAAAATATTTATAGATTATTCAAATATTCAATGATGATCATTAAAATAGTTTAGTTTTAAAATAGGTATGTAAATAATTAATGAAACCATATAAAACCTGTAATTCCCAATTCATATAATATTATAATTGATCATTCGAGGTTTACATTTTGTATGAGCTACGGTGTATTTCATATTAACTGTATTTCTATCATATTATAATAAATATGTTCAACAATCATGAGTAATTATCGTTTGTCTCGCTCCGATTTCGACTCTACACACTCAAGTGACAAAACAGATATTTTTACAAAATATGAAAAATATAAAGATATGTGCAGAGATTTGATTTTAGAAAATGAAGTGTTAAAACAGGTAATATATTAAACAATTATTTACAAATTTATTAAAAAAAAAATGATATGAATAACATATCTTTTAAACAAGTATTTAACAACTGTACAAACTACTTTTATACATTGGGTGTTACAATTAATTTATAACAGTTTTTAAGTTCAAAAAATCACAAAAGTTTGGTTTTACTCTTAGAAAAATTTAAATTTATCTCGGCAATATGAACTGGAGTCCTTAAAAAGTACAGAACTAGAATTACACAATAGTCAGTTGTCGGATGATGTTAGAAAACTGAAAGATATTCAGATAACTCAAATTATTTATAATAAAATCATGATTAAAAAATAAATTATACTTCATTATACTTGTATATTTTAAAACAATATTATAGGGAAATCAAAAAAAAGAATATACAACTAATTTAAAAAAAAGTTCTGGCGGAGGAAGAGCTAAAAAAGACACTAGACACACAAAAAGAGCTGAATTTGTGAGCAGAAATAAATACATCTTTAGAAAAAGATATAATGGCATTAACATTAAAAACAGTAAGATATCATATACACAATAAAAATTTACAAGATCAAAACAGAACATATTTGTGGGGGGGGGTCAATTTTTTTTTACAATAATTGCACATCACAATTTTGAGAGTAAAAACGTTTATTCACGACTATAATACATAACATATTAAATTTTCCTAATTATATTCATTTAATATACTAAATTAAGCTAAAACAAATAAATAATAATCTAAATACCATATAAATAATTGGTGTGCCTAATTAAAAAATATACAATATAATCATGTCTCAATTTCAGGAACAAGTTGAACCCCAATACACTGCGATTTTAATACAATAATTTACATTATTTAATTTTAGAAAACTTAATAAATAACAAATTATAAAAATATTTACAAATACAGAACTTAAAATTAAAATATTTACCAACAAAGAATTAATTATGAAATTGTTTATAATTATATAATTATAGCAAGAACTTCAACTGGACAAAAATGTGAATGACAAGATGATGAACGACATAAAAAATTATGGGTATAACAAAGAGATATATGATAAAAAAGTAAACATAACCCTATATTTCTTTACATAAAATATGATAAGTTATTTACACAAAATTATTATTCTAGTGTGAATCATGGTGGTGTGCTAAGCATTCAGACTTAGCCACCATTCATAAAAAAACTGAATATTGTGATACTGGAGGAAAAAAAAAGAAGTAGATTTGGCTCTAAAACGCCAAAAATACTGGTGTAAAGATAATCAAGTATGTAGGAAAATATGATGTAGCTAAAATATTTCGACTTTATGTCTCTATAATATTAATTATGATTATTTTAGGTTAAATGTTGTGTGTATGACCGCAAGATGGGCGTAGACAAAAATTCTTCCCCTTCTAATTGCTGGGTATCTACAATACAAAAAAAAAAATTCAACAATTATACCACTGGCAGTAAAAATATGTCAGTAAATATTATTTGCGATGATGAAGTTGATGATGATATAAATAATTAAAAATTAAAGTAAAATGTTGAGTTATTTTTTAATTGTTACCTACATATCTCCAGTTTAAGTAAAAAACTTACTTTCAGCTATTAACTTATTGTCATTCAATAACATTCTCTGCTATACAATATGTATGTATAAGGTTCTTTCACTAGTGACGCTAGATGAAGAAAATAAAATAACCGACACCTAATACTATAAGTTAACAATTTATTAGCTAAATGTTCAAAACAAATAAAAGTATAATTTATAATAATACGCAACGGTTTGCAACTAGCAGAGTATTCATGTATAAAACAATTCACTCTTAAGTGTTTCAAACAATATAACCATCAGAAGGACATTACGTGTCACATATTATGCCATGTAAAAAATTATTGATTTTATCTGTTATAAACGTGAACTCTGGCAATATGTAAATCTTAAAAGGGATTTCAATTAAGCTTTGTATTAATTTTCTAATACAAGGAGATCTGCAATAAAACAACAATTAAGTGTTGCAACTATATTTTTTCTAGTAAAAATAAAAATTGATATAATAAATTACAACTTGCATTTTAAATAAAAACCAAGATAATGTTAGCTATATTTTTAATTTATAGCGTGAAAATGTTTTTTTATGTTTTATTTATTAATGAATAATAAAATTAAGGAAAATTAGTATTTATTTTATTTTTTATTCTGAAATTCTCAAAGGTTGAACACCCTAGTCTTAAAAAGTACATGACAAGTTGACATTAAATACCTATTCGAACAATTTCAAATCATTAACTTAATTATTTCATGGGTTATTTTTTATTCTTAGTAATTATGTAAACATACTAACACACTATGAAAAATTCAGAGAAATACTAAAGAATTAGGTAGTAATAACGTGTTTATCCATAACATTTATCTACACAATGTCAAGTCAATCAAAACTATTTCAGAATGCTCTTATTTTTCTGTTAAATTAGTTGTTATAGGTATTTATTAAATTCTTACATTAATATTATTTTTTTTTTTTCATAAACAGAGAGCTATAAATATGGTTAATATTGAATACATACAGTTCCTGATGAACTAAACGACTAAATTTAAAACACCAATATTAGATATCTATTTACAGCTAACAATATTTTTTATGATCTACAATTCATCCATTTACATTTTTTTTTTTTTAATAAAATAAAACATTTGATTTATGTTGTTTTATAGGTACTTAAGATGAACTGGTTACGATTGGACTTCTGATGGATTTATGTATTGGTACATACAACTAGTTACAATAGTAACTATAGTAAGTATACAAATGTAGTATTAAAACAGCAAGGTACTAAGCATTAATTATACAACTAACTGCGTGTGATTGAAAATGAAATTGTTTGAACTCTCACCAAATATGTATACTTTTAATGTTGACATCCACCTAGATTATTTTCATTAACTGTGATAATATAAACATTAATATTAAAATGGTTAGGTTGAAGTATAAATTAATTTAATACAAATGATACTCACATTTTAACAAAAATGTTATTTTGCTATTCAAATAAAATTAAAATCTTCAATTGTAGTACTGTGTATGTATAGATAAAGTACATAATATTTAATTTTGAATATTTTTCTTGATAAGTGATTTGAAGTGTTGAGAATTTAAAATGTTATTATATGTATGTTTAATTTTTGATTTTTTTGTATCTAATTACCTAAAGTTTATAAAGATATTAAAATAAAATAATTTTAACTTGCAAACTAATGATAATAATATGTACCTGTGTTCAAAGGCATTTCCAAAAATATTTTCCAAGAATTATGTTCAATCTGATAATTCCATGGTATTACTAGGTATTTCTCATACATTTAATACAATAGAATTGTCTTAAAATATGAGAAGACAAGTCATAAGGTTTTTAGTGATAACGGCAAAATGTGTTTGATCCATAAAATAATATTAAAACTTTAAATTTAAAAAGGACTTAAAGAATAACTATAATTAATATTCAAACCACATGTCATTTGTTTTATAATTCAAAATCAAAATGTTCTAAATTAAATTTAGAAAATTAAATAAATAAATTAATTAATTAATTAAATTTTTTTTTTTTTTTTTTTTAACAAATTTTGTTTAAACGCATTTAAATGATTGAACAATAAAATATTGATGAATGATGATGATTTAAAATAAGTAATAGTAGTTACATTAGGGTAACCATATTAAAAAAATTAAAATATGGGACAGTTGTTACCCCCCCCCCCCCAAATCGAGTTTAAGATTTTTGTGATTTGATGTATCTTTCATAAGGGTTGCAAATTTAATACTTTTTAACGCTTCTAAAACTTGCTCCATTCCAAAAGCGGCAATTTCTTTTGATATAATCAATTCACATTTCGTTCGAGCGCAGAAGACAATTTTTTATTATATTTTATTTTCTTTATAAGTGAGGACGTACAATTCATAGATCGAAACGAATGAAAATGCTTGATAGTTTGAAAAGCAAACATACCTTCTTTGGCCGTAATACGTTTGCTTTCTTCCGATAGCCGAGATTTTCCTTTATTGATCAATAATGATGTTAATTTATTAGTTATTGTTTTCTATTCGTTTCGTACATAAATATTTATTTCATAAAATTATCATAATTATATGGGAATAACGGAATTAAAACGGGACCATCTTATAAAAACGAGACCCACTTATAAAAACGGGACCATCTTATAAAAACGGGATAAAAAGCGTCCCGTTCGAAGTTTGTCGGGATGACGGGACATGATGATCAAAAAAGGGACAATTCCGTTTTTAACGGGACGTCTGGTCACCCTAAGTTACATGATGTTATAAATTATAATCATATTATGTTAAATTATGATAAAATACGTATTAGTATGTGTGTGTATTTAATATTGATTAGCTACCTTTTAATGATAACAAATTTATTGCTTCTTGGAAAAAAAAACAATTGAAAATCGACTACAGCAGTAACAGTGATTAGCAAGAAATAAATTTGAATTTTAACTCACTTTGAAAATTGTTTAAAAACTAACAACTTGACCAAATTAAAAGTTTTAAACGCCAAAATGGTTTTTAAATACTTATTTATGAAATAGCTATCATGAATTATTAGAAAAATATTAAATACAAAATTTAAATTATTTATTTTTGTTGTAAAAAAAATATAATATAATATAAGATATACAAATTATAGTGCAGGGCTCTAAAAATCATAACAAAAAAAAAAAATTTAAAAATATTGAATAGAAAAAAAGTTATTGCATTAGTCAAATAGACCTGGGACACCATGTATAATAAAATATGTAGTTGTTACGAAATGACCAAAGTTGATTTAATGAAAGTGTCGTTTACAGCGAATTTTACCGTTTTTTCGCTGTTTTTCTCATTAACGGATTCACGTATTGTAAAAACTTTTGAAATTTTGTTTTAGTAATTTTATAAAACAAATTTATTCAAATTTTCAAGTCCAATTTCGAATATTTTTTTAACGTAACTATGCAAATAATTTTATAGCATTTTAATGAAATAATTTTCGAGCCGTACTATAAAATATAATAATATTACCTATAATAATCATTTTTATTTAGTTGATAATTGCTCGCAACACACGACATTTTTGTTTCACCTCGAAAAGGTAATCAATCATTAATTTCATTTATTTTGTGTTTTGACATACATTTCGAACAAACTGTTGTATCACAACGCAAACCCCACATTCAGTGGGAAAAACCAAAGCGTGGTTGGGAAAAATACATGTGGGAAGTATTACATCCTCCATATAGCTCTGATGTGGTACCTTCAAGTTTGTTTTTGTTTGGTCCCTTGAAAAACCACTTGGGAAGAACTCATTTTCAAAATGAGTAGACGGTCGTAAACGCAGTAACCGAGTACTACGATGGCATTTTTAAGTAGGTCAATCGTTGGGAAAAATGCATCGTGTTGTATGATAGTTTTGTAGAAAAATAGAAAAATTTCTCAAATTTATCGTGTAAAAGTTTTAAAATGATAAATTCATATTTTGATTATTCGGTATATTTTTGTACCTTATTCAGCGGACAGACTAAGTTAAAAATATCTAATATTTAAGACAAATTGTATAAAATAGTTTATAATTAATTATATATTACGTACCATCACTATACTCACAGTTAATTTAGTTTTGCAAATCACTGCAATAATTCAATAATATCAAAATTGATTTTGCAGTATTTCAAGTGAAAATACAAGTTAACGGCTATACCGATTACGCATCAAACACTCAAAAGAAATAAATACACACAGGTTTATCCGTCATGCAGTGTTTACTGTTTGGAGAGAACGTCGTTCATGAACGAAACGAAAACGTTCATATTTTGTAAACGACACACGAACGTTACTCACTTTTTTCAAATTAAACGTGAACGTGAACGACGTTTATATTTTTGATGAATTTGAACTATTTTCGGGGCGTTCAAATTTATAAACCAACTTATAAAAATATTTATAAATAATAATTATTAACTATTATATAACATCATTGATTATAGATTTATAATCAATGATAATATTTTCTATTTTAACTTTTATACTTTCAATAGGCCATCTGCTCAAAAAACAACAACACATTTTGTGGTTTCCATGAATTTACAATAAATTGCATTATACATCAAATTATGTACTCGCCTATGAGTTAGTTGAAGAATCAAGTATTCTGGCGGAAAATTTGTATTACACTCAAAAACTGGAGGATAACTTTTTGAAGCGGACTTGGTTCCCTCCTTAGGTTGTGTGCCTAATTATATAATTGTGCACTGAATTTTACCACTAAAAATTAATTTTGTAAAGGTCACATATATATAGAATCTATGCAGGTAGACAATTCATAAATATAAAATGAAAAAAGTTTGAGTGAACGGCCAAATGAACGCGTTCATTTTTTCGAAGAACGTGAACGTGTTCAATTTTTAAGTGAACGTTCCAAACACTGCCGTCATGTGCGTATGAATAATTAATTGCAAAAGATTTTTTCCAATTGCATCACAAAAATAAAAACAACGATAGAATATTTATTTTTATTTTTATTAATAATTATTCCTACCCAAAATTGTGATAATCATAAAAAAAAAAAAAAAAAAAAGGAAAAAAACTGTAATCGAACAAAACTAAATGTAAAACCAAAACATTTTTCGATTCACTAAGAATCTAAATAAATAAAAAAAAAAAACTTTCGCGGTCTTTTATCTCCATCAATGCGTGTAATTATATTCTTTTTTTTATTGTATTAATAGATAGATGTTAAATATTTTTTTCTATTAACTTGTTCTAATTAATTATAACTGAACAAATCTAAGTAAAATAAAAACGAACAGCATTTTATAATTTCAGAGTACGTGGGTCCAAAACTCTGGAGAACTCCAGTACCTATATTCGCCGTAACAGATCGAACGATAAAATCGTTATTTTATTGATCGATTCGATTGTAAAACAATTTAATATAAAATTCATATTAAAAAAATAAAGTCACGTATAATACATACTACAATACGTTTTTAAGTTAAAACTCAATCCGTACTAAAAAAAAAAAAAGGACCTCCTCGTCTTTTACCGATGGGATTGGATTTCAAACCGCTACATTTGCGGTGACATTATATTTTATATATTTTTATATAATAGCGTAATAGGTATATGGTGCACATATAGCGTATACCTGTAATAATAACACTATGTTGTGAGACCAGGTGTCAAAACACCGTGTACACGGAGTGCCGGGCATTGTGCAAAGGTGCGGTGCATGTGAGTGAGTGAGAGTGTGCATGTGTGTGTGTGTGTGTGTGTGTGTGTGTGTGTGTGTGTGTGTGTGTGTGTGCGTGTGTGTGTGTGTGCGTGCGTGCGAGTGTGTGTGTGTCATACGAGGTGGTCCGCTCGCGTATCGATACATCGTCCAAGGTTAATGGCTCAATATTATTATTGTGTTCGTATAAATATATGTTTGTGAGTCCGAGTGTGCATGTGTGTAAGTCACTAGACGGCGGTGGCGATTTGTTACGCACCAGCGGGGGGGAACCGCTCCAAATATCCAAAACACAAACACAATACACACACACGCATTCGGTCATCATCTCCATGACCGATCCGATGGGCATGTGTGTGTATGTGTGCGAGAATACGTGTAACGTAAGATTGCCTTTTTCCCGCACCGTTCCACCTCCCCCGCGGAGCCCGACTTACGCGCGTAATGTAATCAGCTCACTTTATCGGCGGCGGCCACCCAAAAACCTTCGACGTCCGCGACGGCGTTAATCACGTTACTCATTTTTTCGTTTTTGAAAAGTGCCTCCTCCCTCCGCATTTTGTATACATTACGTTCGGGCCGTAATCGTCGTTTCAATGCGGCCGCTCGCCGGGTGGTAAACGACAACAACTACACACGCGGGACCGACGCCGCCGCCGCCGCCCGCACAACGTGTGCTTGTGTGTGTGTTGTGCACACCGCGTCAAATCACTTTTTATAGTTTTCTCGGGTCCCGGGACCTGGGGACCAAAATATTTTGATACGCTGCGTTAATCGGTTTCCGCGAGCCCGAGCGCACACAAACTCACACACACACACACACATACACACACACACACACACACACACACACACACACACACACACACACTCACACCCACACACACACACACACACACACACGCCGTACCGCGCCAAATAATATGAAACGGGGTTATAACGTCGCTGTGTTATTATATTCATCACACGCAGCGTGTACTGGTGTTCGTCTTTGAATGTGTGTGTGTGTGTGTGTGTGTGTGTGTGTGTGTGTGTGTGTGTGTGTGTGTGTGTGTGTGTGTGTGTGTGTGTGTGTGTGTGTGTGTGTGCATAGGACAATACGCGAAATGCGTTTCGGTATCACTCTCCAAACAGGCACATACGATAGATGCCTAAACGCGTATAACGTAATACATAAACGATCTCACACCATCATTTCTACACACATAGTGTAGAATTATATTATATTATGTATACTTATGCTCACGTCGTGCATAGGCACAATATTATTGTCACGCCGTGTTTTAAAAACGACCGTCGACTTGCACTGCGCCCTTCGACCCATCGTTACGTCGGTCGTACGTGTATTATATACCACTATCGTCGCGTTTCGTCTTACACGAGCACAGCTGGTCTTTTTTTTTTTCCGACGGCAATCCTTATTCTACGATGTTCGTGCCGTTTTTGCCAATCTTGCACATGGGTAGGTTATTGTATATATCAACTTGAGCGTACCCACTTATCAATTATCACCCGGTGACGCGGAAAGTCTATGGCGATAATCTATGGGTTCACGTCTTAAGCGTGATTCGGAGGCCTCCTACGTTCTTCTGGCCAGTCCGTCCTGACCATTTCAGAAATGAGAGTCCGAATACATATTATCGAATGCATTACGTAAAATTAACGGTGCCATCAATTTGAAAATTAGTAATTCTAACAAAAAGAAAATTATATCTATTTAAGTTTATTTCGTTAATTTTCTATTGTCCCTCACTCTTCACAAAACGTATTAAGTTAATCTCTACCCTTAACTCCTTAAATGTTCCATTTGACCTTCCTTCTATTCTAAAATCAAATTCTGAACAGGTAATCCTTATTATTATTTCTTTCATTCAGGACTAAAATAATTTTCGTACTTTTATAAATAATTATTGTCACAACAATCAATTTATACATTTCAAAAATAAGTTTCAGAATTATTATGCAAGAATAATTTAATATTAGTATAATAACAAAACGTAGGGGAAGGCGGGGTAAGTCCGTACGAGAGGCAAAACCGTATGATAAGGTTTTTTGAACAATAAGTCAAGATAGAAAAAAAATTATTGATGTTTATTTGTCCATGACCGTTATTGTTATTGTTATCGATAACTATTAACCTCATTTTTAACAAATTACCGCTCAAATTCTTGCTATCACAAAATATGTGTAATCACTATTTTTTTTCATATATTGTCATTAAAAACTTTTATACTTATAATTGTTTGATGTGAAAAAAAACTACATCAAATTACGCAAAATTAAGTACAGATTATTTAATGATATAATATGGAGGAATGTTGCTTATACTTTTTAGTTAATTGCTGTTAATTTGAATATACCTACTGTGGGGCAAAAGCGTATGCTATACGGAATTGCCCCAGCGTTTTATACGTGGCTATATTATTACGTGTTATAATTTACTTAATAACTTTATATTTTTATTAAAGATGGTTCGTAATTATGTACGTAATTATGAACCTATATTACTTCATAAAGAAATTTAAATATTGTTTTATATAATTATTTTGTTCCGTTTTAAATATTGGTAGGTAGGGACCTACCTATTTATCTTATTTTATAATATAAGTATTAAGTTTAATGTTTATTTTATTTTCATTATTTTGTTACTTACATGAATATTTAAACATGTTTCGTTTAAATGTTATTTAAAAAGTTTGTTATGTAAGGTTACAGATCGTAAAGAACTACCCTACAAAATTTTGTTCATACACTGAAAGAAATATGATTAAAATAACTAACAGAAGTGTTCAGTTGGATGAGAAATAGTAGGCATAACCAGAATATTGCAAAACAGATCAAACAGTACACTTACTGTAACGATTTAATTTGTGACATGTTCAAATGTATTTTTGTTAATAGCAATTTAGTGCTGAGTACAAGTTGTTTTGGTATTGATGCAACTTGAATAGTGCATGTTACAATAAAATACTTTAAGCAGAATATTTGAAGTCTCTAACAAATCATAATTGTTAGAATAATTAAATACTCAGTCAAATCTACCGCGTAAAATTGATATTTATAACCAAAGTACACGATGTGCTTACAACAAAGCGTATAATAATATAAAGAGATAACAACTCTATATTTAGTACGCGTCATTGATATTTTGGTTGATTTTATGATTATGATATGTGAGGATTACAAGAAGTTCTGTAAATATAACAGGTATTAGAATAATGTTTTGTTAGAACTACAGAAAAACCCAGTGATTAGTACAGTATACTAGTGTGTCATTGTGTCAACTTCCATTTTCCTAGTCCTTTCGCATTCTGACTTTCCCCGAGGACATGCTTTTTGCGTTTACGCTGCGTAATTTAGTGCGAACTGTTTGTTTAACGCGATTCGTGTGTAAGTTTAATTGTTTTAACTGTGATATAAACGTGAATATTACTTATTAGGTACCTAATACATAAAAATAAGTACATTTATTTTGTTATTGTACGTTCATGAAATGGCTGACGAGGACGTCAAAGATTTTTTGACAGCGTGGAACCTACAACAGTACATAGCTGTATTTGAAGGTAAGATACATTTATTAAATTAGATAATGCGGTCAAAAATGTATTGTAGAGAAGTGCTAATGCTGTCTGCTTATTAGTTATTTAACTTATATTTACAGTATTTACTACTTATATTACCGACTTGTAAAATGAAAAGGTCGGTGTAGTGTTGCTTCTACTTTCTCGGATTAGCACATTTTTCATTTTTTACCTAATGCTTCTGCTATAAATATTATGAAATTGAAATGATATGTTTGTGATCATTTTTTGTCTGGCTCACCTTGCTAAAATTCTTTTTCTAAGCTTCTCGATTTTTAGGGCTATTGCGTGTAAAATTAAAATTCATTTTGTATAGTTACCTACCTATGATATGACCATTCTATATCGTCTCTATCGAACTATGTCTTTTATTAAATTAAATATTGAAGATATTTGGTGGTGAACTAATGTAATCTTTAACACTTATTTAAATTCTGTGCACACAATTTAGCTTTTAAATTATAACTATTTTGTATATATTTATATATATGTATTTTTTGTATATACCTACTCAAGTAATTACTAAGTATATAATTTAAATTACAATCAATTTTATTTTAATAAGAAAGTTTATTATTTAATAAATCATTTTTAGTTTTTAACAATTAATATTTAATTGTCAACAAACCCAGACTGTCCAAACACAAACTGGTCCCACATTTTTGTGATTAAATAAATAAGTTTAATAAGCAGGCAATAGTTAGCTTATGATGAAAAAAATGATCCACTTTTAAGTAAAGTAATTAATTATTTCAAAATGTTCATGGTTTTTATACGTAGAAAACGATATAGACATAAAAACTCTTCCCTTCTTAAAAGAAGGAATGATCAAAGAACTTATACCATCAGTTGGTCACAGAGCTCGTTTTGTATCAAATTTAGATGAATGGAGAGCGATTATTACAGGAATGCCGAATACCTCAAACACAGTAATGATTTCATTTTATTTGTACCTACTATTTCTCAACCATACTATCAAGTACTAACCAATACACATTTTTACAAATACTTATGGGTGGAATGCAATTACTTGTTTTAAAATTAGTCATTGATTTTATTGCTTAGATACTATTTAAAATATAATAATAATATTAATATATATAATAATTTCTTTAGATAACTAATTCACTAACATCCAGTAGTAGTTTGACTGATAGTACTATAGCTATTGAAGATAATTGCAGCTTCCAAACATTAGACCATAGTAATATATCTCAGGTATGTTAACTTTTGTCTGAAAATTCTTTACTATTTTATATTTAATTTAGAAAACAATTTGGTTCTGATAGTACAAAATACTTCTAAAAGAGGTATTTTTTGTTATTTTATAAATACTAAAGTTTACTTTGTATATTTATTTATTGATATAATTAAAAGCTATAACATTCTAAAATGTGTCAATTGTTTAATTTAATATTTAATATTAATAAATATTTATATAATTAATTTTAATTACATTTTTATTTATTTAATATTTGTAAAATGAACCAGTTTAGTTTCCACAGTAAATTATGTATTGTTTCATTTA
The DNA here is from genome assembly GCA_027580255.1 of Therioaphis trifolii. Classification (NCBI taxonomy): domain Eukaryota; kingdom Metazoa; phylum Arthropoda; class Insecta; order Hemiptera; family Aphididae; genus Therioaphis; species Therioaphis trifolii. Next base: position 76,145,280 of record CM050405.1, read on the forward strand.
AAATATATTGTATTATAAATTATTTAACTTAAATGTTTACATTAATCAAGAATAATATACTTGACTTTTTTGTTTTGTTCATTCAAATTAATGTAAATTTGTACCTAACTACAGTTTATAATTTTATTTTTTAGATTATTTCACCGCAATCGATTGAAAGTAATAGTTTCAACAATACTATCTATCTTCAACTTGACGAATTACCTGTGAAAGAGAATAGTTCATCTAAGGACACATCTAAATATGTATCCGAAGCTCAGCCATCCAACTCAGTAAGTAAAAATTAAAATCAAAATTATCTAATACACTGCAATGTGAAGATAAATTTATTATATGCATTTATTAAGTTAATTTATGTCTTAAATAATCATTTAAGTAGTCTTCAATAATTTTTTATTTTTTTGTTCTTAGGAGTTATTAGATTTGCTCAATAGTGCAAATGCTGGTAGAGCGTTACTGGCAACGTACTTACAAAGTGGACTATTGGATAGCATTGGCAGAAAGCGTTTGTGTAATATAATTATCAACCATGAACTTAAAGATGATGTTCATCACAAAGTACCATCTTCAAGGTTACAAGATTTGGCATACCAAATAACAACCATTTTTAAAAAAGAACATACTGCCACATATTTCATACCATTTATATCTTATGGCCCAGGACTCAAAAGAGCAGCAAAAGGGAAACTTCTAGATTGTCTTTATAACAGAAGAAGAGATTACCGTAAATCTGGATTAATCAGTCCATCTAGACGTAGTTCTACATCTTCATCTGGGCATTCATCTCCCATTCTGTTACCAGAAGCACTGAGCTTTTTAAATGACAAAAACGAAAATAATGAAGCATTAATTGAAGACAACTTAAATTGGTTACGAAACTCAAGCGATCCATGGAATATTGTTGAAAACAACTGGATTACTACTGCTAATACCCGACTAAAGAAATTAATGTCTAAAGATGGTCCAACTATTGCTGAGTATATGAAAGAATTTCCATCTTTAAGTAAACCTGCTGGTTATACTCTTGTGAGTATGGAAAATATTTTAATAAATATGTTTGAGTCTTTCATCATATAAATTGAACTTTATTTTTTTCAGATTTTAAAAGACTTTGATGTAGCTTATCCTGGATTTAGTGAACGATTGTATCAAAGTCTACCACTGTACAAAAATAAAATTTTAGAATTGGCAACAGAAAAAATTAAGAAATCCAAGGATGTTTCAACCAATCAGCTTTTGAAGGAGTATATACAGTTGGGCACTGAAGGTATGTTGTAAAAACAAAATTCTAAATTTTAACTAGTTTTAAAGGTTAAAAATATAATAGCATATAAAATAGTTAATGTTTGGAAAGTTTCTATTTTATAATAAAAATATAAGTAAAGTAAAAATTAAAGAATCTATAAATGATTTAAATAAGGATTTTTTAAAAATTATTATTTAAAAGTTCTTATGAATACAGGTGTTTATTTTTTTAGAAAACGAGGAAATTTCGAATCTTGCTGTTTTACTATGTCTACCTTTTCTGATCAGCGTGTCCGTTTGTAAGGGAAAAAAGGCAAAACTGCAATGGAGACCATCAAAAGTAGAAATGAGAGATGGTTTTATAACCCACGTGCTGAGTAGTGCCGAAGTGCAAGAAACTATATCAAGAAGAAGAGATAAATTGGTAGGATTAGGCCAAACTTTACAGCCATTTGTTTTGATAGTGGGTTCTTCTTTAAAAGAAATTTCCAGTTTCTTTGTTATTGTTGATAATACATTTTATCGTTTGAATTCGATAATTTCGTCAGTCGATTGCTGTTTTAAAATTATAATCGCACTAAACGCCAAATATCCTTCAGAGAGTGAAGCTATTTGGTATTTTATACAAAAAGGGCTATACAAATTGCACACATCATTGGATAAAAACTTTACTGCGGTCAATGCTTTTCTATCAGATGTTGGAATAATTGTTTAGTGCTAAATATTTTTATTTTGTTAAGTTAAAGAAAAACCTGCTTTAAATAAACCTTATTATTATTATTATTATTTTTAATTTAATTTTTTTTAATTTTCACAATATGTTTACGTGTTTTTTATGTAAAAATACTTTTATTAATACTAAGATTCTCTAAGACATTTTGATTTTCAACATTCTGATCATAAATTTGATGCTTATTATTGTACTGAAGGAGAATGTAGTAGGTCATTTTACTTAAAAAATTCGTATACTAAACATTTATTAAAACATAGAACAGATTTAGTACAGATTTCATTACCTTCACCAGTATTACTCGAAAACAATACTCTTTTAGAGTCCACAACAACTACTAATGCTAATTCTGATTTTTTACCTCCATCTAATGAGAGTTTTAATAGCAAATTTGCTATAAAACCATCCGAAATTTTGAAGCTAACATTAAGTAAATTTTTAGCATGTTTGTATGCAAATCCTATAATGCCTAGAAGTGCTGTTCAAATCGTTGTCGATGGTATGGAAACAGTACTTTCAGAATGTATTAATGTTTTTATTAAAAGTAGTGCACAACAATTGTTGTCTGAAGGCAAAATGTCAAAAGAATGTTTTGATTCTTTTATCAACGTTTTAAAAGATATTGAAAGTGCATTAATCAGTTTTAATACTGAACATAAAAGGTTTTCATATTTTAATAAGCAAGGATCTTTTATAGAACCAAAAGAAATTGTTATAGGTCAAAGACTCAATAAAGTTGTTAAAGATGATGTATCTATTTTAGAACCTTCTAACTGTACACAACAATTTATACCTCTACGAAATGTTCTTAAAAATTTTTTTTCAGTAGAAAATGTGCTTTCTGAAACATTAGACCATATAAAAACTTTAAAATCAGATAAAAATGTTATTCAAAATTTCATTCAAGGCTCATATTGGCAAAGTAGAGCTGTTAGTCATAAGGAACGTGTTTTCTTTCCACTTTTTATTTTTTTTGACGATTTTGAGAGTGGCAATGCCCTTGGTAGCCATTCTGGAATACATAAATTGGGAGGAGTTTATGTCTCAATACCGTGTCTCCCTTCTTATCGTTCTACAGTATTATCTAATATTTTTCTGGCCTTAATATTTCATTCTTCTGACAGGGTTGAATTTGGAAATAGGATTATTTTTCAGCCATTAATAGATGAATTAAATTTTTTACAAGAAACTGGTATTGAAATTAGTACACCAGATTATAAAGGTAAATTGTATTTCGAGTTGGGCCTTATTTTAGGTGATAACTTAGGACTGCATTCCATCACAGGTTTCACTGAGAGTTTCTCCTCTAACTTTCCGTGTAGAATTTGTACTGTTAGAAAAGAACATATGTGGGTTCAATGCTATGAAGATGAAAGTTTATTGAGACATAATGAGCAGTATTATGCTCAATTAGCACAGAATGATGTGTCTATTACTGGTGTAAGAGAAGAGTGTATTTGGTTTAGTGTGAATAATTTTAGTTTGTTTGATCAACTAGGAGTAGATGTTATGCATGATATGCTGGAAGGGTGTTCTAAGTATATTATGAGTTTTATTTTAGAATACTATATTACCCAACCGAAAAATCACAACAGGCGCAGTATTACACCAGTACTGGCTGGTACTGGCATATTACTGTCAGTCAGTACTGCTCCTTTACTGTCATATGTCTGGGATGATAACGCTTTACCAGTACTGGTTATCCAGTATTAAGCCAGTACTGGTTATCCAGTATTAAGCCAGTACTGGATATCCAGTACTTGATCAGTACTGACATTCAGTATATGCACAGTACTGACGTTCAGTATAGGCACAGTACTTGCATATATCTGGGATTATAATGCTTTACCAGTACTGTCATATTTCAAGGATGTAACGCTTTGTCAGTATACATTATAATATGTATCCTATAGTTCAAAGCAGTAGCATAAAGCTGCTAGCACATTATCAATATTCTATGTTGACTCCTATAGTACTGCACCAGTAACCAATATAATATATATATTTACAGTCACAACAGCTGGGCAAAACCACTAATAACTTAAACTTATACTTAATTGTATATTTTTCTAAAATAGCTAAAAACTATATTTGAAACAATAATTAATTGTTATTAATAAAAATATTAATTACATTTATTAGATCAGTAATTTTAAATTTTGGGTAAGAGGACAAAAAATATACCATTTTACCATAAAATAGTTTGTAGATAATCCATACGAAACAAATTACAAATCTATACATGTGAATTTGTTAATTTTTCCAATTAATTGTGAAACATTATTTATAGTGATAAATATTTACACCTTTATTGTATCACCCCTGTAGGAATTTATTTATCTAAAAACTGTAACTACAGATTTTTATTTTTACTTTATATTTGAAAAAAAAATGTGAAATAAAATTAAAAATATATGTATACATAAAACTGAACTGAATTTTGAAGTGTTTTGAAATAGCTGATATTAATTATTTTTAGTCATTCTTAATTTTTTTCCTCCTTCTCTGTCTTTCGCTCCCGAGAACCAACGACTTAGAATACTTGCAAATTCTTTCATTGTCACGTCTGGATGTTTAGTAGTAAGTACTTCTGAATTAAAAAATAAAAATAAACATTCATTAAAAAAACTACTGAATTATAATTACAAATATTTTAACTAGGGATCAGAAGTTTGTGCAATAACATATCAACTAAATTTGTATTTTTTTAAGTACACATTTGAGAAATTTTTAGGTCCTAAATGGCTTAATATTATATTACTATATTATACCTAGTAAGAATTTATATGTATTAGTTCTGGAAAAATTTAATTTTTTTTTGCCATTGGTCTCTCTTCCAAATGCACTGTACATTAGTTGAACATCTTTTGATATAATTCTTGGAATTACTGCCATTAGATTTTCATTTATTTTAGCTACGCCTTTTATATTAAGTACCATAAAACATTTCTGAAAATTTATAATAATTGAAAATAGAAAAACTAATGACTGAGAAGTAATATTTACCAACTGTTTGACAAGCTCAATATCAGTTTCTAATTTTTTATCAAAATCTTGAAAATTTTCCAAAGTTGATTTGGGCAAGTCAATGATATTGTATTCTTTTAATATTGATTCAATTTCTATAGAACTGTTTTTTGCCGCGAATAAACTTCTGGTTATTTTAGATTCTTCTTTAATACGATATTCAACACTTCTTTTTAATGACTCTAAATCAGCTTTAGAAACTGGAAAACCATTATCTGAAAGAAATAGAATAATGACGACTTTCATTATACACTTTATACACTGAATGTATCTAATTTTTATTGTGATACACTTATAAGTTATATTATATACCTGACCGACCACAAGTTGGGCAATATTTTTCAGTCCGTGCAACTTTAACTGTAACAGAACATGTTATTGATATAATACACTTACTGTAAAGTTATCAGTTACCATTTAACTTAATAAACTAAATATATTAATAATACATTTCAAATAAAAAGTTTATGATATTTAAATTTAGATTGTTAATGAATAAATACAAATTTAATAAGTTGAGGCTAAACAGTATTCACAGTTAATTTTATTATATAATATTTGATAAATAAAAAAACAATACATGTATACCTGATACATAATCTATATTGTATACTAATATATTTTATCAAAATAAAATTTTAAATATTGGAATATAAACAAATTATAGAAGTTACCTGAATCATGAGAAGAAAAAACTCTTTTTAAGGATTTATTTCCAGTTGAAATGTGTTTCCTTGCAAACTTTGGCAATGTTTCTTCAGATGATACATCAGATTGTGACTGATCATCTGCAGTAATATCATGAAAAATATTATTTAAAATTATTACATTTGCCACTTACCACTTCTGCTTTTACAAATTGTAGGACTTACCTAATTCACGAGAAGAACGAACGCTCTTTAAAGATTTATTTCCAGTTGAAATGTGTTTCTTTGTAAACTTTGGCAATGTTTCTTCAGATGATACATCAGATTGTGACTGATCATCTGCAATAATACCATGAAAAATATTATTTAAAATTATTACATTTGCCACTTACCACTTCTGCTTTTACAAATTGTAGGACTTACCTAATTCACGAGAAGAACGAACGCTCTTTAAAGATTTATTTCCAGTTGAAATGTGTTTCTTTGTAAACTTTGGCAATGTTTCTTCAGATGATACATCAGATTGTGACTGATCATCTGCAATAATACCATGAAAAATATTATTTAAAATTATTACATTTGCCACTTACCACTTCTGCTTTTACAAATTGTAGGACTTACCTAATTCACGAGAAGAACGAACGCTCTTTAAAGATTTATTTCCAGTTGAAATGTGTTTCTTTGTAAACTTTGGCAATGTTTCTTCAGATGATGCATCAAATTGTGACTGAAAAGACGGAATGTCTTTTAAATGTCTTTGAAGCTCATCTCCAGATAGATTTTTTGGATCACACTCATTGTCCGAACTGTTCACTTCTTCCACAGCACTACTCAGTACTACCGCGTTTGAAAATGCCTTGTTCATTCGCCTGACACCTTGCTCATAATTTCCTAAAATATAAAACTGGATTAGGAGAAAATAAAAAATATTTATATTAATGTATTATAACTGATGAATAACAAAAATATAATACCTTGAGTGTTATTTTAATATTTTAATATGTTAAATCTTTTAGTATATAACAATATACCAATATTATACCACAATAGATACTTACGAGCTTCTGAGACTAAACTAATTCCAAAGCTTTTCCAAGATTCTTTAAAATTAGACAATGTTTTGCTTAACACGTCTATTTTTGAATATTCATTTTTATCTGGATATTTACATTTTAGCCCTCCGTCCTTCATAAAAGTCCATGATAAAGGTATAAGATCAATACAATCTTTACCATCAATTGTTTTTTCATTGAACTTTACAACAACGTGTGTTGTATTTGTCTTATAATCCATTTCTGGAAACAATTTTGCATAGTTTATATAAGTATAAGTAGGTATATAAAAACAGTTTTAATAGGAAAAATAAAATTAATTATAACTTAAATAGAATACCTATATTTATTAATATTTGTTTAACATATAGCAGAATATCACATTTTTTTTTTTTTAAGTTGATTTAAATAATAAGTAATATTAGTAATAAATAATAATAATAAGTATTTACATAGAAGAAATTATTTATATATATATATATATATATATATATATATATATATATATATATATATATATATATATAGGTAGAATTAAATTATGAATTATGTAGTAATGTAACAGCATAACTCTCATTGCCATTATAAAAAAAAACACATTTTGTAAAAACATCATCTATTGAAATAACTTTTATTCTTTTGCATAAATGACCCAACTTCATTATTCCAATATTTGTTGAGTTGCATCAGACAGTTTTTGTCGATGTTTTTTTAATCGGTAGTATGCATTACTCATTTTGTGAGACTCACTAAATAAATAAATTGATTTATTGAAATGTTTTGATTTTTAAAAACTATAAAAAGTATTAAATAGGTTATACTATTATACCAAGGAATACCTATAAGGTACATTAATAATTTTGATGGCAATGTTATACAAAAAGTTATTGAATACAGATACAAATATTTGGCATGTATTTAAATATTTTGGCTTAATGCTTTTGGCAAAAATGATCAACTACCAGAGATGATAAGTAGTTCTTTTATACTCTATTTTAATTACTATATTTAAAGGGTATATTAAAATATATAGGTATATAAATATTATGTACCTATGTAGATTTTAAAATTTACTATAAAATACTAATATATATTATAACTGCTCCTATTAGTAAGTTATACCCTTGGAAATAGAAATTCAATATAAAATATTAAAATATAATAGGTATAGTGTCAAATATACCTATTTGATGTAAGTATTTATTTTAAATTTTTAAAAGATTTTGTATGAAGATAATATAGGTAATAAGGTATGTATTTTCAAACAGAGTTTCAAGCTAGAATTTCCAATTAAATAAAATCATAAAATATTCGGTCCAACTTCACTTTTTTTTAATATGTGTTAATATCCTCTTAATAGGTACCTTAATTTTTAGATAGGTAACTTAAGACAAGTTAAAATCCAAAGTTACCTTGTAATATTTTTATATTAATTGTTTGAAAAAAAAAAAAAGTAATCATTGATTAACATAAAATTATTAATTCAATAGTAAACATGAATCACCTACTTCTTATTAAAAATAAATAAATTAAATCAAAAAACATCAATGTAAGTATTGTTATATAACACTATGTTAACAATTTTTATAGGTAATAATATTAAGTTCAAAATAAATAAAACATTATAAAAACCAAAACAACTTGTTACCTATATCATCAGTCCTAAAATAGTTATTATAAATAATTTTAATTTAAATGTACCTATTATTAAATATTAAATATATTTATGTATAATTTTATGTATTACCTATAATTTATAATACATAACTAAATTGATTAATTCTTAATCCTATACCCATATTCATATATATAGGTATATACACATTTAAATTAAAGGCCTGATTTAAGTGGTGTATTAAAATAATAAATTGTAAACAAATATACAAAAAAATAATATTCCCGTTTTCTCTATTTAATGCAAAATCATTTAGCACATGATTTAGCATTTACTACTACTACAATATTAATAAAAACTTAGTACTTACCGAATATTATAATGTTTGAAGCAATCAAGCAATGTAACATAGGTGTATAATATATAATATATAAGAATTATATTATGTCTCTTATAAAATAAAATAAAAATGTATACACACAAGTCACAACTTACAAGAGCACAAGAGTACAAGACACGAGTACACAAGTACACAACACAACGGAAATCAAAATTGTTGCACTTTCACATGTCTTACAAGTTACAATTTACAAATTAAATAACATAACCACAAAGTTTACAGTGTTTTAACGTTTACTTACTATGCAATAGTGAATAGACAATAATGTGCTTTGTAGAGCGGGTGGGGTAGCGGGTGATACAATAATAGCGATTAGTGGCCGGCGCAGTGCGCGGCGTTCGCTTATGGCCGAAGCGGTTTTCCCAACTATTCAACTGATAAACAAATAACGATATAATAATATTATATGCATCATAATTATTATTAAATAATAAAGTATATTTAAGGTACGCGTCCATACTCCATAGGTACGCGTACACATCGTACGTATCCAACTTGTTATAATGTATATTACCATATAAAAATATTTTTAAGCTACTAATGTATTCTTAACCCAAATAATATATAACTTACGGGCTAATGACCTCAGTTGTCGAAGCCCTTATTCTCAATAAAAAATAATAATAATAATATTAATATGTATATCAACATCGGCACTATACTACAAGTGCAATACTGGTTAACATTGTATCCAGTACTGTGTCAGTACGGGCCAGCCGACTGCTGGGTAGCCAATACAGGCGCAGTCCTGCGCCCGTTGTGAGTGACGGCGTAAGTAAAACTTTTCTGGTTGGGTAAACAATTAAAGCTTTTTACACTACAAGTATTGAATGACAGACTATTTTGCTTTGATTATGGACCTGAAAACAATAAACCATGTGCACTTACTGAAGATAATATTAAACAAGGAAATATTAGACAATCTGCATCTGAAATGTTGTCATTAATTAGGTACTTTGGTTTACTAATTGGTGATTTTGTACCCTCAGGAGAACCAGTTTGGGGTCTATATATTGCTATGCGGAGAGTTTTAGATGTTATATTATCTACATCACTTGAATTAGACAGTTGTTCAAGGCTTCAGACCTTGGTTGCTGAAATGAATGAACTTTATTTAAATTATAGTAAAAAACATTTAAAACCAAAATTTCATTTTTTAACGCACTATCACTCTTTGATTAAAAAATTTGGACCTGTAATTCATTTATGGTCTATGAGATATGAAGCAAAACATAAAGTATCTAAAATTTCGGCCCGGTCATCATTTAATAGGCGTAACATATGCAAGACTTTGGCAATCAAACACCAACTTAAGTTGAATGAAACATTTATTAATGGTAAATTATGTAATAATATTAATGTAGGACCTCAAATAGAATTAGACTCAATAAAACAGCATCAAATTCAAAATAAACTAAATCTGAATATAGACGAATCATTAGTTCGAGTAAATTGGGGTGAAGTGGGAGGAACTCGTTACAAACCTAAAACTGTATTGACCTTAGATATTTTAAATGATAATAATCCTCAATTTGCGATTGTAAAAAATGTTTTTCTTTATGCGGAAAAAAGGTTAATTTTTGAGTGCGAAATTTTAACAACAATAGGTTTTGATGAACATGTTTACTGTTATGAAATAACATTACCAGAAACCAATAATACTTGTTATGTATTTCAGGATTTAATCCTTTCTTATGTTACAAATACTTTAAATATTGTATCAAATGGAACAAAATATATCACTGTAAGAAGTCCTTTATAAATTATATTGTTGTTTTATTTATCTAACAAATGTATTTTATGTACCTACCTAAACCTTTTAAAATTTGTTTGAAAATATACGTAAAATAAACAATATAAGAAAAATAATTTGACTGTTGTTATTTTATTTCAATGTTTCTTCATCTAATTATAATCATTATGTTTCCAATATGTCAGTATCTGTACCTACTCTAATTGGGAAAAAATAATATGGGATGCAGTTAAATAAAAGTAAGTATTGTTCCAATTCCCTTTTATCTGATCATAAAGGCAATTGGGAAAACAATTTGAGGGATAGTGCTAAAATATATTGAAAATGTAGAAACGGTTTTCTTGGGTATGTGCAGCCCCCAAATTCGAGCACTGTATCAACTGAATATTTAGTAATTGTAACAGATATACAATTTGTATAGCCTAGTTTGTTTTGTAGAGATAACAGGTCTAAATAACAATGTTAATTAAATTGCATTGTTGTATTAATCATACAGTATGTACATATTACAAAATAATTCTATATCGGTATCAAAACAACTTGTAGACCACCAAGAACATACAATGTCATAGTGACAAAAATCGAACAAATTTAACCAACTGTTCTGTAGCGCCTATGACATGTTTTCTTGTGCACCTACAAATTAATTTGTAATTCCAACTTTTTGGTAATTAATTTTGTAAATAAAACAAAATAAAGTTTTGTATTTGAAACTAACTATTTTGTACCCATGACAATTATTAGTTAACAAAAATGAGTTAGTTACTGTAACAAAACATATTGCTGTCCCTGAGCTAACTGGTAAGCATGGTTATAACTACAGTATTTCTGTTCTCCTTACAGAACATTTTTTTCAGTGTAATAAAGTGAAAGTATTAGTTGTTAAATGAGTTTTTTTTTTTTATTCTAATGTAAAAATGCAAAATACCCCACCTATGGGGCAAAATCGTATTTTTTAGTACTTTCAAAATTTGGATTTTTTTTTTGAGTTTAAGTTCAGATTTTTTGAAAATGCTTCAATATTAATGAAGCTAACAATATTTGTGATATATTTACGCAATCCAGTTTCAAATTTTTCAAATGTTGTAAGTTTTACAGTGCCTAAAAGTTAGTAGTACGGTTCTGCCCCTCCTTCCCCTACTTAATTTGTAAAATATGAAAAATTTATTTCTGATAATATTTATGTTTTATCCGGCGTTCCTGTTCGTCAGGGAGACCATTTATCTTCATTACTTTTTTTACTTTTTATAAATGATATTAACACTAAATTAAAACATTCTTATTTCCTACTACTATCAGACGATCTCAAACTATTCAATACAATTCACTGTCAAAATGATACATATTTTTTCAAAATGATTTAAATGCATTCCAAGAATTGTGTAATGAAAACGGTATGTCTCTAAATATAGAAAAATGTGCAACCATTTATTTTTCTTTAAAAAAAGAACCTATTACTTTTGATTATAACTTTAAAAAAATTGAATTATCTCGAGTAAACGAAATCAATGATCTTAGTGTTGCCTTTGATTCAAAACTTAACTTTAAATATCATACTAATAAAGTTATTAAAAAAAAGCATCAACGAAATTATCAAACGCACATATAATACTTTATATTTTTGTTGTGTTAAAGATAATATTATAAGGAGTTTCATAATTATTTTGCTTTTTGTTTATTTAATTTATTTCACAGAGTTTCCTCAAGTAAGACGTTAATTTTTAAAAAGGTAACATTATAAAAACGTTATTATTAGGGACTCGTTTTCTGTCTACGTAACATTCGTAGTTTTGAGGTAGACGTGAACGGGGGAGGCATAGCCTTTTTAACAATCGTTCTTCCGAACTGATACTTGATTTCAAGTTATCAAACAGGGAAACGTTTTCTGTTCACACGAAACTCAAGCTTTGAAACCACGTAGATGGGGGAGGCATAGCCTTTTTAACAATCGCAGTCCCGAGTAAAGCGAGTTTTAAAATATTATCAGTTGTAGGCCTTACAAAGGCATACGACACTACCAAATACATCAACGAAATATATGTTATTCTCTCCATCTAATATATTAATGTCTACTGGAAATTCTACAAAGAACGAAGATTTATTTTACTCTCCGATGAAAAACTTTTTTTGATGAATTAATTAATTTTTAATTTTCAATTATTTATGTCATACATGTAATATGTGTACACCTATTTTTATTTTTTATTTTTTTATTCATAAATTATTAATTTTCATATAACTGTGTTAACATCTTGTATACTTAAAATTTAATTGGAATTTATTCCGTAATAAAAACTATTATTATTATTATCATTATCAATTTGTCAATTTTACACATTTTACATTGTCGTAACAAAATATTTTGTCATAACTGAAAAATCGGGTAAGTGATATGGCCCAGCCCTCCTTACACAAGCATACATAATAGAAACTTTATTCGCCTCGGTACTAGAAGACTAGGCCACGGAGCAACTGCGCGTGTATATGTAACATTTATGACGCTACTGAAATCGCTGTGACCAGTCAACTCGTGATTAGCGACATGAATACTAAAAATGTAATCGGAGATGAGAACACGAACGAAACAATGTATTTTTAAGTTCTATTTTTAGACCACAACTTATCAAATTGTTTTAAAACTTTCATAAAAATTTTTTTATCAATATGCCATTACGGTGAAAAATACTGCAAGTTTCTAGCAAGACTATTTTCCGAGTTATGACTCAGTAGGTAAAAATCGATTTAGTTTCAAAAAAAAGGGTCTTTGACGGTAAATCATACCGTTTTTACTCGGTCGTTCGGTAGTTTTTCGTCACACTTCGAAAAAACTATTGAGACAAGAGAAAAATGATTTCTCTTAAGATTATTTTTAAGGATTTTGTTTTGAAAACGAATGAGCAACCGTGATCCGCGGTTTTCCGATTATGGATGCCAATCCATAATTTCGGACACCTGGTACCTATAAATATTGTTATTTTTCTATGTAGTTTCATTTTGATTTCACACTATGGGAGTTTTCACCGTCATTTTATGTTTTGTGTTAATTAAGTCATTAATATATTGGTTTTGCAGTGCTGTTAATGATAATTTCTTTATATATACGCATTACCATATGTAGGCATAATAATACTATACTAGGTATTCTTGCCTATCGTTTCATGATAAATATATATAATTATCTGTGTCACAACAATAGGGATAGAATATGATATTTACATATTTTATGCTTGGAGGACGTCAAAGTTGGCCGACCGACAATCTTTAAAATTTATGACACCAATGTACGAGCCCTCCGAGACGGGGAAGCAGCAACTTTCCTCGGCGCACAGGTCGGGTGTAGCCCATAAGCGCAAAATATGACCCAAACGCAACCCAAAAGCGCAAAAATAAATAACCCATAAGCGCAAAAAAAATTACCTTTTTAATAACCCATAAGCGCAAATCAATTTTACAAAAAAAAGTGTCTTTAATTAAAATCGCAGTTATTATTAATATTAAATTAAGTATTTACAGTGTCACAGTGATATTAAAATTGGTAATAAAAAATAAAATAAAAATAGTAAAAATTAAAAATATAATGTTGAGTATTATTTTAAATATATTATTTTAAAATTAAATTTGAAATTTGAAGCCCACTGTCTTCAAATATTCCAATCTGGAAATTTTTTTTTCATTATACATGGTCCAAGTTTTTGTATCGGAGATGGCTTTAGATTTGCGATTTGTAGTTTTTCGACCATTTGACTGTATTTTTAAATAAACTAGATATATTTTCATTTTCCGTCAAAATGTTGGATATTTTAGAATTAGTTTGAATAGTAGAAGTACATTGTCTTACCGTACATCGCCAAGATATATCTCCACTTGCCATTACTCGCTGATGTCTGTACTTAAAATTATTGTACATAATACACAATACACCTTGATTTGTGTAAGTTAATGTAAATGACATTTTAATAATCGAAGACTTATAATTTTAACTTTATAGCGAAAACCAGACACATACGCACACGTGACACGAATGTAGCACAGACACCAACTGATATAGGTCGATATCTGGTATACGATTTAAAACATTTCACTTGATTTTCAAATAAAACGGCCAAATATAATTGTATTATTATATTGTATATTATAGTTATCTTAAACGATTATCTACTGCTATCGTAATGTGTTTCGATAAGACACAGACAAATGCAACAACCGTCGCGACGCGTTGCTGCAAAATGTCGTGAAACGGGTTAGGTATATACATAATTTATTTTTACGCTTTTATCCCACTGCCAAGGTACAAAAGCGCAAATTCATTTTGTGCTTTTGAGCTATCGAAAAAAAAAGTCGATTTGCGCTTTCGAGCTTCACCGCACAGGTCGGCTTCCGAATCGTGCCACCGACGTCTACGATACCCGAGGTCACTGACCTCGGCCTAAAGGTACTGCGCTCGAAATTGGCGCCATGGCAGCGGGTAGACGCCGTGAAAACATTCGTCTATCCCGCCGTGACCCACCTGATGAGGGTGGGTAGTGGTACCAACAAGACATCTTGGGAATCGGTTGACAACATTTGGAGGCCGGAGAGCTCAAGACCACGCTCGGGCTGCCGCAGGAGGCCTCTGACGAGTACCTCTACGGCCACCGGAAGGCCGGGGCCTGCGGCATCCCCGTGCTCGCCGAAGAGAGCGACGTCGCTCAGATCGACATGGCGTTCAAGTTGCTGACTTCCCCGACCACACGATAAATAAGCGAATTCGGGAACCTCCAGACGACCGCTCCAGGCAAGATTTCCTGTCGGGCTCCGACGAAGGCGCGCTACGCGCCCCGGCAGCTGGAGTGGCCAACGTCTGGACGCGGGCCCGAAACGCATCTCGGAGGGGGCCGAAATAGCTTGGAAAACTACTGGATCAGAAGCCGAAAGAACCGTCACCAAAACTACAACCACCATCAGAAAGAAGCAGCGCCGCCAGGTATTCAGGACCATCATGCGACAGGCGGCACAGACCGCGCGCGCCCGTGACATAATCGACAAACCAGACCAGGGGCGCGCGATGGAATGTGCCGCAGCACACCCGGTCGCCAACCACTTCCTGCGAGGTGGAGGCGAATACACCGGGTTCGCTGACTGGCGGTTCATACACAGAGCCCGCTTGAACCTGGTCCACCTCAACGGCTCGGCCACATGGAGGGCCGGCGACCGCAAGTGTCGAAGATGTGGGTACCAAACCGAAACCCTAGCCGACGTCCTAGACCACTGCATGCGGTACGCCGACCTCTATCTTGCCCACCATAACTCTATTGTAAAGAGAATCAAAACTGTGGCGGGCAGGAAATTCGACATTGTGGCCGAGAACCAAGTGGTTGGATCCGGCGATCAGAGACCGGATCTGGTCCTGAAAAGGAAGTCGGACGGGAAGGTCTACATCATAGAAGCTACCGTCACCCGTTCGACAACCGCCTGGCGGCATTCAAGGCGGCGGCGGCGGCGGACGAGAGGAGAGCCCGATACGAGGACCTGCGGGCGGAACTATCCACGCAACAGCTCGCCGAAGTAGTCCCGATCGTGGTCGGGGCACTGGGTACGTTGGATCCGGCCAATGACGACTTTATTTCAAAACTGTGCAGCCATAGGTCCTACGCTACCATGATGCGGAAGTTGTGTGTCAGTGAGGTCATCTCATTTTCCAGAGATATCTACATTCAGCACCTCACTGACACACGACAAAGGTGACCGAGATTTTTTTTACCAACTCCGTCACCCCCATCACAGTGCCCACCTCTCTCCAGCCCAAAATGTTCCCCCCACCGCCAACTCAAGATTATACTCACTTTTCGTTTTTTTTTTTCCAATATTTGTATCTTTTATATTCCATTTTTATACCGTATGTACCATTTTTATAACCATTTTTTTTTGTACCATTTTTACTTTTGTGATTTTCTTGTATATTTTAACCATTGTGATTTTTTTATTTTTACTATTGTGACTTGTTTGATTTACTTACCAATTATTATTATGCACTATTTTTACCGTAATTACCTAGTTATACTGATAAGCTTGTAAACCACAATTTCAATTTCAACAATAAATCTGTTCTTATCAGCTTTGTTAACATCTGATACGTGACGACCGAAGTTCATGTACACATGCTTTTACACAAACATGGTGCGTGTGTGTGTGTGTGTGTGTGTGTGTTTTCACGCTCTTGACGTCACCGAGATACACTTAGGTACATCTGATGGAAGTACGGTAATTCAAGTAAAATTATTGGTTTCAAATGGTAGTTTTTGACTTCCCTCCCTCCTTGGTTCATATTTCTATGGTTTAAATTGTTTTGCTCTCTTTCAAATAGCTTTTCCAAGCGTTAGGGTAAACAGGAAACATCGAGAAAAAACCGGTAAATTTTCTTGCAAACAACACTTTCACTAAATCGATTTAAACGATTTTTAGTCAAAAATCCAAATGTAATATTACTAGAAACTTATTCGCCATACATCAAAGACACATTGTTACAAACTAGATAAAACTTTCAAAACAATTAACCCACATCAGGGATGAAAATAGAACTTTTAGAATAATTAACTTTTGTACAATTTCATATCTAATACAATTTTTAATATTTGACAAAAAGTTTTGAAAATGTTATACATATTTGACCTTACTTTTTCATTATTTATTTAACGATCATGAAGAAATTTCAACAATCGTTGCTCAAGATATTTCTCATAAATGTTTAACGTCATACATTGTATGTACGGAATCGACTGTTTTTACATACATTTTCAACATTAAATGTTTTTAGAACATAATTGATTCATCCAATATAACAACAAATTAAAAAATCATAGTGAAGAATAAAATAGCTCATTCAAAAATTTTCTTACACTTTTAATTAAATAAGTAACTTACACTAATATTAAACTTTAACAATTTTTTTTTTTTAAAACATATTGACACTACCTCATTACATATTATATAGTGCAACGCATTAACTCTAAAAAGAGTTGATTAATTGAACAAGTTTTCTCTGATAAATTACAGACATCCCTCTGACGAGAGAGCAAAATTATAGTCACGTTAGTTATACTCGTATAAGTTAATGTCGAGGCTTTGAGCTGCACAAACATCATTCGAAACTCAAGCTCCATTTGACCAACGTATATGCAACAGTGCACGTATGAATAACGCTATGTCCTAACTGAATCCGTGCGTTGCGTGCGTTGCGTGTGTTGCGGGCGATGCGTGCACGCAAATAAAACCAACTGCTACAAAGTACGGACATGTCCTAACTGGCCGTAACATGCGTGCGATGCGTTTTAACGCACCGCACAAAATAGAGCATGTTCTATTTTCCAACGCAACGTTGTGCGGTCAAGACATACTGTCGATTAATTTTTATTAAATTAAATTAGATTAATTTTTTTTTGTATTTCAAAAATGGATCTTCTTATTTCCGAAGTACAAAAAAGATCGGTACTTTGGAATAAATGGGATCCAAAATTTAAAGATCGGGTAGTGGCAGACAGGCATTGGGATTCTGTATCCAAAGAACTTGGAATGTCAAGTAAGTTAATTTAAAATTATATACTGAATAATGAATAAACTAGCTAAAGAAATATATTATTATTTATTATAATATAATATATTAATATTTTATGGAATAATAATATAATCAGGAATAATAAAAAAATTAAATAATAATAGTAATAATATAATTAGTTTCTATGAGCAATACTTTCCTTAAAATTTAGCGAAAAAATCATTTTTATAATATAAAAGATAAAACAATATTTATCGGTTATTTATTTATTTATTACAATTTATTATTGGAAAAAAAAATGCTTAAATTACTTCTTATATTCTCTGCTGCTCTGGATGTTTTGTTATTTCTCACACTTACTGCTAAATCGCTGGATAAATTATTAATTTGGTTTGATATATCTGAGTCCATATAATTTGCTACTCCTTTTTTTTCCAAATCTATAATCACATTGTGCAGCATACATATTGCTTTTACAATGTGATCAGCATTGTCTACCTTTGTCTCTATAGACTTCTGCAAAATTCGAAATTTTGCTGCTGCTATACCGAAAGCACATTCTATTGTCATTCGTGCTCTGGATAGTCTATAATTAAAGTAACTTTTATTTTCATCATTTAGTAACCTTCTTGGGTATGGTCGCATCATGTATGTTCGCAAAGGAAATGCTTCATCAGCAATGAAAGTATATGGACCAATTAAGTTCGAATTTGGTAGTTTTTTAGGATAAGGTAGCTTCAAAGTTTTATTTTCAAGACGTTTTAAAATATTTGAATTTGATAATATACCTCCATCGCTATCTTTTCCATAAGATCCGACGTCAATCATAATAAATTTATAATTTGCGTCTGCAACAGCCATCAAAACAATAGAGAAAAACTGTTTATAATTGAAGAACATACTACCGGATTTTTTTGGACATTTTATCCGAATATGTTTGCCGTCTATACTCCCAACACAATTTGGAAAATTCCAATTTTCATAAAATTCTTGTGCAACTTTTTCGAAATCAGCTATCGTAGGTGTGGGCATATGTTTTTCTTTCAATATTTTCCAAATTGCTTTACAAATTTCGATAACAATTGAAGACACTGCTGTTTTTGAAATTCTAAAAGTCAAAGCAATTTGCCTAAAAGCTAAACCAGTAGCAAGGTATCTGTGGAAAAAAAATTTGGAATATATTATATTGTATTTAAAGTTTTAAAAATTTAACTAGTGGTGTGTCACAGTATTTATATTTTATTTTATATTTTTATATATTTATTTATTTAAGTTTTATATTATGTACATTATTATATATATAATATAAGCCTCAATTTTTATAACTACAAAATAAAAACTTAAAAATTGAAAACTGACAATGTCCGTAAACAGTTAAAAAAAAATCAAAATATTTGGAAAATTTTATCGTGTATAAAAAATGCGATTTATATGATAAGATTCAATGTTGTTCAAATAATTGGTATATTGGTTTATAATTTTAATTCTAATAATTATTGGTTTACACATTTTGCACAATATTTAAATTTAATTTCCACAGAAGACGATGTTAAAAAAAAGTGGAGAAGTCTTCGAGATCAATTTTTAAAAGAATTTAAAAAAATCCCTTCCAGTCGTTCTGGAAGCAGTCAAGAATATGCTGCGCTATATCAAGGCAGATGGAGCTATTTTCGTGCGATGTTATTTTTGAAGGACACAGTCACACCAAGAATAAGTGACGGAAATATATCCGATGTAGACCTAGATGAGGTTGAAGAAGACATCAATGAGGAACAAGACGAACTCGAGGACATTGACCAGTCATTAGAAGTAAATATTTCTACAAATGATTATAAAATTTCATCACCCCCATCAACTTCATTTACGACAACTAAAAAAAAAAATAAGAGATCAAAAATACAAGAAACGGGCATGTCGTATACGCCACGCAAAGGCTTGACGTATAACAACACAAAACAAGGTGTTTATTGGTTTAGCACACTCTAACCGTTAAACAAGCATGTAAGGAAATACCTATTAATTGGCCCGGACGACTACCTTCTTAAGTGACAAAGAATACAATCTAGCACTGCTTAATAGGATAGTCGAAACAGGTTTCTTTAAAAGGCTTACTTTCCCTTACAGCTCTAAAGTTATTTTACACTCGAAACAACTGACAAAGAAAAAGATCTAGCACTGGATGTTTCGAGCGTGAGGTAACCTTTACCTAAACGATATTGTACTTCTCTCCTCAAACTGACAAAGAAAAAGATCTAGCACTAGATTGAGGTTTGAAAATACAATATGTTTTAAACACCGTTTTTGTTTAAATGTCCCAACTTTCTCATGTACTTTTCACAAGTACAAAAATAGAAAAAGATTAAATATAAACACTTTTTAATTAAACACAAAAATATTATTATTACAAAAACAAAAGAATTGCCGGTCACCTCACTGGTAAATCGAGCAGCGTTTCGGCCTCTACAACGATGGCAGCAGAACGAACCATCACCACGTCTTACGGAGTCGTTTTATTCTGTTGCCATCTATCTGGTCATCATTTTTGAAGGTGGTGTGTGTATTCGTATGTGTACGTGTGTGTTTGCTGACAATATATATTTATTTTATTTTATAACAATAATTAAATAAAATTGGGTGTTCGGTATCATTTATGTGATGATACAACAGTCCCATGTGTTTGAAATAAAATATGTCCTCATATTTTGGGACAAACTTAATGTTTAAATGTTTGGGTAGTACAAATGTTGATAATACATGTTAATATTAGTGGAGGGGTTTAACTTATTGTAAATATGTATAAAATGTAATTTTTCAGAGAAGATTTTGATGTACATGTTTTTAAGCTACCACATAGTTAATTACAACATTCGTTTCATATACACATAACGATACATTTTGTTTTTAAAATTTTACATAATTGTGTTTTATTTTAATCTAACATAATTGTTTTTTTTTCTAAATTAATACATTTTTTTTTTTTTTTTTTTTGAGTGGTCTTAAAATAGTTGTTTGTTTCCGGCAATAGAAATATGGAAATCGATAATTTACATTGTTTCACTAGTACATTTTGGAATGTATACATTTAAAATTGTATGTTAGTAAGGTTTTGTTTTTTTTTCTTACGAATAATGGTTAGTATTTGTGCTCTTATTTTTTTCTAATTTAGTAACTTAATCTTATACTCTAATTACATTTGATTATTTGTTTTGTACAAGTTTTGATTAACATTATATATTTAATATATCTTTTTATCTAAAAGTGTTTGCATTTGTTAAACTAGAATATTTTATACAGTTCATTTATGCTTACGGGTATATCTACCACGCCAGGGGCATTATATGATGTGTATTATATTGCTAAGGTTTTCTGACAATACCTACGTATCTCCCACGTACTTATGTTCCTGTCCCTACCTATTTGCTATATATTGTTATCTGATAAAATATATGTTTATAATGTTCTGTATTAAACTAAGAATAGACGTCCTTTATACTTATTATTATTATTATTTTTGTTGTCATCATATTTGAAAATTGTTGCTAGTAGTCTTAGTTGTTGATCCGTCTTTTGTTAGTTGGTTTATTTTAATTGCACCGGTCGCTCTCCTGTTTTCGTCAAAAACATCGTCTCCTCCGTGAAAGGATGCTCCGTTGTCGCGATCGAATATCGAAAAGGCCTGTGGGTTTTTAGGTCGGTGACATTTTTACATTTTTGGTTTTCGTCTCTCATTTTGTGGGACGGGTCACCATCTTGAAGCGTATGTCGATAAATTGATAAAGGTAAGTAATCGAAAATGTTTTCAAAAATAGGTCCCAGGATTGTAAATAACGGATTATTTTCAAAGGTAGTAATTTTCTGTTTTTTATAGTAATAAAATATTTTGTAAGGAAAATTTGTAATTCATTGTGGATTTCGGTACCTGCGTTTTATTGTTCTAAATTGCAATAGATTGTTTTAATTTGAATTGGTAGGTAATATATTTTGTTAAAAAAAAAAATGTTAATTATTTTTATTCTTGTTATTATTATTTATTATTGTTTTTTTTTCTTCTCCTATAAATCTGACTAGGTTTTCAAATTTTTTTCTGATTTCTTCTTCTATTGTGGTTTCGACTTTGGCAGGAGCTATTCGTATTTTTTCGATGTTTTTTTTTTGATGTTTGAGAGGGGTTATTATTTTGGACTAATCTCCTGATTTTATGGTGGCTATATAATTCTTTTCCTTTATTCATTCTATTTATGTTATGTTGGACCTTTTTTATTCTTTTAGCTAAGGTTTTTGCTGCTTTATTTTTGCTCATCTGAAAATGTTTTAAATGTATTTTCTTTTATTTTATTTATTTTTATTTATTATTTATTATTATTATTATTATTATTTTTACATATATATATATTTTTTTTTTATTTATTTTTTTTTTTTATCATTATTATTATTATTATTATTATTATTTTTTTTTTTTTTATTTGAGGCGTTTTTGTTTATTTTAACTATTTTTCATAACGTTAATATTTCTTTGTCATAGAATGGTTTCATTCTTTGGACGTGTATGACGTCAATGGTTGTTTTTCCATTCAGTGTTAATTCTACTTTATAACTAACGTCTGTCAATTTCTCTACGATTTTGAACGGTCCTCTGTATTTATTCGCTAATTTTTTTGATTGGTTGGGAACGTTGAAATCGAATTTTATTAAAACTTTTTGTCCTGGGGTAAAATCTATATTTTTATGTTTTTTATCATATTGCGACTTTTGAATTGTTTGTTCTTTTTCTATAATTTTCGGGATGGTTTCCCTGACTTTTTGTAATTGTTCAAAAGTTTTAGTGTAATTAAAGGAATCGTCATCTGATATTAATTTGTTGTCTAAAGGCTGATTTGCTTCTATCCCATGAAGTAAGTAAAAGGGGCTTAGTTTAAGTCTGGAACTAGGGGTGGTATTGTATGCAAATACTACCATCTTATAGTACATAGACCAATTTTTTTGATTTTCATTCACATAGTGTGATAAGCTGTTGCAAATGATTTTATTCATGAGTTCTGTCATACCGTTTGTTTGGGGGTGATATGCGCTGGAGAAAATTTGAGTAATACCTAATTTTTTACACGCATACTCCACTTCTTTATTTTTGAAATGAGTACCTCTGTCACTACAAAAGTATTTAGGTACCCCATAGGATGTAATAATATCCATTAAAAAATTTATTGTTGCTGTTCCATTTGCGTTTGTTACTGCTTTCGCAAATGCCATTTTCGTTGCGTTACATGTAGCCACTATAAGATATTTTTTTCCGTTAGAGGGTGGTAGTGGACCTAAGTAGTCGAAGGTTAGGCGTTGCATTGGTTTTCCCGATATTAATGGAATGGGTTGGAGAAGTCCATGACCTTTCCCAGGGGGGTTTTTTATCATTTGACAGGAGTTACATGATTTAATATATTTTATTGTATCTTGGATCATTGTGGGCCAGTAGTATTTTAATTTTAATTTTGCCAAAGTTTTTGTAATTCCAAAATGTCCACTAAAAACCGAATCGTGATAAGACTTTAATATAGTATTGATTAAATTTTTAGGTATTACTAGCAGGTTTTTCGTTCCATAGGGAGACCAATTTTTAAAATGTAATAAATCGTTTTTAATACAAAATTGTCTTGACTTTTTTTTATATTTAGAATTAATATTAGTTTTAATTGCGGTTATTATACCAATACAAAATTCGTCTAATAGTTGATTTTGTCTTAAGTTTTCAATATTAATGTTATCTGTGGGTGTTGATTCATCATTTTCACAATTTTTTATTTCGCTTATTAATATGTTGATATTTTCTACGGGGTATCGAGATAAACAGTCAGCCGCCAAATTCCATGAGCCTGGTTTGTGTTTAATATCTATGTCAAATTCTAATAATTTAAAAATAAATTTGGTTATTCGAGAAGAAGGGTTTTTCATAGTTTTAAAATATTGTAAACTTGAATGATCACTAAAAACTGTAATTTTTCGACCTACTAGATAATCTTTAAAATAGTTTAATGCAAATACTACTGCTGACATTTCGAGTTCTGTTGTGGAAAAATTTTTCTCACCTCCCTTTAATTTCCTAGAAGCAAATGCGATTGGGTGTCTTTTTCCGTCAGGGTTTTCTTGTTCTAAAATGCCTGAAAGACCCTCTATTGATGCATCTGTAGTGACGAAAACTGGGTATTCGTCCTCAAAATGTGCTAATACGGGTGCTGTTATTATGGCATTTTTTAAAAATTCGAATGCGTGGTTTTCGATATCACTCCACTTAAATTTGTTTTCTTTTTTTGTTAAGTTAATTAGAGGACTTGCAATTTTCGCAAAATTTTTAATATATTTCCTATAGTAACTTGTTAATCCTACGAATGAGCGTACATCTTTTACTTTTTTAGGCACGGGGAAGTTTGAAATTGCTTGAATATTTTTTTCTATAGGTACTATCCCTTTGTTAGATATTTTATGACCCAATAATTCTATTTCAGTTTTGAAAAATACGCATTTATTTGTTTTTAATTTTAATCCTGCTTCGTCTAATCGAATAAAAATTTCTCTCAGTCTTTTTAATGCTGTTTCAAAATTCTTCCCAAAACAACAAATATCATCTAAATAGGCCACCATAGTTCTATATAGATAGTCACTAAATAAGTTATTAACTATTCGTTGAAAAATTGGTCCAGAATTTTTAAATCCTTGTGGAATTCTTTTAAAGTGATATAGTCCGAAATCTGTAATGAAAGCAGTTTTATTTTTGTCTTCTATTTTTAATGGTATTTGAAAGTAACCTTGAGCCATATCGATAGTTGAATAATATCTAGCTCCTTCTAGGCTTCTAAATAAATCTTGTGATCTAGGAATAGGATGTTTATCACTGATTGTTTCATTATTTAATTTCCTATAGTCTACCAAAAATCGATATTCTCCTTGTTCCTTTTTGGGTATTAAAAATACTGGAGCAGCGTAGCTACTTCGACTAGGTTCAACTATATCAGATGCTATCATTTGGTCTATTAAAATTTTTAATTTTTCTCTTTGTGTGGGTGATACTCTGTAAGGCGGTTGAAATATGGGATTGTTTGATTTTAATTTAATTTCAACTGGTTCGACGTTTGCACAACCAATGTCTAATGGGTCAGATGTAAATAGATGTTTGTATTCGTTTATTAAATCTTTTACTATTTCTCTTTGTTCAGTCTTTAATTCTTTTGAAATTTGTATTACCGTCCCTTGTTTGTCAGTAATCTCGTCAAATTTAATAGTCGTTAAAATGGTTTGTTCTTCATTGTTGGTTTTTTCTGAATTCATAGATTTTTTTATTTTTCCCAATGTCGTACCTTCGTAAACTTGTGTGTATAAATTTGAAAAATTATACACTGGTATTGTTGTGTCATGTGTTTTTAAAATTTTTGTTTTTAATTTTAGATAATATTTTTGACTTAGTATGTCAGCTGGGGCAATGAATATATTTTCTGTATTATTATAATTTTGTTCATTAATTTGTACTCTGATTTTTAAATTTGTTGTGGTTTTTGGAGGAATAATTTTATTTTCGATAATTAATATTTTTCCTTGAGTGTTATCATTTCTTTTTATGTTTATGTGGGTATTTAATACTGATTTATGTGGTTTTATTTCATTCCTAATATTTTTATCATCATGCTTTTCACTATAGTTAATACTGGCTATACATTCTTTTCCCGTATATTCATTTGAATTGCAATTTTTGTGATGGTGGTACCAAATTTCGTCCATTGTTATAAAATCGTTTTTAATTTGAATACTTTTATTTTTAAAATTGATTATTATGTTATTTTCAATATTAAAATCATTTCCTAAAAGTAGTTTGCATTGAAGTCCTCTTATCACAAAAGCATTTATAAGGTAATTATGGTTGTTTATTCTAATTGTTAAATTTATTTTTCCTAATTGTTCTAATTCGTTATTGTCTGCTCCTGTTATTGTAACTCTTTCTTTGGGTTTTAAAAGTTCTTTATTTTCGATTAATGAGTAATCTATACATGAAAGATTCGAACCGGTGTCTATTATCGCATGTTTTTCGATCCCCCTTATTTCTACTTTTATTGATAGTACTCTCTGTTTACGTTTTTTTTCTGTAATTATATTGTTATAATTGTGTCCTATAACTAAATTATTATTTGTTGTTTGTAAACCGTTTTGACGTTCAAAATAGTTATTTATGTGTTTTTTTATTGTATTTGAATCAGGAAAACTAGTGTTTATAGTAATATTAGAAAATGTTCGCGGGTTGTTTGTTTTAATGAAAATGCCGGGTGTCCAATGACAATTTTTGTGAAAAATTCCAATGTTTTGGCGGTTTGGTTTCCAATAAATAATTGCGTTTGTGTTCTCATTTGCTTCGTATATTATAAACAGATTAAGATTAAATAAGTTACTAATAAAAGCCAAGTCATCATCTCTGAGATGGTATCCTGTTTTACAATAGGGTATATTCAACATATTTAATATTTGTAAAGTTATTTTGTATATATTATTATTTTGAAGACAAATCCGCAATGCATGGGCGCCGCAGTCACCATCACGCGGTACGTCGTCCAATTTGTTGAATGAACCAGCCATCAACGCCACTTCATTCTCCAAATTGTCATTGTCATTAGTCATTGAATTATTAATATTATCAGTTTGCGACTGATTAGTGGTTGTGATATTATTGTTTAATTTATTCCCCGGTAATGAAAATATTCTAATTTTAATATTTGAATTTTGAAAGATAAATCTTAACATGCTAGCTATAATTTCCCATTGTTTTTTGTCCAATCCCGCGCATATTTTTGGTAATGCTAATGTACTAATTTTGTTTTCTATACAAAATTGTCTAGTATTTACTAAAGTGTTAAATATGTTTAAGTAGGTGGGTTTATCATAATATTTGTCCTTTGTAATTAAGTATAAAATCCATTTATTATTTAAATTTAAATGAGCTACTTCTGTAATATTTTTCTTTTGACTAATTAGTTTATCTTCATTATTAAATTTATTTTTAAATTCTAAAGCTATACCTCTTGACATATTTAAACATTTGCTGACGCAGTGTCCTATTGCAATATGAGATTCTAAGGAAAAAATGTCGCCTATTAATTCTTCATAGTCGCATGTGAATTTAGTTTGTGTGTTATTATTGTCGAGTAAGAATTTTTGGAATTCTGTTAATGGTATTAAATTACATTGTGAGTAAATTTTTTCGATTTCTAGTTCACTTATCTGTGTTTCGTAATTATTATTATTATTATTTTTATACCAATTCTTAATAAATTCTATGTGATTCTCACTATTTATATTATGCATCCGAGCAAGATTATCCGATTTTTTGTCTAACTCGGGCCTTAATCGTTTTTTTGGTTTATACATTTGTCTGCGTAATGGCCTTTCTCGTTGCATCGATAACACGTTACTCTCTCTGTTTGTTTTTCATAGTCATTTCTATAACGCTCTGGAGTTCTCTCACGGCTGTTATCTCTACTTCGTTGATTCCTGTAGCTATTATAATTGTAATTATCTCTATTTCTCGAATATGACCTGTTTCCGTAATCCTTATAATCGTTCTTATTGAGGTTGTCTTCTCTGTTTTTATTAACTTTTCTCTCGGTGTAGGGACTTTTATCTCTGTAGTTGTTTCTGTTTGTTTCATAATTATTCTCTCTTTTGTAATCTCTGTCTGTGCTATACTCTCTTGGTCTCCTTTCGTAATTTTTTCTCTCAGTGTACGGACTTTTATCTCTATAATCATTCCTATTTGATTCATAATAATTATTCTCTCTTTTGTAATCTATGTCTGTGTTATATTCTCTTGGTCTTCTTTCGTAATATTGCCTCTCTCCGGATCTTCCTCTATTTGTTTGTCTATTTAAGCTTGATTCTCTACTCCGGTAGTTTTGTCTCTCTGGATATGGACTTTTATCCCTATAATCACGTTTCTTACTTAAGTAGTTCGTTTCTCTCTCGTAACTTCTATCTCTCATGTTGTTGAAATTCACCGATTTATTAGTTTTTCCTGTATTGTTCATTTGTACTTTTAATTCATTAAGTTGTGTTTTTAATTCATTAATTTCGTCGTCTCTATTATTAGCATTTTTATTTAGTTGCATTATTTGTTTATTTAAAATTTCACTGTATTCGTTGATATTTGGGTTTCTTGAATTTATTCTATATTTCATTAGTTCATATTTTTTTAAATTTGTTTTTAATTCTTTTAAATTATTATTATCATGTAAAGAAATAGCATGTAATATATTTTCTTTTAGTCCTTTTAGTATATGTGTGCAAATATCTTTCTCACTCATATTATTGTCAAGTTGTATACATAAGTTTTCTATTGCGTTTATAAAACTAATCACTGATTCATTATCTCCTTGTCTCCTATTTTCTAACTCAGTTTTTAGGATTGTATCATAACCTATTGGGTTAAATTCTTCGAGAAATTCTTGTTTTATTCTAGCCCATGTCAAATTCTCACATTTTCTTTCTAAATTCTCTAAAAACATACTAGCTGTGCCTTTCATATATACGGATAAAAACTTTATTTTTTCTGGTTCGCTCCAACTATTTACATCAGCAGCTTTCTCATATTGTTTAAAAAATTTACGTACATCCTCATCTCCGGAAAATGTATCTGGTTTTACAACTATATACTTGCAACTATCCATTTTTAAAATTTTAGTATTTTTATTTTTTTCAGGATTTATAGCGTTTTGAGAATAAATAATTTTAGAATTCTTAGGTATTAAATTTTGACTAATTGTATTTTGGTTATTGCAAAGACTATTAGATTTATCTAAATCTATTAATTGGTAGTCTACCGAAATTTCCTCAGTATTTACGGGAGAACTGGCTTCAGATATTTTTAAAATATTATCAAGTTTATTGGAAACCGACGAAATACTATCGTTTAAGTTTTCACAAATTTTTAAAGATTCTTTCTGGTTAAATAAGAGTTTTTTTTGTATATCTGTATCTGTTAAAATAGTTTCGGGACTAGATTCGGTTAATCCTGCTTCTTTTTCTAACTTTTCGAGATCTAATTTTTGTTCAATTGATTGTTTTATTATTTCATTATATTGATCTTTACCAACAGATTTGTTTATATCATCAGGTTTTAAAATACCTTTTATGAACCTACTTAGTCTTTGTCTTAAATCAGTAGATTTTCCTTCAGAATTTAAATTTTTGCTTTCACAGTATTTTATAAGTTCAGCCTTTTTTAAAATGTAAATGTCTGTTGCTCTGTTAATTTTAGTTGAAATTTCCGAATTAGGATCTTTTAGATCGCTCATTAAGGTATTAGATAAGTTGACAATTTTTGTTAACAGATTATAATTAATATCAGCCGGAAATATTAAATGGTGCAAATTAAAATTTAAATTAAAATTAATAATAATTTAAATTTAACTTATACAAATTAATTAATATTTACGAATTATAATTCTAATTTAAAAACCAACTTATATAACCACATAAATACATATACACATATACATATACACACATATATATATATACATACATACACACACATATATATATATATATATATCATATATATATATATTATATATATAATATAATATAATATATAAAACAAATGCCCTATCAATTTATGTGTATTAAATACATATTAAGTTTAACATACGAGTAGAAGAAAATTATTAAGTGAAATTTATATAAAATATTTTCCTATCTTATTATCAAAGAATAAGGGAAAATTCAAAGAGAAAAAAAAAATCCGAATAATTATGTCCAATACTTATTACATATTTTTTTTTTTTTTTTTTTTTTTTTTTTACAAACCTTTTTAAAGTTACTCTAGTTAAGAGTCAAATGACAGTTCGTTGAGAATCAGTATTTCATGCGTACCAAAAAAAAATAAACACTATTGGTACATTTTACTAGTACTTAAAAAATTAACACACACTTGTACCACGGCAGTACAAAAAAAAAATCGAAGGAGAAAAAATCTAATCACACTGGCTGTGCTAACACACACAAAAAAATTTTTTTCGGTACCTTGTGTAAAAGTAACGAGTCTACGTTGGGCGCCACTTTGTCGTATACGCCACGCAAAGGCTTGACGTATAACAACACAAAACAAGGTGTTTATTGGTTTAGCACACTCTAACCGTTAAACAAGCATGTAAGGAAATACCTATTAATTGGCCCGGACGACTACCTTCTTAAGTGACAAAGAATACAATCTAGCACTGCTTAATAGGATAGTCGAAACAGGTTTCTTTAAAAGGCTTACTTTCCCTTACAGCTCTAAAGTTATTTTACACTCGAAACAACTGACAAAGAAAAAGATCTAGCACTGGATGTTTCGAGCGTGAGGTAACCTTTACCTAAACGATATTGTACTTCTCTCCTCAAACTGACAAAGAAAAAGATCTAGCACTAGATTGAGGTTTGAAAATACAATATGTTTTAAACACCGTTTTTGTTTAAATGTCCCAACTTTCTCATGTACTTTTCACAAGTACAAAAATAGAAAAAGATTAAATATAAACACTTTTTAATTAAACACAAAAATATTATTATTACAAAAACAAAAGAATTGCCGGTCACCTCACTGGTAAATCGAG
Organism: Therioaphis trifolii; assembly: GCA_027580255.1. Lineage (NCBI taxonomy): Eukaryota > Metazoa > Arthropoda > Insecta > Hemiptera > Aphididae > Therioaphis > Therioaphis trifolii. Next base: position 76,175,900 of record CM050405.1, read on the forward strand.
CAGCGTTTCGGCCTCTACAACGATGGCAGCAGAACGAACCATCACCACGTCTTACGGAGTCGTTTTATTCTGTTGCCATCTATCTGGTCATCATTTTTGAAGGTGGTGTGTGTATTCGTATGTGTACGTGTGTGTTTGCTGACAATATATATTTATTTTATTTTATAACAATAATTAAATAAAATTGGGTGTTCGGTATCATTTATGTGATGATACAACAGGCAATACTTTTGAACAACAACTGATTGATCTTGAAACTCGAAAACTAGCTGCATTAACTGAATCACCCGCTCCAGATGACGAAGATATGCATTTTTTTAAATCCATTCTTCCGTATTTTAAAAAAATGAGCCCCATCCAAAAATTACGAGTGAGAAACGAGATTCAAAATATTTTGATACGTGAAAGTGTACCACCACAGCAATACTTCGGCTCAACAAATTCACATAACCAAAATTACATTATTCCATCAGCCTCTACCGTACATCCAACATACACTTCCATACCACCAAATTTCCAGTATCCAGACGACACACATTCTAGTATTTAAAATTAAAATGTATTTTTATAATTTCTTATTTCAAAAGTTAAAAGTTTTTATTTTTTATTTAATCATTACAGTGTTAATTTAATACTGCTATTTAGTTATTTTTTATAATTTATTATTTTTAAATTTAAAAGTTTTTATTTTTTATTTAATTAGTATAATACTGCTATACAGGAATCTAGTTTAGTTTAGTTAAATTAGTTTTATATTTTAATATATTATGTTTTTGTTAATATAATATCAAAACTTTTAATCATTTTGATTTGTTATTTATTAAACTAATGTGCTTACCTTAAAGTAATAATCAGTCTCTCTTCCACAGAAATTGGTATTTTAAAATTGGTTGTTTTATGATAACATTCATTTTCAATTTCCTCTTTTATGTAGTCGAAAGTACTTGTACTCATTCGTGTGTAAGAACAGAATAAATTATCATCAGCTCGAAGCTCTGAATACAAATGATGAAATTCGCCAAAATCAAACCTATCCTTATAAATTTGATGCGGCGGATTACGTTTGCGTTTTTTTTTCAAAATAAAAAGTTTAGCCGCCAAACTTTCGGATAGTACAATTTTACGTTGTTCGGTGGTTAACGACATGTTAACAACAGGAAATAAAATGTACAACTGCCTACAACTTCACAAGTAACAACCTCCTGCACGTTGCACGTGAGAATTCATCGACGTCAATTTTGCCAACAATATGTTGCGTTGCGTGCGTTGCGTTGCGGGCGAACGCATAAACGCAACGCACGGATTCAGTTAGGACATAGCGTAAGGCTTGGTACACACTTGCGTTATTTTGACGTGCAGCACCGCTGCGTCATTGTAATTGCGAGGCGTTTAATTATTTATAAATATATTGACCGATACACACACACGTCTCCGTCACCGCGCGTTATCGTATGAGCTCGCATGAGACAAAAATTACTCCGATAACGCAACGTCAAAATATCATAAATGCGGCGTCTCATTACATAGCGATTTATTGATCGATACACACGTGCGTGTTTTTATTGTAATAATGACTTCGAACACACAATTTGAAATTTTTGACATCGAACTTTTTATCGCGGAAATACAGAAGAACCCTGAAATTTGGAACTTGAGTTGTGAGTCATATCATGACAGGGTGAAAAAACGATCGGCTTGGATTAATAACCTAACGGCGTTGAAAAATGTCCCCTGGAAAGCCTTGAATCGGTAAAGGGATGTACCCAGTAACGCCCATTTTTCTTCCAAAAATAGTTTTTATAAACTAAATATGCAAAAACTACCCATTTTCGGTTGTACACTTCCATAATCAGTAGTCACTTCGCGTAGTGTGACACTATTGTCGTAGTTCAAGAAAAAACGTCGGTGTTCAGCGGTGCCGCACGTCAAAATAACGCACGTGTGTATCGAGCCTAATAACATATGACACCGTACGATATTAAAAACAAAAAACCTTTTTTTTTAAAAGCGTGTTGTATTTGTTATTTTAAAAAACCAAAATCTTCAACTTCGACCAAAGGTAGCGTGGTTTTTTACAACGAGTTCAAGTCGAGTTCTGATGCTGGAGGTCCGGTGCAGGTGTAGTAGTGGCCGGTAGGACGGAGCCGAGATTGTAGCGGTTAATAGTGGTCTTGCAGTGGCGAAAGGCGACGACGTTCGTTTTGTCGGTTGACGGCCGTGATACCGCTGAAATCGTAATGTATTATGAGTCCCGTGTTATCAATTGAAGCAACAAGTCGCCGCATATGATAACTGATAACGGCTAACGAGAAGATATTAATAGTTATTGAAATTGATTGAACTCTTATCAAACTCGATCGGGAACAGGAAAATCTGTCAGGGTTAATGTTTATAGAAGACTTTTTGTACTGGAATAATTATAATATTACATTGTACGCGGGTAAGTGCTGGGCAGGGCGGGACTTTTTTCTCGGCAGAATCCCGGGAAACCGAGGAGACAACAGACTGAACTGGTTGGGGGCAGACTAGGGGGCAGAGGGTGCCGGACCGATCGTAAATCACCTGGACGAACGCGAGTCGCTCGGTCCTACAGCCCTGGGCCTTCGGGCGCGACGTCGCACTTGCGAGACGGACAACGGCGGCGGCGGCGTCTGGGCGTGCACTTTCGGCTCCGGGATCTGCGCCGCCGGCTGCTACTGCGTCTGGACCTCCGCCGGGCGCAACTGCGGCTCCGGCTCCGACGGCGACGACGAGAGCTCCGCTGACGTTTCCGGACGGGGCAGCTACGTCTGCTCCGGCGGCGGCGGCGACGACGGCTGCAGCTGGCGTCCTCCAACTCCGTGTCGTCCGCGCCGGACCCCACGCTGTCGGCGTCCTCCTGCTCGGCCTCCGAGTCGTCGCCGGCCATCGTCGCGGCGCCCGAGTCACGGCCCGTCGCCCAACCGGTGGTCGCCAGACTGCGGGCCCGGCGGCGGCGACGGCTGCGTCCGCGACGGCTTCGTCTGCGACGGCTTCGTCTGCGACGGACCCGGGCGTCTTGCGTCCCGCCGCCGCCGCCGTCGTCGTCTTTCGCGCCACGGCGGCGTCTGGTCGACGGCGTCTCGTCCGCTCCGGACGCGAGCCGCGACGTCTCGTCGGCGGTCCGCCGTCCGTCCGTCGCCCGTTCCGCGGCGTTTTCGTCTTGCGCTGCGTTCTTGTTGCTCATCGTGCCCAAATGAAACGATCTGTTCGGGATTCTTGGTCGACACTGACCGGGTCTCGGCGTTTGCTCGGCGACGTACAGACCACGAATGAACATCGACGTCCGGCCGCTTGTTGTTGATCTCTGGTTGCCGAGGCTTTGGCGTTATTGACGTTTCGGTCGTTTTAGATTGTGCCACAACCGTATTCGTCGTAAAATCCAATACGTACCGCGATCAAGGCCGACTCACGCTACGTCCTAGGTGAATGCTATTTTGCGGGCGGGCGGGCGAGCGGCCGAGCGACTGGGCAACGCGATATTCTACGCGAGCGAGCGGGTGTCCTGGTTGCCTGTGGGGTCGGCAAGCGCGAATGTATCTTATAGTTGTTAATACTGTATTTTTTAGTTGGCGGTTGTCTGTTGTGCAAGTAGTTTATATCTTAATTGTTAATTATACTATATTATTTATATACTTAATAATGGATCCGAGTAATGCAATTCTCTATGAAAATTCACTACTAAAATACTATGCTATGAAGAAACAAAAAATATTGAATAAAAAGAAACAGCAAAGAAAAAAGACATACCAAATTTATCAAAATTTCTACTTGAGAATCCATATTTATTACTATCAATTTAAATAATAACAAATAACAACAATGTACACATACAACAACTGTAGTCTACACTCTAGAAATGAGAAAATAGTGCCAGTCGCTCGCGTCAGAAACAAATTAATTTGTTACAACGCGAGCGATAATATTATTATCGCCCGCCCGTTTACGATATAAATAGGACATTCCATATAATAATTCTATTTTGAATTTTATCGCGTCGCCCGCCCGCAAAATCACGTTCACCTAGGACGCAGCGTTATAGTTGCGCTTCTGGATCGAAGTTCGCACCCCATCCCCTCCCCAGAAACAATAATTATAAGTGTAAGGCTCGGATTTACATGTACAGTAGAACCTCATTAATCCGGACCTCATTAGTCCGGACTTCGCTTAATCCGGACAGCCGTTTATAATACGTAAATAAGAAATTACGCTAGTTTTCCCCGTAGATTAAAATAAACATGAAAACGAGTTCTACAAATTTCCCATAAATGCGGGTTATTGCGATAACATATTTATCAATACCAATTGTCATTAAAGTTATCTAATTACATATAATCTATTTATATATATGTATTATGTTTACGTATATGTTCGGTACGTCAGTCGGTTGCTTGATACGCTTTGGAGTGTTTCGTACCTTTCGTATGTGTTTTTGTTTTGAAAGTGTGTCTTAATACTATGTATGTAATGATTATATGTATGGAATACAATTATGTATTTATCTACTATATTTTTTAATAATATATGGTTTAATAATTTACGATTTTTGGTTATTTTGTTTAATCCGGACTTTCATTAATTTGGACAACCTAGAGCCCCAATTAGTCCGAATTAATGAGGTTCTACTGTATTTATGAAACCAAAGTATGTATTTATGCTATCAAAATATTTACATAAATATGTGCTAAAAAACTCAAAATATGTATTTCACTAATATGATTAATTTTCACATGCAGTTAATATTAAATTTCGTATATTAATTATCTTGATTACAATTTATAACATGCATTTTAAAATTTTCAAAATCAAAATATCTTCGATTTGGTCGTAAAACTGCCTTATACCGACTAAATGATCTTTCGACCTCCACTGATGTTATTGGACAGTATTGCATTTTGACTATATGTCTGAAGGAGTAAGTTCTTCATCCAAAGAAACTTCAGAAGTACGACTAGTAAGAAAATTTTGATAGCTTTCATTTGTGCAAAACAAAATTTTTTTGGTAGAATATTTTTTACTTTGGTATTTATAATTTCGCCAATTTCTCATTTTATTTTTTGGAAAAAATGGAATTATTGATAAATAATATGTAAAAACATGTACTCATGGCAAAATATGTAAAAATATGTGACATAAAATATAGTCCATTTCATTGGAAATCTCTAGGGACAAATTTATCACTTACCAAAATTAATTTATCAAGTCACAGTAAAAATATGTATTTACATAATAAATCCGAGCCCTAATTTATTATAACACCTAAAAACGTACTAAAGGTTAATTTCAGAGCTTTAGCTGGTAACTTATTGGAATTCATTATTTATCGTTTATCTTAATCATAACGACGCAATATCAAAACATCATCAGACATCGGCGTCGGATCTAGGAAATATGACGCGCCGAGGCCAATAAAATCGCAGCACACTTAAGTAGATGGTTCGGGGTGTGCGGGGTCAAGAATTAATATAAAACGGAATACTGTGCGTCGACGACGTGTTGGCATCGGCGTTCTACGTTTTAAATAACGAATGAGTGGTGGAATGACTGTGTGATACCTTTTTTTCTTTTGGAAAAATTTTATAATTTTAACTTGCATATTTTATGTTCATGAGTCGTGACTTTTCATGAACTTAATAGCGCCCTCATTCTAACAGCGCCCGGGGCAGGGATACCCACTTGCCCCTCTCCCCTAGATCCAGCACTGTCAGAAATACAAACTTAAACGTAGTTAAACTTCGACAAAACATGGTATTTTCAAATTTGTTATCGATAAATATGTCAATTTTGGAATTGACATAATTTTTTCGATCTTTCGTAAAATACCAATCAATATACTATTAATATGTGCTAGTGGAATGTTCGAGTTTCTAGCAATAATAATTTTCGAGTCATAATAAAACGACCAAAATCAATTTAGTGAAAGTGTTGTTTACGGCAAATTTTACCGTTTTTACTAGGTTTTGCGACCGTTGTTTTCCACGCACGGAAAAACTATCGAGAACAGTAAAAAATTACATGTTTTAAGTACTATCTAGTTCAAAAATTTCTGATCTATGAAGTTTCTGAATGAAACTTTTAAAGCATTATTATTATCCGAAAAAGTGTTTATAGAAACAAATGAAAAAAATTAAAAACATCATTTTAAAACCAATAGATTCTTGGCTTCACTCAAAATCTAAAAAAAAATATAGTGTTTATAAATTTAACCGTTTTTAGTTAGTCAGTATGTTTTTTCATCAAGTCTGTTTCAAACTTTTCTTGTTTGAAAAATGAGAAATTCTTCTTCGTCAAAAGATTCAAAACATGTTATTCTATCTGAATCCAATGTTTCATAATCATTGGATGGACCTTTTTTTTTTTTTTAATATACATTTCAAGTTGAAAAGTGACACACAAATAGTTGATTCCTTAAAAATCGTATAATAATTTACTGAAACACTTAAAAAAAAAAAAAATCCCAAGTCATGATTTTTGAAGTTATTTCATTGTCGTTGGTTATGTGGGTAAGTGTATAAGTATTACATTTTCAATATTTTTTGTCAAATATTAAAAATGTTGTTGAAAAACGACGTTTTTATTATGATTCTCGATGAAGTGATATTTTTTTGTATGATATCGAGTCTGTAATCTGATTAAAATTAATTGTCACCGTGTTCTAGGTGACATTTACACGTTATTATTATTGCATTTATTTTATTTTATTCTTATACTGTTTCTATTTTTACAACACTTATGCTTATTGTAAAATATTATATTTACAGATTGTATACTAAAATTTATAAACGCCAAAAAAAAATAAAAAATTATAATTTCATAACTACTGTACCTATAATGATCACCTTAATTTGTATATGAATCCTAATTTATGGCAGAAAAGGCGTAAATAAGTATGGTATTAATTTCGTGACATTTAATGGATCTATTGTAATTTCGAAATCGTTTGGACGATCATAATCTACACAGAACACTTGCAACCAATAACCAACCCGTTTACGCAACGAACAAAATGGGTGGAAAATTGCCTTGCACATTTTTCATGATGGAACACTCGATGGTAGACGATATTATAATTTTTTATTAAATGAATTACCTATGATGCCTGACGATATGTCTTTAGTTCTACGAGAAAATATTATTTGTCAACACGATCGAGCTCCAGCTCACATTGCTCTCGTAGTTCAAGACTGTTTAAACGCACAGTTACAAAATCGATGGCTCGAAACTTACGGACCTATTGAGTGGCTACCACCATAGGCGTCATTACGGGGTGGCAAGGGGTAGAAGTTGCTACCCCACCCATTTATGTGTGTTTTGATATTTCAATTGTAAATTAAGTTCTGAGATTAATAAAACATTTTTACCTTATTTTTATGAACAATTAACCTAGACTTATCGATACACCGATTGCTCTATCCCTTCATAAGATTTCAAACGAATTAAAAATATTATTCAAGATGCTTGCTACCCCGTGAATTTACTCCGAAAGACGCCCTTGGCTACCACGATTACCTGATCTTACGGCACTAGATTTTTTTTTTTTTTAGATCTCTGAAGAAAAATCGTGTATGCCGACCGTCCTATAAATCTTCAAAATTTAAAAGATAAACAACAGCATGCAATCAACTGACTGATGAACAAATTACACCTGCAGAAAATAAAGAATTTATGGGGCATGCTGAATCGTGTTTTTTGCACGGCGGACAACAATTTGAACAATTTATACGTTAAATTAATTAACGACTAAATAAAATGATAACTTTTATGTGAACCGGAATTTATTGTTAATTACTTATGAATCCCAATAAATCCATTTATTGTAACGAATTAAATAAAACTTATTTACGTCTTTTCTGCTGTAAGTTAAGATTTATATACAAATTAAAGTGGTTATTATACAGTAGTTATGAAATTACAACTGAAATATATTTAAAATTACAAGAGGAAACAAATTCAATTTTTAGACTTCAAACCACACGTAACACGCGAATAGGCCAGAACAATAAATTTCAATTTTCACCATAAATAATATACCTGAATAACTTCCATCCTTAATAATTTTCCGATATTATCACATCGTTGTGATAACAATTTATAATTTACTAAATTATCTTTGGCCGTTCCTCGTTTTTATTTGAGAAATCCCAAAATTTTTAAAACGGAATTGCACACCACTAACTATGGTTACGCAGCATTGATCGTGATTGTCGATCTATCAATTTGTCAAATGTTGATATTTATTATGATTCTTTGTCGTCTATAATTCAAAAACTCAAGACTTTTTAGTCTTACATTTTTTGTTCTTTTTATCTTACTTTGTATTGACGTTACCCTGTAATTACCTAAATTTTGTTCTGTACTACGAGTAGGTATACCTGCAATGCCCCCGAGGCGAAGAAAATTAAATAAATAATAATATTTAATTGAAGAATTGTTTATGATATAAAATAAACACGTTTATTTTATTTTTCGAAATTTCTATTCATAAAAAATATTTTTAGAAAGGTATGGGCCCCGGAACTTGTAACCTTTCATCTAAAAAAAACCTGTGGACTGCCCTATAATATTGCTAGAAACTTGTCCACTGTATGTCATGGACACATTTTTATATTTAGTTACCGAATTCATCCCCTCTCTCTATTATAATTTATATTATATTAGAATTAAAACAGTTTTTTATCAAAACTACTCCCTACAAAACCATGGCTGATACCCATCCAGTAGCATCATCTACTCAGGCTCAATGTTCTTATCGGGGGCGACCCGAGAAACAACGTGATCCTAACGCCAAAAATTAATGGCGTTCACCCAAGCCACGCGCTCCCGGTCCTAGCAAGCCTAGGCCCTATCAAGTGCGGTTAGAGCAACAGTAAGTGCACTACCACCTGGCGCTTACCCATCCTTAGTTACATACTAGGATCGTCAACCCGGAGAGAATCTATTGGGTTTTAAACCTTTAGGCTCCCGAGTTCCAGAGGCGAAAGCCTTTGCAACGCAACTGGGTATAACCCCTGACGCGTTCCCTAGTGATCCAGTTAACACTGAATTCAACCTAGATTTTATTTTTAAAATCTCCAAGGTCTTGTCTCGTACCAAGACTTTCAAAGTTACTGATGTAACTTTCCGTACACTAGCCGACGTCGGTTCAGTGTCCCAGCTCGTCATGTCCAGACCTAGCATCACGCCAGGCATGACTTGCGCCAGAGGTGAGCAAAGAGCTACTTCTGTTGCCAATGAGAGTTTATCTACATTTGGTACCGCCCTTTTCTTTAATTCTCAGCTATATAAAGATTAATTTTATATAATAAAATTAATATTAACATTAAATTTATATTAACTTTCCTTAATATTTAATATAGCTCGAGAAATTAATTATTCAAGAAAGAGAAAAAACAAAAAACAATAAATTAACTGTGTAGCAATAATTAATTGTTTTGAACCAAGATATGAATATGCTACAAAAGCACAAGAATATTATAATTATTTATTTGACATAAACATCAAATAAGTGTTTTTGCTCAGTACTCGCATACAACGTTTTACACGTAGCTATTAAGATTTTATTATGTACAGAAACTTGTTACACATTTAATGATAATTCAGAATTCCTGCTTCAAAAATTGGTTAAAGAATATCCTTTGTTATTTGGAGAACATTTTGTATCGTATAACGTACACAGTTTAATTCATTTACCTAAATTTGTAAGAATTCATGGGTCGTTAGATAATTTTAATAGTTTTCGATGTGAGAATTATTTACAGAAACTGAATAATAGTTTAAAATCGACAAAATATTCTCTTCAAGAAATTCACAACAGATTAATAGAAAAACAAAAGTTAGAGCTATCTCAGCTATACGAGGAGTCTCCCAAAATGTACACCATATTCAATGAAATTGAGCACAATATGCATTCTTCATTTTATTGTATGAATGATTAACTCTTTGAAAATAAATTTTTAATTATACTAGATTAACATATGTAAACATATCTAAAGAAAAAAAAAATTTATTATTAAAGTATAATTCTTTAGTTGTAGTAATTAAAATTATAGAAAAAAAACTAGATAATAATATATATATATTTTCTTGTAAAAAAGTTCTTAAATTTTAAAGAGTTTATTGGAAAACCATTTACATCCATACATGTTGGCAGTTGGCATGTATTTAATAAATATAAATTTACTATCTAATAGTAATCTTATTAATATTTCAGATGTTAAATATAAATTATTCTATTTAAAATTATCTTATAATTCAGTAATGACTACGTTGTGTCCTTATAAAATCCTATATTATGTATCTATTGCTTTTTAAATGTATAATTTTTGATTTTTGTTGTTTAAGAAAATATATATACAATATTGTTAAATGCATATCTAAAACATTTGTTAAAATGTTTAATTAATTTTTTATGTACTAATTTTTATTTTTTTTATATATAAAAGCTAATATATATTAAAATATATAACTATTTTAACTATGCACCTATTTATATTTTTCTTTAATTTACTGTAATAAACAAAAGATTTTTCCGAATCAGTTATTTTGTTAAAATATGTTTTATACCTAGATTAAATTCTTATTTTAAAGTAATTATGATTGTCACTCAGGCGTGTACTCAGAACTATTTTCCTAAGGGAGTTTGACTTAAAAAAAAAAAAAAAAAATTGAATGTGATTCAAAAAAATATGTATGAGTAAATCAGTATTTTTATTTTTTAAACTTTCAATTTCAGGGAAGGTTTGAACTCCTAATCTCCCTTGTACATACCCCTGGAATCACGTGAGTGATAATTTGTTCTATAAAATGTAATCACAAAAGTATTTAAAAGGTAAACATGTTAAGTATTTCAATTATTGTAATAGCATCTATTTTTTGCATGAAATTATTATCTATGAATACTGCACCTTTTATAGGTGGGATAGAGGGTTTCTGAAAATACCTACAAAGTTACAAAGTAAATCATAATTGGAACATGTATTATTTTAAACCATTATTTGAAAGTACCTGAAAACGTCCCTGGATAGATTTTAGGAAATATTTCTAAAGTGTTTCAAAAACACTATTCTGGTAATATAAGTTTGACAACAGTTATATACATAATGTTTTATACATTGTTACAAACAACATGGCATATTGCGTTTCTGTGATGGTTTTGGAACTTATTGGTAAGTTACACAGGAACGTTCCATGTTTTTTAAGAACTCAATTTTTATGGTCGACCTATCACGATTAGTTTGTAGCTGCACAAACATCCATCGCAACTTAAGCTCCATTCGACCAACGTATGTAACAGTGCACGTGTAAATAATGACATGACATCGTACGATATTAAAAACAAAAATATTTTTTAAAAATCGTGTTGTATTTATAATTTAAAAAACCAAAATCTGCAGCTTCGTCCACTTATAGCGTTGTTTTTTACAATGAGATCGATTCGAGTTCTGCTGCTGGAGGACCGGTAACAGGTGTAGTAGTAGCCAGTAGGACGGAGCCGAGATTGTAGTGTTTAATAAACTTGCAGTGGCGAAATGCGACCGAGTCCGGTTTGTTGGTTAACGGCCGTGATACCACTGAAATCGTAATGTGTTATTAGTCACGCGCTATCAATAAAATCAACAAGTCGTATATGAAAACTGATAACGGCTAACGAGAAGATATTAATTGTTATTGAAATTGATTAAACTCGAATAAAACTCGATTCGGAATAGGAAAAGCTGTCCGTAATTTATCAAAAGTATACATTTCATAGTCCACCCTGAAAACATGACTTTTTTTAAACTAAACTAAAAAAAAAAAAAAAAATGTAAAATTGCTAACACTTTTCCCCGGCAATATTTAATATTTGATTTAAAACTGATACTGTAAATGATTGATTAGATAAACTGATAAATAACGCTAAATCGTACAAATATGACATGTTATCATTTTTAAAACATGTTGCACAAATGCAACAGTACGCAGCATTTAAGGGTTTAGTAGACTTTTTGTACTGGGATATAATGACATTCTACGTCGAAAGGGTAGGGCGAGAAATTTAATTTTTCACGGCGGGCCGAGTCTGAGGCTTATTTTTCGACGTCGTGGGCCTACGTTTTCCAAGGGAAACTAAACTGGTTCGGTCGACACTTTTTCCGTAAGGTAGAGTGTACCGAACCGATCGTAAATCACCTGGACGAACGCGAGTCGCTCGATCCTACAGCCCTGGGCCTTCGGGCGCGACGTCGCACTTGCGAGACGGACAACGGCGGCGGCGGCGTCTGGGCGTGCACTTCCGGCTCCGGGATCTGCGCCGCCGGCTGCTACTGCGTCTGGACCTCCGCCGGGCGCCACTGCGGCTCCGGCTCCGACGGCGACAGCTCCGCCGACGTTTCCGGACGGGGCAGCTACGTCTGCTCCGGCGTCGGCGGCGGCGACGGCCGCAGCTGGCGTCCTCCAACTCCGTGTCGTCCGCGCCGGACCCCACGCTGTCGGCGTCCTCCTGCTCGGCCTCCGAGTCGTCGCCGTCCGTCATCGCGGCGCCCGAGTCGCGGCCCGCCGCCCAACTGGTGGTCGCCAGACTGCGGGTCCGGCGGCGGCGGCGGCGGCGACGGCTGCGTCCGCGACGGGCCCGGGCGTCTTGCGTCCCGCCGCCGCCGTCGTCGTCTTTCGCGCCACGGCGGCGTCTGGTCGACGGCGTCCCGTCCGTTCCGGACGCGAGCCGCGACGTCTCGTCGGCGGTCCGCCGTCCGTCCGTCGCCCGCTCCTCGGCGTTTTCGTCTTGCGCTGCGTTCTTGTTGCTCATCGTGCCCAAATGAAACGGTCTGTTCGGGATTCCGGTCGACACTGACCTGGTCTCGGCGTTTGTTCGGCGATGTACCGTCCACGAATGAACATCGACGTCCGGGCGCTTGTTGATCTCTGCAGTTGCCGAGGCTTTGGGTTTGTTATCGACACGCGTCGTTATTTTATATCGTGCCACAATCGTATTTTCGTAAAAATCTAAATTTCGTACTCACCAATTAAATAATTTTTTATTTACTGTTACTAAAAAATCTTCAATGTCGTTCTTACAAATTGGATTACGGTCTTTAAATGAGATTCCTATAGAATTATTGATTATTTCAAATTATTCGTATTTTAAATATAAATTAAAAAATTGGTTTTACAATAATCTTTAAATGTCTAGCATTAAATTTCTTTTTTACTATTGTATTAATTATTATTATTATTATTACTTTTGGTCTTATATGAGGTTTCTTATTATCTTTCATTATTATCACGGCTACTAAAAAAAAAAAAAAATTTACTCTTACTCTACGACACGAGGTTTTACCTCAGTGTAGAATAATGTCTAGTTAATATTTGTCTTTGTTATATCATGTATTTGTCTTGTAACTAGAATCAAATAAATAAATAAATACACACACCGACGCACCGTTCGATTCGCTAGTTTTGGATCATAGGTTCCCCCCCCTCGTCACACCGACTTAAAATAATTTATTTAAATTTATTGATTTGACGCTTTCCGATTATATTCTTCGTCGTCAGAATTGTATCATGTTTTATTCGAGCTGGATTTTTCGTATTTATTTATCGTATTTTTTCCATTGTTTTCCGTTTTATATTCGAATCGTATATGAATTTGTTTTGCACACAGAAATACATGTTTTTTCGATACTCAGAGAACCACGATTTCCGAAATTCTTTCTTTGAGAGTAGTACTTTTTATTAAGTACCGATTATTGTGCAACAACAGACTCGTCTCGCGATTCCAAGACTCTACGTTTTGTAATTTAAACTATATGTAATATAAACTATATATTTAAACTCAGGGGTGTTCCCATAGGGCAGGGGTCGGGAACCTGCGGCTCCGGAGCCGCATGCGGCTCTTTAACATGCAACCTGCGGCTCTTTAGATAATTATCAATATAGATTTATCCGTAAAATATAAATTATATTATACGTTTTATATTATGTTACGTTATTATATCAAACGTTTTCAAATATGAACTTTATTAAGAATAAATTAAGAAATCAACTAAATGATATCAGCCTTGATGCTTGTTTGAAGTTGAAAACTACAAATTAGGTACTCTCCAGAATTGAATAAGCTGTCTGGAGAAATTCAGTGTAAAAAATCCCACTAATATTAAATAGATACGTTATTTTGTGTTTTTTTGTGTTTAATTGAATAATATTATACTTGTATAAACAATAATAATAATAATAAAATAATGAATTCATGAAATAAAGTTTTTCTATATTTTCTAAATTTAAGACGTATTATTATGTTTTTATTTTATTGCCTACTAAAAAAATGTTGTTTAAACCTGTGCGGCTCCCTGGATATCATAGTTTTGTATTTTTTTAAAAGAATGGCTCTTTCCTGCGAAAAGGTCCCCGACCCCTGCCATAGGGTATACTACATATACGCCGTATACTCTCAAGATATTTTGGTAGAACTATGGGTATACTGCGTATACTCTCAAATTATATATAAAAAAAAAACTGGTTTTGGTTACTCATGCTACGAAAGTAAATTTCGTCTATGTTTGAAATCACATTTTTGCCATTTATACTTCAATTATTATTTATGACGCTGACAACGGAAATATGACACTTATATCTTACAATATAAGTATCCACTCATAGAGGTAAAGAAAGAAAAGAAATAGACGACGAAAATAATATGCAGAAATTATTTTTTAACAATTTATTTAATTAAATTTTTTAGTATTTGTATATTTTCATGTTTTATTGACTTATAAAGGTAATTTCAAGCTGTTTTTTAAAAGTTTGATTTTTTTTTTCATATTTTTAACACATCCTTTATAATTATAGACCACAGTAAAAATATTTGTATATTATTAAATATTTCTAATCACTGATTTTATTTAAAATATGTACACAAAATTTAAATATATTAACTATTTGGTCATACCACGTCCCAGTTTTTTGCAATTTATAAATAAAATATAGTATATTAACAAAAAAAATTGAAATTAAAAAATTATAAAGATAACCTATTTACATATTTATTTTAAACAACCAATACAATTTTTACACTCATATTACTTCGTATTTGAAGAATATCTTTGCCTCTTTGAAAAAAAACTTCGTTTTGTCGATTTTCTTTTATACACGTGTTGAGTTTCACGGTGCAACATCCAACAATAGTCTGCCATCATGGTAACACTCCAACGCCCTTGGTAGCGTCTCTCCATTTTTTTTATATCCTGGTGAAATCTTTCGCCTTGTTCCTCGCTAACGTCTCCCAAATTTTCTGGAAATTTGTCCAAATGTGAATAAAGAAAATGCATTTTGATACTCATGTTACAACCCAAGGTACGATAGTTTTCTAACATAGAATTTACAATAGTTTCGTAATTTTCACTTTTAATATTTCCAAAAAAATTGTTAATTACTTCCTTAAATGAAATCCAAGCATTTTTTTCAATAGTTGTCATCGAATTTAAAAATTCATTGTCTTTGCATAATGTTCTTATTTGTGGGCCTACGAAAATACCCTCTTTGAGCTTAGCTTCGGAAAGTTGTGGAAATTGTTTGCATAAATATTGAAAACAATTTTTATTTTTATCTAATGCTTTTACAAATTGTTTCATTAGACCCAGTTTTATGTGTAACGGTGGTAATAAAATATTTTTGGGGTCGACCAATTTACTTCGTAAAATATTTTTATCTCCTACAATAAGGTTATTTCTTAAAGGCCACTGTCTTTGAGTCCAATGTTTGTCACGCGCTCGACTATCCCACTCTCAAATGTAACACGGAAATTTTGTATACCCATGTTGTTGACCAAGTAGCATACATATTATTTTTAAATCTCCACAAATCGACCAATTGTGTTCTAAATATTTTATTTTTTCTAGAACAAACTTTAGGTTATCGTAAGTTTTTTTAAGATATACTGAATGGGCTACTGGCACAGATGCTAAACAATTGCCATTATGTAGTAAAACTCCTTTTAAACTCCGTTTACTTGAATCAATAAACAGTCGCCATTCATTTTTTTTATATTCAATATTTCCTAATTTATTAATCAACTTGGGAATATTGTTACAATATACTAATGATTCATCTTGAGTAAAATATTGAACATACTCATGTTCACGATTTCTATAAAAAGATGACAATGTGCCTGGTGCTAATAAGTTTTTGTTATGAAGTCTCGAAGCTAAAAGTTCTGAGGCATCTTTGGGAAGATCCAAATCCCTTATAAGGTCATTTAATTCACTCTGTGTGAAAAGTTCAGGTGTATTACAAGATTCTTCAAAATAATCAGAATTATTCGAATCAATATCACTGGATTCAGATGTTAAAATAGTATCAAGATTGACTGGAGGTAAAGGTATGGGTATAGTGGGGCCATGGGGCATGGGTCTTATAGCAGATCGAATGCCATCGGGATAAATAATATCTTTCTTATTTTTTATATTAAATCCTTGTACATTACATGAACTAAAATAACAATCATCGCCATGATTTTTAGGTTCACGCCAAACCATTGGTATTCCGAAACGTAAAGCTTTCTTCTTACCTTTAGTCCAATTTCTAAGGTCTTCGACGCAAATTTTACAAACTTTATGAGGTGCCCATGATTTATCCTGATCTCCAATTTTTATTCCAAATATGCATAATATGCATTTTTCACGAATGGAGTAATATTTTGAATTTGTTTCTTCACCATAAACTCGCCACAAATAAAACAAAAAATGTCTGGACTATTAACGCAGCGTCTTCTTTCCATGTTTATAATATATTTTATTATATTATATCTAATAAAATATTTCTAATAGAACACTGACAATAATATATACTTACTTTTTACTTGTGTATTGAAATTATGACACTATAATAATGATACAAATAAAGTTATAATAAACACATTTATCTCCGAGCTTATTTTATCAGGTTTTTCCTAAATGGCGATATGGTCGTATATATCTAATATAAAAACCACTATATCCTTATTTATTATGATAAAATGATGGATTAAGATATGGTTGTCAATTGTAACTATTTATTAATATATAGTAACGATAACATACGTATAATAAAGAATTAACTTTTCGTAGACTATTTATGCATAATGGTAATTGGTGATAACGGGATAACTTTTGAACTTTACGTGATGGACGAAAAATAATAATATTTTTGAAATCAGCGTCAAAAAAATAAATATAAATCAGCTATTAAATTTTAAACAGTTAAATCTTTGTAGACCTGTGATATTCATGTTTATTACTTTTATTTTAAAAAGATTTATGAGTATTTTTAAATACTTAAAAAAAAGGTTCTATTTTTATCATTCTACCCTCCCTTGTTTAAATCATGGATCTTCACCTTGACTGGAGTCTTAGTATACTCTCAAAAAAAAAAATTGGGAACACCTCTGTTTAAACTATATTCTCTATCGGTCAAAACAGAGCCGATTAATATTCGAGTGGTGATCATATTAGATAATATACATTTGCGATAACTCAAACCTGCAAAAAAACTCAGTGATTTTGGTCGGTTTATCGCAGTAAATCGTATTTCATTTTTCAGCACCACTTGGATATACTTTCAAATCACTCATCATTGTCGAAGCTTAGTTGTGACTTGAACATTTAGTACTTACTTAACATTACAATGCGGTTAATACTAATCATAAAATTATAAAACATTTAAATAAAATCACAAGTGAAATATATTTGAAATTATCAGGAGAAACAAATTCAATTTTTATACTTCAAACCACACGTAACGCGCGAATCGGCCAGAACACTTAATTTCAACGATTACCATAAAATATAATATACCTAATTAATAACTTCCATTTTCAATAATTTTCCGACATTATCGCATTGTTATGATAACAATTGATTATGAATTCAATAATTTTAGAATTGTTTATGGTATAAAATGAACAGATTTATTTTATTTTTCGAAATTTCTATTCATAAAAAATATTTTAAAAAAAGGAATCGGCCCCGGGACTTGTAACCTTTCATCTCAAACAAACCTGTGGACCGTTCATTGTACATGGTTTGTACTTTTACATTTAACGCATTAGCGTGTACGTAACATTTATTTAAAAAATAATTTTTTGTAGGTTGGATTAAAAAAAAAAAATTTATTCAATTATGACACTTACAATAAAGAATGAAAAAACACCATAATTAATTGGTCATTATCTATATCGTGTTTACCATAAATATCAAAAGTAAGTCAGTTTTTATATCCAAAACACTTTGAACTTATAAAATAAATTTGAATTTGGATTTTAAATATTTGGTTTATCAAAAATAAAAATCAATATGTTGAGATGTTATTTGATGTGTCCCTATGAACTGAATTGTCATTCATTAATCATTTGGGTTTCAAATTACCCTTCAAAGACAATGTTGCATGTACGCAACGATGCAGGCGGTTTATACTATAAAATGTTGAAGTTTTCGAACATCGTTGTTGATAAATTACCATGTGCCTCGAAAATAGTTCACACGTTGATTTTTCCTGTTATAATCATTTTATGATGCCATTGCCTGGAACATTTGAAATGTTAACGAGTTCCGGTGCGGATGATACTTCAAAAGCTAATCCTTCCAAAAAACGTGCAAAATGCATTCATCTCAATTTGTGTTAATACTACTTATTATGTATATTCGAATGAGAATTAAAAAAAGTCTATAAACGTGAAATATATTTAATTTATTTACAATTGTCATAACTGTTGACGGTCAACGCAACTAATACGCAACATTTTTTTCTGTGTAATTGGCCATAGCAAACCTTATTTACAATTTTAAATCTCTGACTCCAGAGGCTGCCAAACTTTTCATAGTATTTATTTTTTATTTTTGACGATCCATAATATACTTAAGATTTTTTTTATTTTGTTACGCTTACAGAAAATAAATGAAAAAATATTTACATAAATAATTATGTTCACATTTTATATTGTTACGTCATATATTTAAATAACTAATTAATATGGTGAAAATAATTTCAAAAACGGGCTCGTACCTATACTGACTGCCGCAAAACGCGTTTGAACAACATTGGCTTTTGGAGTTATGACTAAATTCCCAATGTCGATTCAATGAAACTGAAAATTACGCCATTTTCACTCCATTTTCGGCAGTTTTTCGTCTAGCCTGGGAAAGCTATTGAAACGAGAGCTGTATAAACCATTAAAGTATCATTTTCATAAAATGCCTTATCTATGGAATTGCTAAATGAAACTTTTGAACAATATCGAGGTGAACGAAAAGTGTCCCGAGGAAAAAAAAAATTATAAATAAAACCATAAGATCCTTCGCTTCACTCAGAATCTAGTAGATGATAGTAAAATAGTTTAGGCAGGTTGGCACGTGACGACTTACTGTACGTTCAGTTGAACACGACAAATCGTACCTATAGTAAAACGGAACGTGTATGCTTCAAATCGTACGTCGTACGTGTAAACCTGTCTTTATTTGTAGGTAGTATACAAAGTGTCGCTGTGTAACCGTACCTGCAGCAATTAATACCATAACAGTCTGCGGTTCTCGGCTCGGTGATGGTTGACGGTACCTATCTATTATTATCGGCCCATACAACACACTTCTACGGGTTCGAACACGCGTATAAGTCAAAAAACAATTATCGTCACTGATGACGAATCATAGAAATCACGTACTCGGAAACAAAGATTGCAGGCGACAATGAACGGATTATATATTTTATTTCCTTATTCAAACGAACGTAAAATCAATAAGAATTCTTCAATCGAACGCATCGTTTCGATCAAAAAAAATATTATCTTTTAGCAATGCGTTACACAATATTTATAAATATTTAAAAGCGTCATCGAAAACAATAGTTTTTAGTTCTCATCAACAAATAAGGGATTTCCAGACCCCAAAACCACCCCCTAGAACACGCGTCTAGTTTTATTTCATTACTATGTGAAAACATGAAAACGTAAAAAACGTATGGGTTAATTTTTTTAATTTTTATTCAAAAACTTTATTATTAATGGAATCATATTCATATATATCAAAATAATCTTAGAAAAGTTCGTGAATACCTACTAGGTAATAACGCCGCAAATACACCTTACCAAGCATTAACGCCGTAAATATTGTTGAAGATACGGCATTTTATCTTAGTACATAGAACAAATTATAATTGACCGCATTTAAGCTTAGGAACACGGACTGGTTTACTTATAGCAAAGCAAGATTACTATCGAACAATTTATTTTTAATGAACTTATTCGGTATTTTATTAGTTTTATATTATACAGTTCTGCAGTTTAGTTAATACCGTATTTTTTTAATTCATAAATTTAATTGCAAATAACAGTTTTATTTTGTGAATTCTTTAAAAATAATTATACACTAGTAAATAATTAATAACATTAAATAATAACATTAATATTGAAATATTAATTAAAATGTATAAATAATATTATCATATCAAAAATTATTACTTACTGCATTCTCATTAATACTAAGGTGCAGCATGAAAAGTAAAATATCTTGTTAAAAATTAATTTAATCATAGTAATTTTCGTTTCATCGTATTTGTCTAGTAAAGTTACACAGAAAACATTTATCACGTTTAAATAATTTTAATGTACTAAGTATTATGATTTTAAGAAAACGCAAAATACAAAAACACGTTTTTCTCAAAATCGTTCTACGGTGACTTGCGGCGTTTTTGCTTACGGCAGCAATTTACATGTACATATTATTTTTTAATTTTCATTTTAGAGAATCGGTGTCGCGGAAACGGATTATACATTCATCAATTTCTTTAATTTCTGTTAAAAAAAAAACACCATCGGGTCGACTGTAATACGAAACTATTGTGTTGTTTGCACACGTTTCTTCCCTCGTCCCCGTGATTACTTATGGCTTTCGTATTGAATTTATTGCCTTTTCGTGTTTTACGTACCTAACTAAAACACGTTCTATAGTATTTGCACGTGGTGACGTATAAACAGCATTTGTGCGCGCGTTGTGTACGGTTACGTGTTTATAAGCAAAACGGCACGTCGTTCATTTCCTAAGCACTGTTACCGCCTATTTTCGGCGGCTTTAGGGGCAGGCGCCCACCGTGCCCCAGAGTTATGACGCGGTACGTACGAGGAGTACGAACACTAAAAATACCAACGACCGTCGTCGTGGAAAACGTTATCGTTTTCACGATAAATTAGATTTTTCGATTTCCTCAAACTATAAATCACGGTGGGTTTAGCCGTTCGTTTCGAAGGCCAGTAGAAACGCCTTTTGTTTTTCACAGCCACGCGAATCAGGCTAATCGTATTTTTTACACGTTAACGGTTTACGTATTCAAACGGCAATATCCAGACTGTTTGTTTTTCTAGCCCTTGTCCGAAGAGTTCTGCGGATAAAAATTTTAGGAAGCACTGATCTTCGGTGAGTATTCTATATAACAATAAGCATAAATCTGCAACAATATCGCGCCCGTTTCGAATTTTTTACAAGGGAAAAATTGAACGCGATTGTGCCCCGTGAAGTATTAGTATATTGTCCTTTCAACGCTATTATACCATACACTGTTTAAAGACCGATAATTTCAATTAGGACTAGAATAAAATAAAATTGCGATTCGTAGGTTTTTTATTTGCAACGTTACTAAATTTATACAAATTATATTATCAGGATAAACATTTCCGAGTACCAGCGCATCTACGACAACCTCCGTCACAAATATATTCTTTTCTTTCTTTCTTGGGTTAATCGGCCGCTAGGACCATCCCGTCTCACAACCAATTCTCCAGCCACCTCTATCCATTGCCAGATTCTTCCAATTTGCTCCGCCTCCAAAGTCTTCTACATCCTTCTTAACTACATCTTCCCACCTCAATTTTGGTCTTCCCAAGGGCCATTTTCCAACTGGCTTTTGTTCTAGCACTGGATTTGTGTATATATACACAAATATATTATATATATATATATATCCGTATGCAAATAATAAACGATAATAATGTAATAACAATCAGTTCTGATAGTGCAGCTATACAGTAAGGTCGTATGATATGTTAAAACTCTAACTTCTCAAAAATCAAAATTATTTCCGAAATTTTATATTTTTAATTAATTGTGGGAAATGTCTTAATAATGCATAAAATATTAAAAATTAAAAGAGAGAGAGGTTCAAATTGAGATCACGAAGAAAATTCTACTTTTCAACCTTATGAAAAAGTATGAAGTAAGTATTGAAGACCCCAAAAAAATTACGAGACCAACACATGAAGAAATCAGGTTTGGGAAAAATGATAAACTACCTTCTTTTCAGAAATACTTAATCAAACCAAAAGTTATGGGCCCACTACGGACAATCAATCCAGCACTAAAATTAAGGGAGTTCTCAAGTGTCAACTACACCGTAAATATGACTGTGCGTCATAATTCTATGGGGCAGTGCTTAGGTGATACTTAAATTTACTGTAAGTGGCCCTTAAATTACTATGCATACGGGAGTAGGTATATAGTATATTTCATATTAGATATACAGAGTAGTGTGCTAAGTAATTTTGTACGTAAAACAATTTTTTGTCTTTTCAACTACTATAAATTGTCAATTTTTAATATATGATATATAATTCTTTTCATTCTTGGACGAGCCATAGTGCCCCTTAAATGAGCTCGCGATGCCCTAAGGGCACGGCGGTGCGCAAGTTGGGAACCGCTGCTATACGATGTACCAGAGTCCAATCCAGATAACACAACCGCTAAAATAGCACAATCGGTATGAAATGTTATCAATTCAATAATTATTAGCGGCAATTATATTATTAAAACTTTAAAAGTTATATGTTTGGGAAACCGTTGACCAGAATAATACTCGTTCGATAAAAGCCATATTTGCTTCACCAGCTGATGCGTTTGATATTTTAAAATCTAAGAAAAAATTGTTATCATTACAACCCCCTTCTATCATTCGTATCAGTTCGGACCGTACGCTGCATCAACAAATTATATGAAAAACTTCGTTTTGGATTGGAAACTCGTAAAACAAAATTGTGAAACTGATTTAATCATTAAATACGTGAGAGGAACACCGACAATCGTTACCAAAAACAATCTTTCAGAAAATTCAATTTCAATGACATATTGTTTTAAATTTCTTACTAAAATAATTGTGTACGATAACATGGGAGGAGGGGGGGGGAGGGGGGTTAATGTAGGGTACGTACTTTTGGTCCCCCCCTTTTAGATCTCAGATCAGGGTAATAGGTAAGACGGACATTTCACACGGGTACACGGATTCTATAATACACGGGTACACGGATTCTATAATACACGGGTACACGGGTATATGGACACTAAATACACGTGTACACGTGTATTTTAATTACACGGGCTTTAACACCATTTCCATAAAAACACGTATTTACGTGTTCTAAGATACACGTGAAATAGAGACCTCTAGTTTCAACCTACACGGGAAAAAAACTCATTCGCAGCCGTGGCAGTCAGACAGGCGTGATAGGTATGACTAAAAAATTAACATTCGTCACTGGGTGACATTTATTGTGACAATCCGTATCAGTTTTGTGCCACAACAAAGTGCGTTGGACTTTTTTTTACCCGGTCTCCGCCAAGTCATACAAGCTGCATATCGAAGTGCTCAAAGAAAATAAACAAAAAGCTAAAAATATACAGTGGAGTTTTAAAGTCGCCGTTTGTTGAAACTGATAGTTTACATTAAAATTATGTCAGACCGATATCTAGGTGAAATCAAACGAGAAAAAATAAGAAACGAAAAATTACTCTTATCGCCTTCACGAATCGTGTTGTTAGTTATGCACCTCCATCCTATTACCCCTCGATTAAGAACAAATAATAATAATACAAAAAAAAAAAAAAAACGTGAATCGTAATTTCGGTTTGACTCACGTCAAATGCGTATACAAGGCGGATCGCACACGCAAGCAGAAATTTCAGTACCGATAGATTAAAAAAAAAAAAAAAACTTCGAAATATAATAATACGTAAGTATACGTTCCGGTGAATATTTGTTTTCTAACTATAAATTAAAACAGGCGTAATCGAAGAACATATTTTTTAGTAAATATATATTTTTTTCATTTTATCCTGCAGATTTGTCGTTATTAAAAATTTAAGGACTGATTATACACAGAATGTGAACTACCCACGGTGAAACATGATCGATGTTTTTATGTCATTTTGACCACAGCTATGCACTCTTTTTTTACGTCCCCCTCCCCTCTCATAATGACGAAAACACCAAAATCTGAGAAATTTTTCTTCTAAACGATTGGCTTTGTATGGCTTTGTTGTATGACCCGCTAAAGTCAAGAATTTACAGTTGTTTAACGTTTATTTAAAATGTTTATTTTGGGGTCATGCCTCGAGTATGATCACGTCCACGGAATGTTTAGGTATTAGATATACCTACTGTTTTCATTTTTTTTATACATCTAATAAAAAACTTTTATTTTTTTTAAAGTAAATGTTTATCTTCTTATTGAAATTTAACTTTATTGATATTATTCAATAATCGCGCATTATATATTTTATTCATAATATTATTTAATTTATTTTGATTTTGGCCATATTTTCATTAAAACGCACCACTTTGTTGCGTTGATCATTACGGATCAACAGTGTAAATATTATCGAACGCAAATATTATCGTACGAATCTTTTCGACATTCGAAACGATACATCGATCTACTGATGTATAAAGTAAAAGATCGATTACATTATTAATATTTTTCTGTTTTCCAAGAAACGTGTTCGTTTCATCGCAATAAGGCTGCGATGACTCGAGCCGTCGGAGTAGTATTTGTTTTTTTTTTTTTCATTTATATATTAGACGTCGTTAATAACACATGACGTATCGTGGTGCAGTAGAACCGCACCGCGACATATTATTACGTACACGTTCGAAGTGCACACCAGTCGTACGACGCGCGTGTTCCGAGTCGGAAAACACGATTCCTTTTTTTTTTTTTTTAATTGTTTTTCAACGTCTCAGATCCGGCCGGGACGGTCGCGTCTTAGAGCGTATTCAGGCGCGACCGGCCGTCATAGTGAAATAAAACGGTGGCGGCTGAAAAACAAATCGGCAATGTAAAATCGCTGCGCAATTGACCGTGGTTTTTGGATCGCACGCGTCGGCACGTTGGTCAGTGACCGTCGGACCGGTGGCGTAGCAAGGGTATGGCGAACTGTGACTACGCCGTGGGTGCGAATTGTGAAGGAGCGCATAATTATGCTTCAAAATATGTATTTTAATTTCAATAGGATGATAATAATAATTATATTGTCTGTTTATTGACGACAATATGCCAAAAACAAGAACGATAATAATATGACTCTTGTGGGCCATGGTATTAAGACTAATAACGATTTCCATTTGAAATTATTTTTTTCGTAGCCCCGGTGTCGCAATTATGGGAAACTTGGAGGGCTAAGCCCCCCAGATTACAGAAGTTTCAGTTGAACATTGATTGATCTTTATTTTATATATAAAACTCTGAGTAACATAGGAAAATATTTGAAAAAAATAAAATGTGAAAATACTCAACAGTTTCGCTGTAAACGGGCAACGTTATTATTGTAAAACATCGGAAATAATAGACCGATTTGCCAAGGTCGAAAACAAAACATCTCTGAAATTATAATTTTATAAATTTTAATCATCAATACAAAATAAAAAATATGTGTGTGTATTGTTATGTTACTCAGCAAATTGTAAACAAGTGATTGACAAATGTTTGTTCTTGATATTGTGTTGGCGAGCCATATATTTTTTAACCTACTTGCCAAACAATATACTGGTAGTTCTAAAAGTCCTCATCCCCCCCATCATTCGCGATACCTGATAAGGATGAGTGGGTGGGTGTGCTAAGGCTTCGAAACACACTAGGTTAGATTTTTCGACGGGAGGAAAAAATGAGGGGGCAGTTGCTCAACTTATTGTGGTTGAGTGGATGGGTGGTGAACTTGCTTTGAAGGTGTGCTTAAAATATGCTTTGCAATACCTCCAAAAACAGACTTCGGCGCCACTGGTTTTGACCGACAAACGTTCGTTTGTCTCGCGAGTCGTTTCGAGTGCACCGCGGTGGTCGTAGCAGGATATTTACAAAACGTGTCCGAGGAAACGTGTCCGTGTGCAGGAAACGCAGAACCGTGCTCTACCGACCGGTCGAAACGGGAGTCGCCGCGGCGACACGGTCGGTTTCGGGAGCGAAAAAACGAAAACACGACATCACGTCAAACGCGCGAATCGATTGATAGCGAACGGCGGGGCAATACGTTTTCGCCGAGCCGGGAAACGCCGGGGACGGCCGGTCGCGCGTGTGGTGCGGGTAAAGGGTGGGGGGAGGGGGGCGTTAATTAAAAACGTTTGTGCGTTTGTACGGCCGCGCGCTGACACGGAGCGTACACAATGCGGACGGCGGCGATGCCCCACGATGTCCGTGATGAATCGAATTAGCGTACGCGTCGCAACTGGAATAAACGCGAGCGGTAACGAGGTGCGGCGGGGAGCGGCGGGGCACGTCGTAGTCGCGTCTCGTCGTAGAGACGTACGGTATGGTAATCGAAAAAGGGTGTGGACCCCGGACCGGCGCGGCGGGCGGACGGAGGCTGCGGGAAGAAAGGGTCGGCGGCGGCGGCGGCGGCGGCGGAGATGACGTTGAAGACAGATCGTATTCGTAATTTAACGCATAAACACACGCGCGCGCCGCGCAACAATGATAATAACGACAATGGACCGTATAGATGCTGTGGCAGTGTAGTAACAGCGAGTAGGTATAATAAACGTATATATATATGTATATGCATATGTATATAGTCGTCGTAAGCGCCGGCGGTATCGGCAGCGCAGTAGTGCGTTGTGTAATACTTATATACGCGTACATAATGTAGTACCTATATAAAACGAGAAGGGGAGAATATCACTTAACGTCGTTATCGCACAGTGTCGTGTCGTGTGTAAACCAACCCCGTCGTAACGACTGCGTAAAAGCGTGTGTGTGTGTGTGTGTGTGTGTTGTAAACAACAATAGTGAATGTATAGTACGAGCACGTGTGTGTGTGTGTGTACGCAAAACCGACCGAGTGTATGAAAGTCTCGTACACACACTCGTTCGTACGGAGCTTATCGCGGGCTGGCAACAATCGACGGCGGCGTCGTCGTGAATATATTTTACAATAAACCGAGACGGGAACGCGCGTGCGCGCACGCCTCCGTACTTTATAACACGGTGTCTACCACCCCTCCGAAAGTTTAGCGTTCGCACGCCCCCGCGGCCGTTTTCGTGTCGTTCGATTTTGGGTTTTTTTTTTTGTTTTTGTTTTTTTGTGTGTTATTTTTCATTTTTATTCCTTCTCCGTATCGCCCGCCGAGGGTGAATTGATATCGTGCAGACCGTGCTGCGTGCATTTTTCACCCGAAAGAACACGCCACGTCGTTACGACGGGTGTGTGTGTGTGTGTGTGTACGTGTTCACGGCGGCAAATGAGTCGTTCTAGCGCACGGCACGTTCGCGGACCATGCGGATAAGCTGGCGTAATCGAGTGGCCCCGCGTTATGTGACATTTATCGTTGTACACGTGCCTATACATAATGATGTATTTGTTTATTTACGAAAACGCATTAAAACAATAATGTGAACGATTCGGGATTTAATGAACGTTAGGTATACGTTTATTTTCTTTATTATTATTATTTTTTTTTTTAATTACCTCGATTTAGATTATTGAGTCTTTCCAAAGAAAATAACAATCAATACGGCTCTGTGGTAGACTGCTGACAGGCACGAACGTACGTAATACGTACATGTGAATGTGACAAACAATAATCAATAAACATCGGTCGACTCGTGTAGATTTGTATTCGTGTCAAACAAAAGAATTATATTACCTACCTTTAATACGAGAGACATGATTTTCCCTTTAAATTAATTCCGATCTGTATGTTGGTGTGCACCGATTTCGCTGAAAAATGCCTTTTCGTATTATACCAGTTGCAACGAGACGGTTTTTTTGTTTTTTTTTTTTTTTAAGTCTTTCAGACCTATTGTGATAAATAGTTGTAATTTATCATTTCAATTATTATGCCAAAAAAATATTTACTATACTCAACAAAACTTTGAAAATAATTAGTATAAATTGATATCTGTGACAAACTAAGTATTTAAACAATAAGAGGCAAATGAGTTATGTGATAAAAACAAATACAATATAAGGGATATTGTATTTGTTTTCATTATAAATTTATACGAAACAATCGGACCAATTATCACGGACAAATTCAAATCCTCAAGGACTCCGGACTGGATAAATTAATATGTAAAAATAAAATGTTTCTCCAAAATATTCCATCTTATTATACAATGTGGACAATAACATAATTATGTAGATTAATATTAAAAAAAAAAAAAGTAACTAATGGCCATAGCAGCCGAATTTGTAATTTAGATCAATGAAAAAAAAAAAGAGTTATCTCGAGTATAATATTTTGGAGTATTAAAAAAAGTACACGTTATTAGAATATTATTAAAAACAAATTAAAATAACAATCGTGTTTCCGTCATTATTCTTTAATTACAATTTTGTTTTAGCCGCTACTAGTCCATTATTACCTCTGTACATCGGCATTACACACCCAAACTGAACCATTCTAAACGACGCCTCAGTTGAAACTGGTCTTATGATCTGTTATATACACTGATATATATTATTTACCTTAAAAATGAAATTGATAAACAATTTATTTGAGTGTGTGAGAGACTCGAGTGGGCCTCATAAAACAAAGCTAACCATGTCGATTATTCGTTCCGGCACTTCTACTCTCATCGCTAATTCGACCGGATTGTAAATTTTCTTTTGAATATAAATAAAACACACGTATACGTAGACCGCATGTCTGCAGTAGTCCGATACCCGTCGAGTGATACTCGTGAATCTCCGTGCCCGAGTACCCAAAAACGAACATGGTTTTTACATTGAGACGCGAACCGTTTACCGGGGCACCGGCCGTTTCCTTTCGGAGAAACGGACACGTCATCGTACGTATGCAAACGAAAACGGCGGCCGCGGTCAAAATATCCTAGTTTGGACGTCATCAATCAACGACTATATAACGTATAATGACCTACACATAAAAAAATAGGCAGGCAGATACGCGGACGGACGACGAGGAAATAAATAAACGGCATCGACCGAGATCGCGGCGCGCATCATAATAGTAAAAGCCCGGGCAATGTCGTCGGTGGTAATTGACGACGACGTCGTCGTCGTCGTCGCGATGGCACTCCGGGCATTCGCGAGCGCGCGCGCGCGCGCGAGAGAGAGACTCCGGCCGGGCATAATAATAACGTTTTAATCGCCGTACGAAACGAAATATGTTAATGATTTCACGGGGCACGCGTCTGCAATGACAATGAGCCCGTCGTCCGTTTCTCGCAAGACACATACACGCGTGTACGTAGCGAGAATATGTAATACGCGGCGGTCGAGAAGACTAAATGTATTGAACGCACAGCCCCGGATCATGATCGTCCAGGCGTATATATATGTATAAAAATACGTCACGGCGCAGGTAAGTCGCATATGGTATATTGTACGACGAAACGCAACGCACATGACATAAAACATAACGTATAGTGTGTGTGTGTGTGTGTGTGTGTGTGTGTGTGTGTGTGTGTGTGTAGGCATCGATTAAGACATAAATATACATCGCGCATACCTGCTCGTTAACAACGTTTTCGTCGATTAGAACCGTCTCAAGGTGGTCTGTCGTCAAGGAAAACTCGCCTATATTTAGTTATGTTTCGAGCTGCAGCGTCGTCCGTCGTCACTCGTACGCCATTAAGTTACGATTTCCCGCCTCCCCTTCCATGCCTGACGTTCAAAACGAATAATTGAGGAAAACGATTCCGTTCTTCTGTCGCGGGCACATTACAAACGTGTTTTGTCGTGTTTTTTTTCTCGATTAACTTTACGTAAAAAGTAAAAACGCAATATCTCGACTTTTTGTATTAACGGCTGCCGCCGCAGCGACGTATTACACATATTCGCGACGAATCAGACTTTTTTTTTCCATCTGTACCGAGAAATCTCTATCACGGACATCTGCGAATCTTCACGTTTTGCACATTCAAATATCGTACGTATGGTGAAAAACCTTGTGTTTAAACGACTGTATATATGCTAGGAGTGTCCGACATTTTGTTTAGATTGGGCCACATCATGCTAGTAAAAGTTGTTATGGGCCACATCAATTTTAATAATAATACATTTTATTTATACTTTTACCAAAACAATTAGAGAGTAGAAATCTGTTTACGAGCTATTATATTTTATTAACAATTACAAGGAAAACAAATTGAAGTAAGGGCCACATTAAAATTTACGACGGGCCGTGGGTTGGATACCCCCGGTATAGACTGTATTGTTTTCATACGATATAAAAGTGAAAAAAAAAACCGGCACAAAATGTACGATTATTAATCACTGATCACTGTAAAATTGAAATGTTTAAATATCCAGACTTTATTCTTGTACGACGTAATCAAAATCATTCGGATAGAATTTTTCTTCAAACTCATCTGCATATCCAAATAGTCGAGGACTCGCGTAGAGGGTAGAGGGACGCAAAGTGAGATTTCAAAAAAATCCCAACTTTATTCTGTTTCTAGTAATACATCAGAACCGTTAGACTCTACGCTGGGCGTGGATAAAATATTAGTTTGCATTAGCGCGTTAGACTACAGTTGTCACATGTGC
The DNA here is from genome assembly GCA_027580255.1 of Therioaphis trifolii. Taxonomy (NCBI): domain Eukaryota; kingdom Metazoa; phylum Arthropoda; class Insecta; order Hemiptera; family Aphididae; genus Therioaphis; species Therioaphis trifolii. The sequence goes on from CM050405.1 coordinate 76,206,682, forward strand.
ACGATTCGTGTCCAAACATCATCGCGTCGTGAACCAAGTAAGTAATAAGTCTTCACAATACGTAGTTCTTGTCGATCGGTAAAAAAAAAAAAAAAATTTCTAAAAGCTGAAACGTGTATGATGCACATTACAGGCTGCAAATGAGTTATGTCCCAAACATTGAATTGTGTCCCTAAGTTTTTTTCGGGTTACATGAATTGTGTCCCTCAGTTTTTTTCGAGGTACACGAATTGTGTTGTCCCTCAGTTTTTTCCGGGTTACACACAAGTTTGATCGAATATAAATAAAAATTAAAAGTAACTACACAAATAATTTTCATAACATAATATATAAAGCAAACACTTAAATAAATCAATTTTTATAAATTTACATTGAGAAATTTTTCTATTAAAATATTAAAAGAATATTATATATTATATTTTACACGAAAATAAAAAATAAATAATAAAAATTAAATTGAAATGGAAAAATTTCTCGATTTGAATTCATAAAACTTTACAACTTGTGTAAAACTTTATAGCACAGTAGGGACACAACTTGTGAACGAGAAATTGAGTCGGTACAACAGTGTACAACATGTGCAGCAGACATGGGACAGCGTTCAAGGGTCAGGCTCACGGATATATTACCTATATTATCAGCAAACTGCTGAGTTTGACTCAATGACTCGGCAGATTTGGTATAAATTACTCATGAATCATAATGTACTCGGTACCGTTTTAATTCGTTTTCAGCCTGGAGTCAAAGTTTTCAAACTCGGCGGGCCAGACGTACTTCCCCGATCCTCTAAAAGGTTCGGGATTAATGTTGTCGGGTCACGTTTCGCGTTTGCATTAAGGTAGGTACATGAGTGTGTGTGTGTGTGTGTGTGTGTGTGTGTGTGTGTGTGTGTGTGCATTATATCGCGGGCACACAGTCATCGGGTGACAAAAGAATGATGGGGATGGAAAAAAAACTTAAAAATTCACTGTCGCCGGTCGATTTTAATTTAGAAGGACTGCGCGACATGCGTTGCAACAAGCGAAGTGCAATAAAAACCGTTAGCGGTCTCCCCTGCCACTGATGCCGTCTTCGCGCGCACGAGTCCGACGGAGGGGTCGATTAAAATAACTACACGGTACGTGTCATATATTCGCACACACACACACACACACACACACACACACACACACACACACACACACACACACACACACACACACACACACACACACCACCATTACAGCCAGCCCCTATAGAAAAATACTGTTTCCATTACTACTACTACTACTCGAGTTGACACAATAATACGATATATACTCTCATATGCGACGGACTGCATAAAGAATTTCACACACACACACAAACACACATTGCACGTATACGGGACGACGACTCGTCCGCACCTACGCCTCGGAGCAGCTCCCGTTAAAATAAAAATCGCTTTCACGCGAATTACGTTTCATCCGTACATGTATAATACGGATATGTGTGTGTGTGTGTGTGTGTGTGTGTGTGTGTGTGTGTGTGTGTGTGTGCACGGGCGGGTGGTATAGACGTCGCCGTAGTCGTTTTAACGCGCCCGTCTCGCCGGTCGTGTCATTACGCTCTTAACAACGACGGCGACCCCAATACGAGTCATTCGATTTTCAAGCGCAATTTTTTTTTTTTTTTTCAAATCTCTTTTCGGAATTTAATCAGACGTCGTGCACGGAATTCGCAATGCGCTCGCATTGTCCCGCGTACGTTTATGAATAATGTTATTATCGGTGGCGGCTTTATACACACGGCGTACAACGTTATAATGTTATGCGTACGCGTGTCGCATTTGCACTGCTCGAGTTCAACAAAAACACAAGAGAAATCAAACGGTTCTTCGCTGAACGATAATTATCATCATGAAGTGTGAATACGATTTGCAATTCGGTTAATAGTTTTAAAAACAATAATTATTACTCATGTTCACAGAGAATGATTGTTTCGCCACTTCCCAATTGGAAATCAACAACAGGCGCGGTACCTCGTCAGTACTTACTATTACCGGCGCACTACTGGCAGCCAAGAGTCTGCGCCTGTACTGGCACAAATCTGGGATGATAACGCTATTCTGTAATGGTTCAGTACTGCCTAATATTACTGTCCCGCTATTGGCAGCCAGTTGTGCGCCTGTACTGGCATGTATTGAAGATTAAGATACAATATTGAAGATACAAATTAATGTAATTACTTTCTAGTTGTTACTGTTATTATACATTGTATATTTCCACTGTACTTTTAGCCACGGCCCGTTTTGTTATAAAAATAAAAAATAAAAATAAAATAAAATAATTATGCCATTCTGTATTATTCTGATACCCCTACCCCAATATTCCCAATAATAACATTTAAAATACTCAGTAGTACTATCAATTATAATTTTATTATTAATGCTGTCTAATAATGTTTCACTCATACCTATCATTGATGAATTTTGTGAAGGGGATTTTATTTTGCCTATACTATATTTAAAATATACTCGTGATTAGAAACAGATTATAATACATTTTAAATGTAATAAAAATGTAAAATTTAAATGAAATGTTATTATATATATATTGATTTAAAATCGATATACATCAATCACTGCATTGTCTTTTTTTCTCTTTTCCCATTCTTTCTTTTTTTCCACCTTCCCGGTCTTTAGCGCTAGAAAACCAGCGACTTATGGTGCTGGCAATTTCTTTTCCCTTTATATCAGGGTGTGTTGTTGAAAAAAATTCATGGAAGAATTAATTTTTAAGATTTTAAGTATTTGTTTACTCACGATGTCATTCTGTCTTATTGGTACATTATTGTACTCAGCACATCACGTTGTATTCGGTCTTTTGTTCAATTGTCGAGTATCTGTTTGTAATTTTTTAGATTGTGGAATGATGTGCATTGGTACAGTAATACAAATACGCCAATTAGATTTCAGTGTCTTATTGCATCAAAGTTCTGACATAGTTAGCACTAACATTGCATAACATAAAAAGGAGCTTGGTCGTATTGTCTACGAGTGCATTTTTCATTGTCATTCATTTTTCGGCGTGTATGCGTGGACAGTGTTCATTCCTTTGTTGATGCCATTATTGTTTCATTGACATTCACATCTACTTGAGGCAAATTTCTGGTAAGTAATACGTTTTTATCAAGTATTTTAACCTAATGATTATTACTTATAGTTTATTTGCAAACTGTCCATTTGGTTGTTTGCGTATAAGCTTAATCTACCATTTTTTTTCAGACCGTTACTACTTTTAGTGCTGATTACGAATCTGGAAAAAATAATTCCCTTACAAACATAGTTTGAGAGTTAGACATTTGAAGATCGTCTATTTACACTGCCGATCCGTTTACTCTCCGCCCGTCGTGGTTTTTTTTTGACGTATTTATTTCTCTGATTTACCTGGTACATTTCTACTTAAAGGCAAATCTCTATTTTAATTATTACCTATAGAATACGGATTTTTCGACGCTGAGATCGATGGCGCAACCAGAATTGTGGGGTTGATGCTTATTTGTTAAGATTACGGTGTTTTAAGGTTTTTAATGTATTTTATTGTATTTTGTCAATTTTAGTTTCTATCACGTATACATATATTTGGTAAACCTTACTAAGAGCAGTTTTTGATATTAAAGTCGAATACAGTATAGACTAGTGTAGCTTCAGTGTGTTGCTTCAAGAACCTCATAGGTACGAGTTATTCTTTCATAAGAACTTACGCAATTGCTAACAATCGTATCCTGTTTTTGAAATGACACTGAACACAAATTATAACACATTTGTTTACTTCATCCATATGGAGATAGTTTATAAAATCATCTGGTTTTCCACGTAATTTACCGATTACGTTTTGCGAACGAAAAATATATGTGCGAAAAGTGTTTTAGAAATTAATTTTTCGACAATTTCTTTTAGTTATTATTATTATTTTTTTTATCTATAATATACACAATGAGAATAGAAATCTACAGACCGGAAACGGACGCTATTTCTACAACGGTAGTAAATTAGGGCTGAACAAAAATTCAAGTCAATATTATTACTGAACGTCTAAACCTAAATATTTTACACAATTCATTCGCGCAAACGGGCTGCGCAAAAATATATCTCAAATTTATTCGTGCAGTCAAACTGAACGGATAAACCCCGATCGTAACAAACACTTACGCGCATGTCGCGCCCGCAATGTTAAAAATTAAACGGTACAGTTGAAATTTTCCACGCCGCGTCGCACAATGAGCACGGGGAGCTTCTATCGTATCACACCCCTCCGCGACGTCAGGGCCGATCGTCTCTCGTGGCGATTTCACGGAGCTATTTCGGTGAATGAGAACGGGGAAGTTTACACGCGTCGGATTATAAAAAATTTAAACTGCGTTCGATCGACGCGTAAAAATAGGCGTCATCATACGGTATATTATCACGTTTGCGTCCGGTGGCAAAAAGTTCGGGAGGGTAAAAAATTCAAAAATTGAAAAATCAGAACCGTGAATAACGTGCTTTAGCGAATAACGGCGTACGCAGTAACCGCGGTAGATTTTTTTTTCTTTTTCCCGTTTTTTATTTTCGAACGCATTTTACCGAATGTTTGGCGACGTTTCGTACTCGAGCCGCACTGACCGTGCAAAATGTTCTACCGGAACGATATAATAACAATGCGGCCATTGATTATGTAATTTCGAGTTATGCGACGCTACCCGAGTACGTGCGAGGGCGATAAATCGCGTTTTAAAAATTGTGAATTCGATCGAGAATCGGGCGACGAAGTGCGAAAATGCGAGAAAGAAAAAAAAAAGCCATAGCGAAACTTAATAACTGTGAGTTGAAATATTTAAAACATTGCCCGCAATAATGGTGGTGAATCCTGGTCACTGAACAGAATGAAAAGCAATCATAGCGTGATGGGGGCTGTTTTAAGACGAAGATATTCAACGGGGAAAACAATGCTGAAATACAGTGGCTGTCGTGAAATGTGATTTGGGGTACGCTCTATGAATCGAAAATAAAATGTTTGTATGGTAAATTACGCTTCCTCCGCTCTGTTTTCAGATACGAGAATTCATTTTCAACTGCATCTCAATCTGTATTTGGAAAAATTACTATGTAACACGAAAACATGTGTTTCAATGAATACAATATTATAATAAGTTTGAGTTAGAGGAGACGCATCGTGATTTGTATGTTTATATATAAATATGATTTATACATAGGTACTATAATTCATATATTTTAATCATTTAGTTATTATACTATATAATATTGTTAATATAATTTGTTACTGTTGTATTTAATATTATCAACTCAGAAATCTCAAAAGAAAATAGACATATACTGTTAAATTTTATTTGTGAGGCTACTTTATTAATTTTATACAAAATATAATATTATTTAATTTGGGTGGCCAATGTCATAATAAAACTTATACATTTGAAGTTAATAACAAAATGAGAGCTATACAAAGAAACATAATACAATTACATTAAGTAACAACATTTTTAGAGTTTCTAGATACAATTAAAACATTTTATGTATAATATAATAATATATAATAATTTCAAGAATTGGCCAATAGTATATAATCAATTCCTGAACATTATCAAAATATGACATTGGCCCTTCTTGCACCAAGCCACAGATACATACGTATATTATATATACATATTATAAGTAACTATACAGTAATATAATACATAACAATACAAATTACGAATATGTCACAACATTAGTATGTTGCATTAAATCTCTGGATTTTTTATAATAATGATTAAGTTTATCAATATTCCCAAGCCTTGTGTATTAGTATTTGATTGGTTATACATCTATTATTCGTTATTCGTCTATTAGTCAAGAACATCTTGAACCACTAATGTCCTTATAAATAGAAGATGATTTAAAACAATTTATTAAAAAGATGAAATTATTGATCAATTAGCATTATCTAGTAGAGAATTACAGAGATTATTATTTTAGCTCATTGAAATTTTAGTATATCCGTTTTTGATCCAAATTATTTTAATTCTATTAATTATTATATTATTATTTTAATTTATTATGTGATTACTATTATGGCTCATGTACTTTATATATACAATTTATTTTATACAGTTAATAAAGTTAAAAAAAAAGATCTTACATAAAAGTTCACATATTGTTGATATTTAACGCAGACAAATTATATTTGTATATTGGATACCAAATGAACTTGATCTTTATGAGCATTGATCTAAATGTGATATACACTTCGTTCAGTATTTAAACCGTATATAGTAAATCAGCACAACATGGTCAATAGGTACATACGTGTAGGTTCACTAAAAGATGAAAAAAAAATATATAAAAAAATGTAATTTATGTATTAAATTTAATTAATATTATTAAAGTTCATCGATAGTAAAAAATAAGAAATATTTATCTTTAGTTGGTGGTTATTGAATCTGATATCTATTTTTTTTTATATCTATTTTTTGAAAATATTTTCCTGGGGACCCATTCATGAGCCAGACCGACACTGATTCATATATTAGGTATCCAGTATTTGAATAAATAAAAGTGTATTTATAATATAATAATTGCAAATATGTAGTTGAGATATCGAGTGTGATCTGTTGGTGTTTTCTATAAAATTTTCGTACTGAAAATTAGTATGTCATGTTAAGTTTATCTTGCCTAACAGTAGGTACGGCGCGGCGGGTCACCGTATGATATCGGCCAAGTACCTCGAGATCAATACTACGCCTATACTACGGACCCGAGCAATACACGTACAACTCGTCCCGAGAACAGGTAAAAACGGTCCCGTATTTATGAATAATTCATTTCCTTCAGTCATTACACGGCGAAATCCGATCGTCTTTCCGGCCGATAAATTATCAATATATATTTATAAGAGTGCTCACGATGCTTGGCCGGAGATACGTCGACGGACTAACAACGAATTTTGCGCCTCGGCCCGGCTCCGTTGTAGGGTTTTACTTTTGGTAGGCACGCATTCGCCGCGTGTAAACTAAAAAAAAAAAAATACAATACAAATACAAACATCTCGTACGGGTTGTTCCGTCTAACGAACTCTATGTCATGCGATCGGATTTCGCGAAAACAATATTATTTAAACCGTATGAAACACTAATTGTTAACGCGGCCGAGTCGCGTGCTGCTAGGTCATCCCTAGATTGGCATTAATCGAACAAAGTTGCGATTAAAGTTAATAAAGTTAATGCGATATTTCAGGGTAACCATTGAAACGCCTGGCTATTTTATCGCCACACGGTATATTGTTTTAAATAGTATATTGAATAATGGAAATTGAAAACGATTTCCTGTCGAAAAATCCAAAAAGTCCACGGCGATTCGGACTACTTGATGATTTCGAAACAATTTTTTTGGCGAAAAAATAAAAATAAAATAATAATAAAAAACAAACGTCATCGATTTAGGAACTAACATACAAAAAAGACACACACACATACACACACACACACACACACACACACACACACACACACACACACACACACACACACACACACACTTATTGTGTCCGTGTACGTGTAGGTACGTTATATTCAAAAGATATCGAATGACTCGATTTGACAAATGATAAGAATCTATAACTCAAGCGTTTAATACATGCAACAAACTCGTGACGGTTACAACTTTTACTAATGTTCACCACAGCATAATATCGCGACCGTTTCGCGCGTTAGGTATACAGGTAGGTACCTTCGGGTATACCCCTCGCGCAGTTATTCCTCTGGAAACCAGCCAATTCTACAGGAAAATAAAATTATAATGTTTGTGTTATAACTGTCATCGGAAATATGTAGGAATACGCATTTTGTTTTTCAATTCAACATCGTTTTAAACGCACTTGTGCGTGTGAGTGTGGGTCCGTATAAATACCTACTCAATGGTCGCGCATATATATTTATGTATGCTGAAATCGAGTATGATTAACACGTCAGACTTTGAAAAAAAAAATCAATCGAGTTTTGCATGCGTTACCTGGTCGAAAACATAACGAAAAAAATGTGAAATATACTTAAACACAATACACCATTAAGTTAATCCTATGCAATTAAACCGTCAAGTCAGCCGTGTAAAAAAATTAAATTTACGTCTGAATTGAAATGTGTTATACAATAATATAACGATTTCATTTAGAAGATTCCAGACTCGAATACAAAATACATTATAAAATTGCATTTACAAGTCGAATTATTACGTAAAAATAGAGGAAGACAATATTCGTTTACTACCTATATTATTATCTATACTAATATATAAAATGATAGCGTTTGTTTGTATGTTCGGGATAAACTCCGAAACTACTTAGCATTGCAGGTCGGCAATGCTACTAGGTTGTATATAGGTCGGCGATGTACAGAGCAGCCGTCTCGACGTAAAACAAACACTGACCGTAAATAACAGCTACTGGACGCCCAGTTTTATACTTTTATCGAATACCATTAGTTTACACTCACCCGGTAGTACTTACACCGAGTTTACCGATGACGTGTCCGTTTGCGAAATAATTTGTTCCGTATCTTCTGGGTCCGATTCCGTTTTATCGTTCATCTAAAGCAAAGTAGACAATAATATTATGTCAGTGTTTTTATGCGGTATTGACAATCATTAGTTTTCAAAAATTCAAACCGTTTCTCTCGTGTTTTTCGGTCTATTATAACATATAGGAGGTATTTTCTTTTACAAGTCATATAGATTTTACCTGAATTTGGTATTCTTCATAGTTTTGTCTTCTTACTATAGAGTTCAGTGGGATTTTCCTGTAATCCGGCGTTCCGGTAAAAACATCTTTGTATCAAACAATTATTCAAGTATTATTGTACTTTAAATAATGATATAATATTATTATTATGCGTTCATACCCTTGCTCACTCCGCATTGAGACCACTAAATTCCATTTCATAAAGGCTGTAGGTATGTTTGATTTAACCATTAGCGCTTCTAACACACGCTTTGAAAAAAAAAAAATTGAAGATGCCCTTGAAAAAAGAGTATTATTTTAACGTAATGAATTATGTTCTTAGAAATAATAGTGTTATATTTACATTTACGTTGAAATAAAAAAGTTGAAAAAAAGAATTATATAAATATAATATAATTTTATGTAAAAAAAAAATGTATGCATAAAAAAATAATGAACATAAAAGACTTTTCTAATTCGTTTTTATTTTATTTTGCGTATTCATTATTTTTAAGGGTATATTCCTACACAAAATAATTGTATAAATGCATGTTTTATTGTGCGTATTTCTAACGTTTTTAGAGCATATAAATCCAGGCCTTAATGATGGCACATCTGAATATAATCAATCGATAATTGCAAATTCACTTGATAAGTTTTTTATTTAGGTGGGATTTATTTTGAAAATTGAATATACCTATTGGTGACGTTTTTCGACGCTTTCTGCACGCTCTATCTGCGGTATGGCTGTTAATCTCTCCGACAGCGTTGCTTCGGCCTAAATCATTGATTTCAATCTTTAAAACGACAAATTACTGGCGCCATCATCGTCTTCAGAATACCACTTTCTAACTTTATTCATTTTTTAGACGAGTTAAAGAAATTTACATAATTTGATAATACCGCGATTAAAAATATTAAAAATGTAATAAAATACACTGGTGTTTATCTTTATAGGACATGATTTCATCAGAAGTATCGAATAAATATTGAAAATACCTGAATATCGAAAATTCCAATATATGCAGTTTTACATTATTACTAGTATAATATTAAGCAGCTACTTAGAAGACGAACGGATTGAATGAAGCGTAAAAGGCAACGTTCTTCGATATCAAGTGATTAATATAAAATATATTCACGACTTGACACAGCGAGCAATCTAAGAGATACATTATACGTATTTATCACCCCAACCTTCACCAATGTATGACATTTTTCACTTGTGGTTATGATATTCCACAAATAAAAATGATCATACATCATGGAGTGATTTTAATTATTAATGCACTACACCAAAATCAACCATACTCTATGTATTTCTTTAACATTTTACACGTTTTATTACATCCGATACTTAACCATTAAAACTCGAATCTTTATTATAAAATCTAACAATAGAGGCAATTATAGACATAAGCGATACTGAATTTTCGATTTTCATCAAGAATTTTTTTTTTGTTTGTCTCGATTTTTCTATATTTTTCATTTTATTGTGCGGCTCGGAAGTGTCTTCTCGTTGGCCATCTCTGGTACCTCTATAATATAGTGGTCCGAGTCGGTAGTAGATTAATTTTATTTCTGAAATACGTGCCAATTTTAAAGACAAACGCAAAGAAGACCTTTCCACGTATTTATTATTTGATTGGTTTCGTATAGTCGTGTACGTAATTTATTTTTTTTCATCAGGTATCATATTATCATATTTTAACAATATTTTTAATTTTATAACGTGTACATCATTCACGGATGCACAGCAATGTTGCGCTCGTAAGTCGTTTTGGAAATTGTACATCGCTCATAGCGTCCATTCGATTATAATTTCATTACACACAAGGTACGTACGACATTAATAATGCTGTTTTCGAAAATATCAATACCTACGACTGTGATTTGGCCGCCAAAAAAAAAAAAAATTCACGTTCGTTTCGACAATGTCCGTGTCACGCGCAATTAGGTCTTATCGTGTCTAACCTTCAACACCATTTCGGTCGGGTAGAAACGCGTACCGACGACGACGTACAGAACGCGCGTGTACGTATTACGTACTTGTTGTAAAAGCATTGGTGTCAGATGGCAATGCAGCGTTAAACGTTTCATTATACGGTTACAAAAACTATCGAAATAACGCGTCATATGTATGTGCACACGTTCAATGCGATTTATCATTGATTGATCTATTGTGAGAATAAAGTATTAGACCATGATTGATCGATTATTATCAAAGACTATTGCGCACTCGGTGCGTACGTGTGCACAGGTGAATCGAAGTCGATTTATTAAAATATAATAAAGCAGTCTCGTCGGGCAGCATTGCGTTTACGTGGAAATTTTCGTTTAACATTTACCGTTACCTGTGTTGATCATACGTATAACGCGTTTGAAATGATTTTCACACGCATACAAAGTTATCACATAAAATCATGACTTGGGAGACGACTTCAGCCCCCCCCCCCCAGATAACTTGTCGAGGTCTCTCGGAATATTTCCATTCCTTTGCTACTGCACTTTACTAATCGTTTCACCGCGAGTTCGATACGTTCAATGAATTTCGTTCATAGAAAAAAGTACAACTACACGTATCAATAATGATGAAATTTTATTAATTTCAGAGTTCCGAGTTTTTAACTCCAGATGCTCCTTCCCTTTCCAAATTCATTTTATCCGCTGTAACTATCTCACAAAAATCGTCCTATTGTCCGTATGACGAAACTAACCAATGAGGACCCACTATTCTTGAGTGCTTGGCACTAATTATTGTCTGTTCGCTCTCAATTTAAATATTTTATACTTGTATTTTTATGTAACATTTTTCTTAGTTATGTTGTTATGACTGTTCGCTCTTTATCTTGATATTTTATATTTCTTGTTTTGTAATTTATGTAACTTTTTCCTAGTTTTCATGCTAATATTCTATGTAATTGGGCACGTCCCGTTTTTTCAATAAATAAATAAATTAATTAATTAATTATTGATACATTTGCCGAAAAGAACCGATTTATATATAAGTAGGTATATAACTTTAAAATAAAAAGTGCAGTAGCTATCAATTGTTTATTAATTTTATTTCGTTCTCGTTACCTTTACTTATTATCTACTTATACGGATATGGGGCACCTTAGCTAGAGTAAAGTAAACCAGCCGGTAGACGGAAGCTCGTTTTTGAAAAATGTTTCTCGTGTCGATGGGCAAGGTGAGAATGTCAAGCCCGCTGCCCCCCTCACAGACGTAACCAAATATCCGCCTGTGTATTGAACACCGGCTTTATTCTAAAAAGGCGAACAAGATCGCATTCTAGACGAACGCGTTGCTTCACTCGTGCGCCGCGGTCGTCGGCAATTATTAAAAGAAGGTGTAACGGAAAAGAAGGATTCGAACGTAATGCGCGGACAACAGTCGCAGCCACGCGATATTAATAACAGAACCTACGTACTATTTTTACCATTGTGATTTTTTTATATTTTTTCAACTATTGTGACTTTCGTTTTGTGATTTATTTATCTATAACTTTTTTTTATTATTATTATTACCATGATTACCATTTTTATATTACAAAGTTTGTAGACCACACTAATATTTTAATCAATAAATCTGTTCTTATCGGCTTAACCGCGGTTTTTTCAAGATTCCTCCTTACATACCTTTGGTCTTAGCCGGTCTAGCGCCTTGAGAAAAGTGGTCAGGTGTTTTGATCATTTGTGAAAAATCATTTGTGTCTTTGTATATTTGTATAGATATAATTTGTATCGTATAATATTTGTATAATATTAGTTGCAAATTATTTTTATATAATCTTTCAGGTGAAGTTACTACTGTGTAGCCGTCCGAGACGAGTCACCCCCGGTGTTGCACTTTTCAGTGCACGATTGAAGCGCCGTGTTCCCTTCGGGTGAGCCGGTGTGGAAAGTAGCGCACCGCGGGTCGGCCGCACTCGGCCGGCACACAACCCCCCGGGCGGTCGAACTCAAAGAGTCCCTCTCCCCCGACCTCGGCCATACCTCGGCGTCCTACCGGTCGAGTCCCTCGCCCCGAGTCGGGCCAAACTCGTACGACCGGTACGCGGCACGGGTCCCTCGCCCCGTGGTCGTGGCATACTCGCCGAGCCGGCCGCACGGACAGGGAGCCTCCTCCGCACTAGGGCCAGGTGGGACTTAGTCCACAACCGCGCCCAGTCACCGGAATCCCGTAAAAAGGACACCCGGTGACGAACAGCGGAGCCAGGCCCCCGTCCGCGACACCGTTTGGCGCGGGGGTTATCGCGAAGTTCCCATTAACAGTTACCACAACGGTCAGCGAGGACGCTGCCCCCGGCCGGTGCCGCCTCTTGGCCCGGCTGTTTTGTGTTTGTGGGTTTTTTCGCGCGGCTAACACCGCCTTTTGGACAGCCGCCGACCCTGTGAGTTATGTCTCGACCAGCCGTACGCCGCCTCTTGGAACGGTCACGATTGCAGTAGAAAACGAAACAGCAGATACATTGGAATTTAAAAAAGTAATAGAATTGTTTGCGTCCAAAAAGTCAAGGAAAAATTTTAAATATTCAATATTAATTTTTTTTATTATTATATTAAAATATATAATAGATAAAGAATAATAACCACATTTCTAAATTTATAGTAATTCAATAACTTTTGATAAAATTACAGAAACTATGTATAGGTACCTTAATATATTATATTTTGTAAGTTGTTTGTAAGTTAGCAAGTGTAATACGTTTAAAATTGATTATTAAACAGTTGAAAATTGATTTTCACTATTTCGCTAATGTATTTTTTATTTCCAATGAACAACATAGGTGTAACTAGGATCAAAATTTTGGAAGAGCTTGACTCTTTAATATATTAAATTTAATTAAAAAAATTGTTTTATTTGGGACATACATTTTTAATAATTTTTACCTTTAGTTACGCATAGGCGTAAGTCTATATGGATATAAACCTTAGATAACTATATAGTTATTGCATTATTGGTTAAATAAGTGAAATATGTTTTGCCCAGGGCCTCGCAAAAGGTAGCGCCGGCCCTGACGAGAACTTACCATATGATACCCGCTGCCGACCACCATCAATTGTCCCAATGACGGATGCCATGCTCGCTTCAAGGTCGGAGTGTGGACCAGCGCCAAACATTCTGTCGTGAGGCACCTCCGCGAACTCCACGAAGAAGTGGAGAACACAACGGTGAGATGCGCGGGGTGCCTCATCGTCCTCGGGGTCCGGCCGGGCGCGAATTTAATGAAGTATAGGGACATATTATGTAGTGGATCAAATTTGTCATAAATAATCTCCAGCAACAGGAAATAAGTGGACAACAGAGGAATTTCATTAGAATGTCGTCCATTGATTTTGAATATTTTAATACATTTGATCGATTAGATTTATCCAAAGTTAAAATTAAAATTCCTTGGCCAACTCTTCCCACGCGTCAAATTTTGCAATTTTATTATAATATTTTGGGTCTTTTGGGAACCGTAGTACCGGTTTATTTTTGTACACTTCAATTGAGTCTAAGGCCGTCTACACACGGAGCTATTCAAAAGAAACTAATAACTGACGTAAATCACTAACCAGTTTACGTTTAGTCACTAACTGTGTTGTTCAATGGAACACAACAGACGGCGCTACTGGTTAGTAATTAGTTACTAACGCGTTAGTGATCAGTTCCAAGTGACCCGACTGTCGAGTCACTTCCAAGTTGCGTCACTGCGAATTGTGTGACTTTTTAAAATCAAATATTTTCTTGTTTCTAATTTTCAAGAATGTACGAACAAAAACTTAACATTAAGTTTGTAGAAGAAGTGGAGAAACACCCGATGTTGTACAACTCAGTCTTCCAAGCTATTCTAAGGAGGATGAGAAGTAAGTATCTTTAGACATGCGATAAAAGCATAAAAATTTAGCATCAGAAACATTCAATTCTCGCGTGGCAACAAATAGTCGATGGTGAAAATGTCTTTCAATATATGGATGAACCCAAAATCTTCGTTTTCTATATCTTTTGGTGAGGTAATAGTAATATGCAATCATCATTTCTTCATCACTGGAATCATCCATGGTGTTAAAAAATGATGATACGGGTCCTCCTTCCATAACCAAACAATATAAACTAGTGATTTCGATCACTTTTCAATATGCTCGTGTGCGGATCCGAGTTACTAATGCGTTAGTAACCGATGAGTAATTTAAATTACAAACGCGTTTAGTTTAGCTCCGTGTGTAGACTGCCTAACACTTTTTCATTGGACCACTCCAAATTGTAAATTAAAATCCAACGAATACAAATGTATATCAAATGAATAAACGAGTATATCACCGGGTGATTCGCACCGAGCAACTGGTTTACCGTCCACACTAGCGTCGTACTTTACTTATATCAGTTACTTTACTGATATCAGTTTACAGTTGTTATTTTACTTGTTGACAAGCAACATCACTCATGTCGAACAAGACAAGTCAAAATACACGGGAAATTTTAATTTCCGAGGTGCAGTCAAAACCAAGTCTTTGGGATGACACACATCCGGGATATAAAAATTGTGAAAGGAATAAAAAAAAAAATATGGGCAGAAATTGGAAAAATCGCTGGATTGACTGGTATTATACATTTTATAATATATTATAATATAATAAACTTATATTCGTTTTCTTTAAATAATATGTATAATATTACGTCATAGACGTGGACGGAAAAAAGCACGAGTCAAAAGCATTCGACAATCGCGTGTGCTCGTCGAACGTCGAAGAGAGCAAGTTGAACCGCGAGTAGAATCGACTGTGGAAAGCGAAAACGTACTGGTGCGGACACGCCTTCACCTCGAGTACTCTCCAGTGTCTTGCGGTTTTCGATAGTCGTCCACGACGATTTTTGCTTCACGGTTTACACGTCACCGAATTGCGGTGATGGCGACGCGCCCTCGAGGTTCGGTTTGGTCTACGCCATAGGCGTGCGCAGACATTTCTCGCCGATGGTTGCATACCTCAAATTATTTTTGGCTATCATTCAAAAATATATTTTCCCATACAAATTATTAGAAATGTTTACGTAGTTTCAATAAAAATACATTAAAAAAAAAAAAATTAAACTCAATTTCACCGAATTTCACCAATGACCACCTAGAATCTAGAATCTAGATTTAAGTAGGACCACGGACCACTAATACACATCGATTTCCAACACTACACTAAAAATAGATTAGATAACAACACAATGCGGACGGGCATCTTTTTTATCGCGAACCGGTGCCTTTGGCAATGTGGCCTTGCAATGATTTCAATTGAGAAAGAATTAGCCTATAATATGAACATGGAAGAAATTGTATCTGATTTCGCTAACGCAAAAGCAAGAAAAGTCAAGTTCTAATACGATGTTTACATTTATATTATGTTTTTATTAACTTTTATATTATAATACAACCATTTTTAAATTGTTTTTTTTTTTTTTTAATGGAATTAGTAGGGATTTACTTGCCTATAAATATATCACTCTAATCCAGAGGTATTCAAACTGTGCGTCGCGGCTCCCAGGGGCGTCACGGAAATTGTCGAAATCTTTTAATTGAAGACCAATACATATATATATATATATATATATATATATATATATATATATATATACACTTATTTTTTTTTATTTAAGGCTTTTTATACCAAATTTATTGTATATTGATAAATTACTAGTAACCAAACACGGTGTGATTATTAAGGTTAGGAATATTCATGTAAAACTTAAACCACGATTTGAACATATTATGAAGCATAAACAAGCTCATTCATCTCACAAAAAATGTAGTATTAAGTAATATTAATTGATTTTTTTATCAATTAAATAATTAATTAAAATAATTATAATTACATTTGTTTGCCTACACAAAATAATCGTGGTCGTCCAAGAGTTTCATTTGATTTAAGTAGTGAGCGAAATAAGCGGAAAAAAAACTGAAGAACTGAGAAATAATACGCCTGTTGGTGTTTTTTAAGTCATGCAACACAGATGAGCTTAAGATCATCGGGACAAGTTCAAGCAGCGAAGTTGCTTCGGGAAATAGTTACAACAACTCCTACACTCGCAAGTAAATATTTAAAAGCATATAAAGAGTCACAAACACCTAAAAACTATCGGGTGAAGATGCTCTAGCAGTTCTAATAGATGCTAAGCTATCTCGACATCAGTACAATATTCCTTCAAAAATGACTCCAAAAAACTAAATATATTAAGTATGTTAATATGTAAATAACTTATTACATTATGTCTAACAAACAATACTAAATACAAATATCCATTTTCGCATTTCATATTCTGTTTCTATAAGCGGCCTACACACGTTCAGTTTTTATTTCAAACTTGACTGAACAGGTCTGACTGTTCAGGCAAGTCCTAACGTATGTATGTGAAAACTGAAGGCTCGTTCAGTCTCAGGCGCGGCATGAACTGAACTGGATGTTCTTGATTTTTTGAACTGGCGCGAACCACGGTCACGGCCACGCGCGTATACAAATTTATTTAAACATTATTTTTTCATACATATTTATTAGTTATTTTATTACGACAATTTTACTGTAGTATTAATATTATTATTATTACATAGTACCTACTTATCATCAAATCAAATAAATCAAATTATACATATTATATATTATATATACATCGTTATATTTACTTATTAAACATTTATAAACTTTTAAAATCTATTTTTAATAATAATTTTAGTATGGACTCTCGAACATTACCACCACAAAAGATTCTAAGTGATTTTATTGAACTTTACCGAGAATACCCGTGTTTATGGAAAGTGAAGTCTGCTGAATATAGTGATAAAAAAAAAAAAAATGAAGCATACGATATTTTACTTGTTAAACTAAAAGAGGTGAATCCAAATTCAACCCATTTTGAGCGTTATTTCTTTTTTCGTTCGCATATCAATTTTGAATAACACGCAATAGCAGTCGCAGCTGAACATAAATCGTCAGTAGACATGATTTCAACAGAATTCATCAAGCTTAACTGACGACAAATGCGAATAGTGTGTAGTCCAGCTCAAGCTCCGACTTACCTGAGTGTATATTCCTTCGGTCAAGTTTGAAATAAAAACTGAACGTGTGCAGGCCGCTTATGATTTAATGCCAACTTTGATAGCTCTTTGCCCCACTGTGCGTCGTCCACGGTGTATAATAATAATATGTATGACTCGAGTCAAACGCGTCGCGGCGACGACAGAACGAGCGTTGATCGAGTGCGCCGCACAGTGGGAGGAATACGAGTTCTAGCTGGCCAAAAGTAGAAAATTTTGGTATTGTAATTAATGATTAATATCCGGAATATTTGCACCCACTGATATGACGACGGTAAATATATCACATTATGTTATAATTGTTAATTAATGAGCTGATAGGAGTAGGTAATGTACTTAAGATTATTGCATTCAGCGCAATCACTTGTTATTCGTACATAGCTTTCATTTTAGTTTGTTCGCTGTCGTTATTTCATGAGTATAAATGTAATTGTTTTTTGCTAAATCAAAAATGGATCAACCAACAGACATAAGTAAGTTACATTTGTTCTAAGTACTATTTATTAAGTAATATGTCGTAATAAAAATTCATAGATATCATGAATCTAAAGAAATTCCACTTTATTTAATTTTCATTGAGTAGACATTTTTTTTAGAGGCTCTTAGAGGTGTGAATTTTGTTTTAGTTTAAGCATATATATGTACACTTTGAATTATTTCATTTATAAGTTGCCCCAATTTGCCCCTTATTGAAATAAATTTATTTTTCTAGATGAAAGTAGCATCGTAAAAAAACGCTGTTTATTTGAAGTTTTAAAAAATAATAGTTTTGCTTTAACATCAAGTACTTATGAATTACGAAATGCAATGATTGCTTACATAATTCATAGGCTGGGAGAAAAATCGAATTTAGATGGCAATGAGAAATTTGATAAATGTATTCAAAATAAAGTTGAAGGATTTAGTAGTACGTTAAAGAAGAAATGGTTAGATTCAAATCGGTGTTTGACTAAATTTTTTTTTAAAAATGATAATTGGTTGGATTTAGAAATTCTGTTGAAATACAATTTAGTATATATGTAATATTTATTTACCTATCATTTATGTATTGATTTTTGACCTTATTAATTTTGGCCGGATAAAACTCGTATTCCTCCCACTGTGCGCCGCCGACGCCGCCGCCACCGCGCTCGTACGTCGGTTTTTTTTTTTTTTTTTTTTTTTTTTAAGTCGGACCGGAACCGCGGAGCCCACCGCCCGTCGTCGCGACGTGTGTACATCTCGTATACATCCGCCGTCCGCGTTCCGTCGACAAACGTTCGTTTTCTCGGCGTCTTGAAAGCCCGGCCGTCGACGGATCGATCGGGAATACACGCGGACGGGCGCTACGTCAGAAAAACAACGACCGTCCGTCGTGACGACGTCGACGTCGCCGTCAGCTGCGATGACGGCCCGCGACGACGGCGTTTCGTCGCCGGACTTTTAATTTCGTAAACAGTTATGATTTCGGGTTCGTAATGTATTATGACGCGGGCTCCGCGGTGGTCAGGACCGACAGAAGCGTAACACTATAATATAGTACCTATATAAACGGACGGACGCGTGGTACGACGAGACGACGACACATAGAGATAACAACAGAGGTCGGCGACCCTTTGGGCAGAAGCGGAAGGGACCGAGGCCCCATCGGGCCCGCTTAAACAGTGGAACGAATAGAAAATATCGACGAAG
The DNA here is from genome assembly GCA_027580255.1 of Therioaphis trifolii. NCBI lineage: Eukaryota > Metazoa > Arthropoda > Insecta > Hemiptera > Aphididae > Therioaphis > Therioaphis trifolii. The sequence continues at coordinate 76,226,125 of CM050405.1, forward strand.
AAAACGTGTTCCGGCGTAAAAACGTACACCCTGTACAAAAACACGTCGTATTTGTTAATTTTTTTCAAATTTAAACACGATTTCAGGACCATTAACGCAAACACGGCTATTGTGAAACAAAAACGAGTTCTATTTCTCGTTAGTGCGACACGTTACTCATTATTGTTCCGTGGAAATAAAACGAAAGTTGAACAATTGACCAACTCGGTGTTACACTAGGGTGATCAGATTGTCCTGCTTTTTACATGATCGTCCTTTGTTTTATAGTTGTGACCTGTTGTCCCGACGAACGTCTCTCGGAACGCTTTTTGTCCTGTTTTTTAGTCAATCTTACAAAGTTACAAATATGTTTATATCGTTCGGGTGCATTATACACGAAATACCCCAAATCATTAGATTTGAAAAGTTTTTCGGAAAAAACGACAAATTAAAATGTATACGAAAAATGCGACCCGAAAAATCATCATCAGTAGGAATGAAAAAGTTTTAAGAAAAGTGAGGGTAGGAACAAAGTATTCGAAAACACGTATTTTAAGTATTTTAAAACTTTTAATTTATTAAGTAACTACAATTTGAATTAATTATTTTTTTTTTTTTTTATGTATTCATTTGAAATGATTTATTAGTTTTGTGACTGCCTTATAAGAATAAAAATTATACTATATACATCTCAAATACTATTTTAGGTATATTAAATTATGTTTTATTATTATGATTAAAAAAATGGTGATAAAATTTTTTTTAAATCATTTAAAAAAACTATGAAAGTTATTTTAGTCTTGTTTATTTTATTTATTTATTTTTCATTTTTTTTTTTGATATGGTCGTTATAATATCTGAATGTTTGTCGTATAAATGTGAACTATGACAATAACAAAGTATACTCTATTGATTAATTACAACTAAATACCTATACCGCGTTAAAACAACTAAAAAAAAATTATACTGCGCATGCTCCACCAGTTCTATGATAGTTTGACCGCTTGTTGAAACAAACTTAAAATATTATTGATGTTTCGACATGTCTGTGTACACTAAATACAAATACCACTCGCTCACTGATCGCTACCTATGTCTGAAAAACTACACCACCTACAAACTCGAAATTTGGAATAGAATCAAAAGCTCGAACGTGCAGTGGGAAATAATTTGAAAAAAATGATGCATTAATGTGGATTAATCAATAATAATAATAATAATAATAATTCATCGCCAGTACGTACATATTATGCCGCACGGCGGCCGGCGGGTTTTCAGCTACAACTTTCTGCCGGTCGATTATGTTACAACAATAATTTCACCCGTATAATATTTCGAGATCGGACGTGTCTCTAGCAGAAGGAAGTGAATTAAAAGGAATACTATACGACAAATCGAATGTAAAAAGACCACGAGGAAGGCCAAGTCAAACATCGGTTGGGTACAATACTTAAAAATCTACTTCTTGTCGTGTCCGATTATAAAAATGCCAATAACAGTTATTATATTCAAAATATATTATATATATTTTAAAGTAAAAATAAAATGCAGGTAAATACTTAGATGATAAAATAAACAAATATAAATAAAAATTAAATGATTTTCGTACGTCTGATGTCGTTAGAATGAGGAGAAGAATAATTGAACGTTTGACCGTCTTAGAGACAGAGAGAAGGTCCGCCACTGGTATAGTCGCCAGTAACCATCTATCCATTCTACCAGAAGGACTAATGCTCCGTCGATATTACCTCGATATTTACTACTTGAGCCTTCTGACAGAGATATATGGCAATGACGGCAGAGTTGTTTCTCTCCCCATACCTATTAGATATAGGAAGGTTTTATGTGAGAATTTTAGTGAGAATGAATTACCATATGTTGTATGTTTTAACAAAGAACCTATTACGCGATTCGTCAGTTCTCAGACTATCCAATTTGGCACGTTTACTTCGCATATTGTCAAGCCGGATCCGAACCCGAGGCCCTTCCCCGATCAAATTTTTATGGGGGCGGATAGCCTGTTTTTTTGGAAGATCGGCGGTGCTGTATATACGTTTTTTTGAGGATGTTTTAACCATTCAAGCGTCTTGCACCGAGCACCTCAGAGCAGGGACGCCCGGAAGGGGGGGCCAGTGGGGGCCATTGCCCTCACTGAGATTTTTTGTGTCAGTTACAAAATTAGAAGTTTTTTTACATAAAGCTGGTCTTAGGTATTTAGCGACTATACGAAAATCCTTGTATCTAACAAGTCATATATAAGCAGCCTGTCGTCGACGGAAATAGAAACCTTTTGATAGACATTATTATTATTACATTATCGTATTCTGAGTAATGTGTTCACTGTTCAGCTATCATGGGTTTTTATTAATCAACAAAATGATAATTCAATTAATTTATTTGCTCCTAATAAAAGGAAATTGTCATTACTTTTTGAATAAAATGCAATATTATGATGTATAAATATGATGTAATATGTAACATGTAATGATGTAATACGTAAATTAAAATCAAATAAAGTTGTTTTTTGTTTAAATTTTATTATGTTTTTTCTTAGAAATATTAGAAATAATAGTGTAGTTTTATATTTACTTAAATTAGTTTTGATTTAAAAAAAAATATTATATTATTAAGTATGAGTAGATGAAAGTGTAGCGGTAAATCTTTCCATAAGTATTTAGGTACTTGCAAATTTTTGCCCCCCCTGAGCTACATTGCTGCGGGCGTCCCTGCCTCAGAGCCATCACTTCGGAGGACTTCCACAAAAGCTTCCAATCGTTGTACGACCGCGCAAATAAGTGTATAGTTAAGCGAGGGGACTATGTTGAAAATTAAATAAAGTATATTTCTCTATTTTTTGTAGTTCTTTTTTTATTGCAAAAGTTCGGGAACTTTTCCGACGCACTGTGTATCTGTCCTGCTGACGTAGAAACCATATTTGCCGTATGGACTTTCGTATTTAGTCACGAGCAGTACGTGAAATTCGCTAACCCTTTGCAACTGTTGACAGTTGTGGAGAGGGATTAATTCTACGCTTCGCGAATCACTCAAGCCATGGAGTGAGCTATTATCTCTTATGAGGTACAAAATGTAATTAAAATAATCGATATACCTAAGTGTGGTGATACCAAAATACTATGGATAATTATGATATAAGGTTCAAATTTAGTCGGTTTAAGAAGTTATTAAATGGTATATTTTTGTTGAATGGACGCAGTGGCGGCTCTAGGGGAGGGGCCCAGGGGGCCAACCCCCCCCCCCCCGAAATCAAAAAAAAAAAAAAAAAAAAGCGAGTTTAATATAGTAATAGGTTAGGTTAGGTATTACTCTATGGTTTTATCGTTATTATATATTACGGCGGCGTGTAGATAAGAATTGTTCCGAGAATTCTCTATGTACCTATTATCTATGTCTTCAGACGTTTAGTGCACGATTTTTTTTTTCGTGGTTCAGAGTTATATCGTTTTAATGATTGTAGCTTCATTTTACTACAGCGATTTTACGCGAGCAGACGACCATAGTTACCATAGTAAAAATTTAACCTCTGGTTCGTAATTTGCATTGTAATGGTACGTATTATTTTAGCATATTAAATTATTTGATTCATTTCTTTACTCTAAACTCTTTATTTAATTTCAATAAGTATTTACTATATTAAAACATTAGAATTTAAAGGTTATTAATTATAAAAAAAATGTTTTATGATTAATGTTTTCAATAATTAGAAACCATATAGGTTTTATACAATAAATCATTGTATACGATAAAAAACGATTGTGAACGAAATGAAGTGAGACGGAATTCTAATTTAAGCATTTTGTAAAAGTTTAAAGTTTCTACGACTAGTACTTTTATAAAACGAAGTACTCGATGTTTGTGATGTTGATATGTTTCCCGCGATTCATACTTTGATTCATATTTTAGTAACTTTGCCAGTCAGTGTAGCGACGGCTGAAAGGTCCTTCTCGACATTGCGACGGCTTAAAACCTGGTTACGTACACGAATAGTTGAGGACAGACTCAATGGTCTCGCTCTTATGCACATTCACCGAGACATTTCTATAGATATAGAGCAAGTTATAGATAGATTTGCTAAAAATAAAAATCGAAAATTAGATTTGGTTTTGTAAAATGTAATGTAATTTTTTATGTAATTTTGATATGTTTATTTTGTATAATATTTTCAATTTTGTGTATTTTAATGACTAATTTGGGTAATATGTGGCACTATTTTTAATAAATATATTATTAAATATTAAAAAAAAAGTGTGATGTTTTTGCCCCCCCTCCCCCCAGAATCAAACTCTACAGCCGCCACTGAATGGACGGCAGTGAAAAAAATGATTTACTGTAGAAATTAGGTTGGAAAAGAATTCGAATAGAGTTAATTTTGTATTTAGATTCGAAATCATATGTATCAAATAAATAGGTGGAGTTTAATTGGAAAATAGTGATTGGAAGGGAATTCACCAAAGAGTAGTTTGTAGAATATACTGCAGTATACCTATAATTATAACTACCTACTCGAACAGAAATATATATATTTTAAAAGGATTTCAAATCATATTTTTTTAGAAATATAATTGTTAAAAAAAAAAAAAAATTAAACATTTAAGACAAAAAAAAAAAATTTTTTTTTTTTTTTAAGCTTTTAAAGTCCGTTTAGGACCTTCGCTGCCTCATCCACATCTTTCCACCTATCTCTGTCTTCACTATCTTCAATCCTTATTAATTCTTCTGAGACTTCCGTGAGATCCGTTTTCACTCTGTCCTCCCATCTTTGTCTTGGTCGGCCCCTAGGTCTTTTACCATTTAATCTTCCAATGAAAATATTTTTTGCAATACCGTCCGATCTCCAAATATGACCAGCCCATTCTAACCTTTTGCTTTTTAGATACGAACTTATAATGGGTTTATTGAGCATTTGGTATATTTCTTGGTTAGTTCTTCTTCTATATTCCCCATTCTCAATTACAGGGCCATATATTCGACGTAGTACTTTTCTTTCAAATATGTTTAACTTCTCCTCATCTCCCTTAGTTACCGACCAGGTTTCACAGCCATACGTCAAGACCGGTCGTAAAAAGCTGGAATATAAATATTCTTTTGACTTCCTGGACAAAAGTTTCGACTTAAACAATTTCGCAAGTGCATAATATCCCTTGTTTCCTGATGCAATTCTCAATTTGATTTCGTTGTGCATATTGTTACGGTTGTTTATATTAGTTCCTAGATACTTGAAATCTGTTACTTGTTGGAATACATATCCATCCACTAGCATATCATCCAGAGCCCTCTCTTCTCTTGATACTACTAGGTATTTGGTCTTTTCTTGATTGACTTTTAATCCTATAGGTTCTGCTGCTTTGATTAGGTCTGCAGTTCTCATTTCCACATCAATTCGAGAACTACCAATTATTACGATATCATCTGCGTATGCTAAAATAGTGTTACTATTGCTTGTTATATCCGTAACTATGCAGCCGGATATATGGACTATAATCCAGAATATCAACTTACAGAAAGCTATTCAGTAAACAGAATACTGATAGCCCGAGATATCTTTCAACATAGTGAAAGCTGTCGTAGGTACCTATTCCGCAGCACTTCAGCTCTGATGGTGTTTATCTCAGAGTCAGCCACTTTAATATCCGGCGTCAGTACGTGGATGCACACGTATTACGGGCTGACGTTGTCGATGATCAATCGGCTGATCGCGTACGATAGGAACGTGCCCTACCAACAGCACGAATTAATATCTCGGGCCACAAACAGCTTGGTTATCCCGGTGTATGGTCAGGTGTGGTCTCCTTATTCTGGAGCGAACCTATTGGATTGTCTAAGGGCCGCGACGCCGTGGCCCAATTTTACATATGGCATGTGGCGGAGTCTACCACTTCCTTGGTGGCTAGCAAGTGCCATTGCTGAGAAGTACGGGTTAGTGTTTCGTATTACTTCACCCATGGCTGAAATCTGTGTCAGTAACGACTACGATGAAGATGATTGGCGTCAAGGTTACGCCATCGACAGCAACACCATGTGGGCGACACTTCCCCTACTTACTTCCGACGATAGATACATAACCAACGGCGCATATGCGGTTATGTGTTATATCAATAGAGCCTATGACTTCAACACCTGGGTGGCTTGGTCAAGTGATCTCTGCATGGATGCGATAGTCCGTAACCAGTGCGCACCTCTTATGGTCCCTGGGACATGGATGAACCAGAGTGAGGTGAATATCCTCACTCTGCCGTACAAACAAGATAATACCATGAGAGAACGAGTCCGGTGTGTTTTGTAAGCTGTTCAACACCAAACAGTTCGAGTGATAGATTACACCTCGAAAACCAAATCAGGTTTCCAGATCCTATCATGGACCACCTAATTCGTGCTGGCAAAGCCGCACTCCCCGAATTAGTTGTGGCTAATGTTCCAGGCGCAATCAAAGCAGCTGTCATGTCGGCGGCTGATCCTGCCATAAACTGGGCACTCGAACAAACAGCGAACCTTACAGGCCTGGAGTTATTTCGGCCGAGTACTTAGGAGGCGATTTCTACGCCTCCTAAGTTATAACATCTTTTCCGATACAACCGGACTAGCTAACCGAGAATTCCTGCATCCCTATGGTTTTCCGTTCTCTGAGTTGAACGTAGCTAGAAACATAAATATGAACTTTATCTCCCGAACCAGATCCTCGAAAAACTCGCTTTCCTTCCCTGGGATGAAGGAAGTGATGAGCGGGATCAGAGATCTGTTTGACAAGTACTCCCTTGATCCTGAGTCTTCAGGGTTGATGGATAACTATAAACATCAGACCCTTCTGAAACTACGACGTTCCCGAACATGTCCCCTGTACCTACTGCTCAAACGACAGGATAGCAGTGAGATTGCTTGCCCCCTAACGTTTGACCCTTTCAACCTACCCTTGAATTTCCACGCCTACTGGATCTCGTGTCTGCGTTGCGAGACTATACGGGATGCCACCCTCAACATCTTAATGGCCGTTGTCACTTTAATTTACACATATCGAGCGCAGGTTGCCTACTCTAAACGCCATGACTTTGTGCGTCAGTGTCTAGCGATACTTGACAAACAAGCATTTTTGTGGTCTAACGAGGAAGCAACTTCGTCCGTTGGGAGCTTGCTCCACGGTCTTTCTAACATGGGAGGTCCAAGGGGATGGTTTAAAGAGGAATTTATAGAACGGTGCCGTGATTGGATACAGGGAGAGACCACACTTGGGTCAAAACCTGAAGTTCAGTTAAGCATCAAGACACGTATGTCTTCATGGATAGACAGTTGGGTGGCACAGCATCCGTCCAATCTTTTATCTTTTGAGGAGTTCGTGACTGATCCTATGAAGTGGGAACGTCGGGTGGGGCCCCGGCTAAGCGCATAGCCAGTGAGACAGGTCATGAAGTTATAAGATCGAAGTGGGCCTGGGGGCTCTCGAACCTGTCAGAAGGTAAAGATGTATACAAAGAGGCGCGTTCTGAGAATCAAGTATGCTCAGTAGCGCTGAAAGAGGAGGCAAAAACCAGACTGGTCATTACTACTCCCATGGATTCATATCTCCGCCAAGCGTACATTTGGTACGCCTTAGGAAAACCAAAGTTCCTCCGCTCCACACTGACTGATCCTGAGTTGCTGAACAAGATGACTACGACTTCTATCGATCAATACATTTGTATTGATTCAAGTAAGTTCGACTACAACGTCCCGAACTGGTTCTTCATACAAAAAAAAAAAATAGCGTGAAAAAATATTTTTCTCACGATATCATTTGCGTGTAATACCTATATATATTAAAGGACCATGAAAGGAATACTAATCATATTTTTTAATTTTAATGAAATCAAATAATGCATGAGAAATAAGAATGTTCGGTGGTCTCAAAATTTTTATCTGGCCATAGCTCCCCCGTAAATTCATCAGTTATGTTTTACGTGTGACGTCACTGGTGCGCCGCCGTCGCGTCGCTGTGATGGTTGCTGCCGTCACCGATCATCACAGTCCACACTCCGCGCCACGCTGCGACGCAAATACGTTTAGGTATTGTTGTAATAGTGTTACTTTTACTATTAGTGCGCACTGGTCGATTAGAGTCATACCATAACTTACGTTTAAAATATATGCCAAAAAGGATTCATTTAAAGTATAAAGGTATGCACATGAGAAGTATGATTGCCATTATAGACCATAATCATAATATAAATAAAAAATAATTGGGTGACAAAATGGTATATTCAAAACCTGCTGGACGATATGTTTTAAAAACCAAATATGAATATAGTAATGACGAGTGGCGCCATATACTTATGTCAGAAATAAAAAAAAAAATGAAAGAAATAACACTAACAATAACAGAATTTGAGACTGTAGCAATACCTCAAACAATAGCACCTCAACCAAAACCAAACTATGAAGATTTAATGAAAACGAAATATTCAAGATTTTCTCGTAAATAATTTAGTTTTATAAAAATAAGTTAATTTTCTATTTTTGATATACCTACTATATCATATTATAAAGGTACGTAAAAAATAAGTTTTAAGCTTAGAAATAATATTAGAAAATAAAATTATATATAAGTAAAATTTATTTTTTATTTTTAACTAAGCATCGGCAATTTGGGCCATTTTTTTATCATTACGTATATATTATTTGATAAATGAAGAATAAAATATATAAAACAGGAAAACAGCATAAAAATCTCGATATAATATAATATAATTATGTATCTTAATTGTAAATACGTATATCAATAAACCTATTATTATTTGTTTAAGTGTTTCTAGAATAAATATTATTTCAAATTGATTACTGTGTGTCTGTGTATTGCTGCGTGCCCGTAAGTAATATACGTATTATAATAGCGTGGTGGTTGACGGGCGGCGTACCAGTGACGTCACACGTAAAACAAAACTGATGAATTTACGTTGAACCCGTGGTCAGATAAAAATTTTGAAACTACCGAAACTTTTTATTTTCCACGCACTATTTGATTTTGTTATAGTAAAAAAAATTATTTTTTTTGTTTCATAGTCTTTTAATTAGTATTTTCAAATCAATTACTATGCAAAAAAATATTTTACCAATATGAAAGTTAAATATTGAATGATAAAAAATATTCGTTTTAAATATTAATCTACAAAAATAATAAAGTGTTTGGAAAAAATTATCTTTTTATAAACGCTCTACGTAAAATTAGTATGGTAATTAGTCATAATGAGTAATGATTAGTAATGATTCTTTGTCAGTTTTACAATCTCTTAATTCTTTCGCTTTTAATTCACATGTATCACCGTTAGTGCTTCGTATCAAATCTATTTTATTTAGTCTTGCCCAATTAGATTTTAATATTCAATTTCTTTGGGTTCCCAGCCATGTAGCTATTCAAGGCAATGAAACTGCCGATCTTCTAGCTAAAACTTCTGCTAATTTTGTTAGCCCCTCTTTTTCTTTAATCCCTTGGTCTGATTTTACTCCATTCCTAAGACGTCATGTCTTCAACCTTTGATCGTTATATTGGAATAATCTGCCTGCAAATTTCGCTGCAAGACTCAAGTCTATTGTGCCCAACATTTCTAATGACATATAATGGTTCAGAGATATATCACTACCAAGATCGTACATTATAAAGTTCAACCGTCTTCGTATTATCTCTTACCTTCGCATTATCTCTTACCTTCTCACGCCTACAAATTAAATCTGAATGATTCCCCTTTTGTACGCTCCATATTGAGGAAAACATCTGCGATCTTCCTCATATTCTTTTCTATTGTCTCTCACTCCTTAAATGTTCCATTTGACCTTCCTTCTATTCTAAAATCAAATTCTGAACAGGTAATCCTTATTATTATTGCTTTCATTCAGGAGGCCGGTTTTATTATTTAATAATTCTCAATTTTATAAATATATATTTATTTATTTTTTTTTCTCTTTTTTCTTTTTATATTATTACATATATAATTCAATTTGTTTTCTTAATTAATAATTTATACAACAGGTCATATATGTAATTAGAATAATAATATTATAATTTAATACTCTTAAGTTTGTATATCACCATCGATTCTACTTCTTTCGCTTGTTTTTTTTTTTTTTTTTTTTGGTTTCTATTTTTTATTGTTTTTTATTTTGTATTGTTATTACTTTATCGTTTGTTCTTGTACATGTAATTGTCGAGCTTAATATTCAATAAAAGCTCTATAAAAAAAAAAAAAAGTCATACTGTTTGTAAATGTAAGTAAATGGCATATAATTGCCAAAGACGTTTTAACTTTTATGTTTTTTTTGCTCGCCAAATACCAAATACAAAGTTGACACCCAAAACTATCTACGCACGACTGGTCTAATTCGTAATGTCCATCGACTGTTTACCTATGGACGCATACAGCTCCGTCAACCATTATAGTATTGTCCAATGTCCGTTTGACCGATAGACGCTGGAAAACGCGTAAATAGTACCTTGAGTAAAACAGTAAGCGCTGGACGTTCGACGAAATAAACGTGTCAGAAGACTGACGGACGCGTTTTTTGACAGTTTTTCGGCGTTTGCCGGCGAGTGCTTACCTTTGATACCGTCAACGAACATAGCCGGAGACTAATGATTACGCGTGATAAATGCGCTCGTCTACTATATCGTTTACATATTTTGTTGTCGTTAGAACTTTTGTCATTTCTAGGCCAGCCCTTATTGACCTCTGGCGTGTGCGCGCTCGCCTTTATGATAAGTTGATATATCTAACCTTATGATAAGTTGATATATTTCGCGTGCATAACACGAAATTCATCAACTATCGGAAAAAAAAACACCACTTACGAATTTGTTTTGTTTCGTTCATTTTTAACTAAGCATTCGTTCAAACATAAATATTTACAAATAAAATCGCATTACATTACATACATTGCTAACAAAACTAGTGTAGGTTAATCGTATTTGAATTTAACATAAATAGTACAGTAAATGTAACAAATCATTACAAAAGGAACTAAATTTTATTTTAAATTTAAAAATAAACATCTTAATCGCGTACACATTTTGATTAATGTTTTTCATTTTTGTTCGTTTTTTTTTTTTTTTTTTATCATCGATACAGACTACTTATTTCTCACGAAAATTGATAATAATAACACACAAACGTCTATACATATTTTACATTTTTTTTTTTTTCAATCGGTCAACCTTAAGAACAGAGACCGCTTAGTAAACATCTAATTAAAGAATAATAATAATTCAAAAAAATAATTACAGATATGATGACAATAAAGAATTTCATTGAAAAAACGCGTCTTCTTCAGTAGGCAAGAAGACAACAACGGTTCGATTAGGTACTTTTTGTTTGTCACGGACCAGTCTTGTTAACGATGAGTGTTTATAGGACAGCATTTAGCACTGACAATAGTATTCAAAATGTAATTATTGATCATAGAAATGTTTTAAAGAATTTAAAAATGTGTTTTCAAACAATTTTTAAAAATTATTCAAAAAAAATTACTCGAATACTTCAGTACTTTAAATACTTTTGCCTAAACACTTTATACGACTGTCACTGAATGAAATACATTAATTAAGTATACAATTACGCGTGACAAAGGGTTGCAACGTTCAACATTTTTATTTTTAAACATTCAAAGTTTAAATAATAATAAAAAAAAAAAACACATGTTTTAACAACCCTAGTGCCTAAATGATACTTCATTTCATTTGAATAAAGTAGTTTTTTCGTTTGGGACTCCAATATCGTTGTCACTGGACATCGTTTTTGAGGCCGAACGACATAGTTTTGTTTTGGTTAGTCGTTCATTTCCATAGCCTGAAATCCACACAAAACAAACCATTATTTTCACGAAACGTAAATCAAAAACGATGACAAAACTGAATTTTTTCTATGTTTACATTTCGGTATCGAGATTAAAACTAAGTAAGTGAACCATAACAACGCTGGCTCGGGGAGATTTGGTAGCTTTTGATTAGTTTCCTCGGCCAGATGAAACCGATAATCACGGCGGAACACTGCAACACTGTGTGGTGCAGTGTTATTGAAAAGAACACCGATTCCGATTATTGTTTTACTTATTACTGCAGCTGCAGTTACCGCCTCCGGCGTTACCCGTTTAAAACGGAAACCATGCGTGACCGAACAACTACATATAGTCGTACGATCATAACTTCTTATAACGTCCAGCTACCTTTACCGTATATACATGTGTGTACATGCGTGAGTGCGTCGCGTGTGTGAGTGTACTATGTCTAACGTCCACGACGTGGTGTGTAAAGCTGCTGTAAGACACGTCGAAGAACGGCTAACAATTGTTTCAACGGTACTTCGACAATATAGATGAATATACGTTTTAACACTTCTATGTGCGTGCGTGCGTGCGTGTGTGTGTGTGTGTGTGTGTGCGTGCGTGCGTGTGTGTGTGTGTGTGTGAGTGTGTGTGTGTGTGTGTGTGTGTGTGTGTGTGTGTGTGTGTGTGTGTGTGTGTGTGTGTGTGTGTGTGTGACAAAGTTAAAATCGCACAGTACACGGGTACCTAGGTCATGCACGTAATTGTACGTATAAGGAGACGCGATACAATATTGTTTAGCGCGATACGCGTTTTGTGTATCAGAATGAATTAGACTCTCAACATTTCAACAGTAAAATATGCAATACAATGCCACCTAGATCAATAATAATAAAACTCACATGCTCAAACAGTGGCGGATTTAGGGGGGGGGGGGTGCTTGGGAGCTGAAGCACACACCGCTCCGCGTATTTTTATCATAAATTACTAATAATTAGCAAAGTGGCGAATTTTTGGTACGGGCTACCAGAACGCGCACCGTGAAGTAGCAAACACCGGTCGGCGACCATGCACAATTTTGAAGTACACCGGTTTTCTATAAGGTAGAACTGATTAACTGATAAGTCAGCTGCTCGGTTGTCAATACACACCGAGATAGATCAGAATATCTATCTCAGTGTCAATACATTAGGTTTTGTATAGTGTTTCTGACATTATCATAGAACACGATATTATCATTGATTAAATGTACATCAAATTATATTAGAAAAGAAGAATGCAATTAGAAGACTGGTCAAAATAATTGTAAAAGGTTATAAATTATATTATATTACATTGTATTGTTATGTACCTAACTATTAAAAAATAATATATGTTAAATTGTTTACAAGTTTTATATTGTTTAATTATGTTTAAATACCAAATTTGTATCCCCCCCCAAATTTTACATAATAAGTAATTTAGGACTATTATTATTAACAAAATAGCACCCACCATACAAAATTCCTAGATCCGCCACTGTGCTCAAATTAATTAATGTTCCTTCTCTACTCAACTATTAACCACAAACTATACGTCGAAAAAAATTATTGGGCACTCTATGTCCATAGCTAATGTCGATCCCTCCTTCACATTCTAAATTAAATTAAATTGTACTGTATCATATTCAATTTTACCATTCAAAATGTTATAATGTCATACTGTCACATAATACTCTATGTCCTATTGTAATGCATAATTACGTGTGCACTTGTACCTGCAGTATTCAAAGGGCTGAGCCCGTTCATTCATAGTTAATAAATAATATTATGTACGTGGAACTGGCTCGAATAATATACTTTTGAAATCTACAAACGATTATTATCTAAAATCGAATGTACGTTAAATTATTGTCTACCGTGATATATCTGTCGTAATACCAGGTTATTTCTATGTCACAATAATTTATACCGAAATGATTTGTACACGTATACCAGAGCAATACGTGTTTAAAAACGGCGTAATGCGATATAATTCGACAACTCCCACACAAAAACGCATATATTCACGCCTGGGAATTGGTTATAACACAGTACGTAACTATTTCGCGTGCGAAAAACATTTTGTTAGTTCATGTTTGCAACGGCGCGATATAATTCCACAAATAAAAAAAAAAAAAAGAGGGCTATTATTAGAGTGATAATTAATAAACATAATAATATATGTAATATTATAACCGAGAAAGCAATAATTTGTTTCAAAAATAATAATACTTCTGATTTTTCTGCGACTACGAGTAGTGTGACTAGTGGGTATTCGTAATGAGTAAAGACCGGATTTATATGTTTTTACGAGTACATATCGTTACTGGGTCTATGCAGTCTTATGAGAGTAAAAAATGTGGACGATTCGTTCGATTCTGAATGCGTGGAAAAAAGTTTTTTTTGCATATTTGAGAATATTTCATGGGTTAGAGAATATTTAACCCATTTAGCATATTTTGGAATATTTCGTTAATTGTGAGAACAAATTTCTATTTATTTTTAACCATTATATTAGTATATAAGTATATTATAGTTATTTTAACTTTTGATTAAAACATACCAAAGGAATATATTTTTTTAAATTTTATATATGTATTATTATTTTGTATTCCTAGCTACTTCAGTGCAATTTCATTATGCAAGTGTAAACCACTTAAATAATTACTATTTAAAAATTTGTTTTGTTTTATTATGTTTAAATATATATTAATATTTGTTATTTTTTCACACTGTGACTTAAGTGATTAATACAACTTTTAATTAAAATGTACCAAAGTATAATATAATTGTTTTTAATATGTTTTAATATTATACTGTTATATTTATATTATATCCATATTTCCCACTCTTACTGAATACAATAGTATTCCATTAGGTATAATACGTAACTTTTAATACCTAATTAATACCTCACTATTAAAATAATCTTGAAAAACAATTTTTAAATGCATATTAAAGCATATAATGATGTTTATTGAATATTTTTGCATATTTTATAAATTTTTGAGAGAATATAAAGAGAATATTTGAAAGTTTTTAGAGAATATTAGTATCATATTTTGGGTATTTTAAGAGAATATAAATCCGGTCTTTAGTAATGAGTATTCGTCACTGCGATCAGGATATTACATTATTATTATTATTATTATTAAAACGTACACAGTTTTTTTTCTCCCGTGTTGGCTAATGTTTATAAATGCATTTCGGACTATTCTCCGGTACAAGCTAGTATACACGCAGTACACACACGCACACGCACGCGTCCGCGTGGTACACGGAGTTGATTAAGGTGTAGAAAATATTGTAATTTGTTTTTTGATTCCAACACCCACGAAGTACAGGTTTTTCAGTGGGAGTCGTGACCGAAGACGACCAAAAAGCAAATGTCATTTCGCGCTTTATTATTGTTACAGCACAGTCGTTTTGTTAAGATGTCGCGAATTATCATACGTGCAACTACTACATAATATTATTGTATTGTACAAAGAGAAGCGTCAGTCACTACTCACTTGTGCCGCCAGCTGTTCCTCCTCCTCCTTAGTAACCATGACCGTGCTGTGGTTGTACAGCCCCTGGGCCATCAGCTGCAGGGCCAGCGGGTTCTTGGTGCCGCTCGCCTTCTTGATTTTCGCCCGTTTGTTCTGGAACCATATCTTTATCTGCGCCTCGTTCAGCCCCAGCTCGTTGGCCAGCTCCTGGCGCCGTCTCTCGGTCAGGTACCGGTTCTCGGTGAACTCCTTCTTGAGCCGGGCCAGCTGGTCGCCGCTGAACGCGGTCCTCGGTCTCTTCTCGTCCTGCTGCTGCTTGTCCTTCTTCTTCGCTCGTCTCGTCCGCGGACCTAGAATGGCGCAACACACCGTCCTCGATTACTATAACGCAGTACACGCAGTCTACAGACGGATACACAGAGCCTTCTAATCTATAGAGTTGTGGTATTATACTTAAAAAAAGGTACTTTGAACGCGTCACTAATTCAATTTCGGCAATATAGGAGTTCCAAAATTTTTGGAAAGTAAACCCTCAAAAAAAAAAAAAAAAAAATTAAATAAAAATATTCGGTCGACAAATACCGTTATGCTTAAGCAATAACGTACGGCATTCTAAAGTTAAAAAAAAAAAAAAAAAAACGTTTCGAGGATAAAGGGGTTAAATTAAGGTTCTAGAACCAGTACCACTCCGCGTCTCCCGATTGCAGCGACAACTGCCTACTGACGCCTATTAGCAGTAGGTACAATATAATATAGTAGTTTGTGATCGTTTTATCGAAAATTCAGAAACGTATAATGAATACACGCATGCACACACACACGTACACCCGGGTAGATCTCAGATGAACATACATAGATATAACCGGTCGAATGTCTCGTGTGTGGTCACGAACGGAAGTGTGGTAATTATAAATTTATACAGATAAAATTTGTATTTATTTTTTACTTATTTTTTTTTTTTGAACGTAGAATTTCAAGACGGCATTAGTAGTAGTAGTAGTAGTTAAGCCCATAACGCGGATTCGAGTTCTGAAACACGTCTTAATGGTCAAAAGTCACATTGTATGACACGCATGTTAAACGTGCAAAACCGTACGACTGATATCGTGTAATTTCACTGCAGCGCGGCGTTTAATGGCATCGTAAATAATTGCAGGTAATAGGTATGTTATATATATCGAGACATCATACAGGCTAGTGTGTACGTTATAACGTTGTCGTTAATTTATATTATCCGTGTAAATCGGCAAAAAAGTATAGTGTACGAATAAGTTAATTATCGTATTTCCGAAAATATCTATCGTGTGTTTTCAGTAGGTACGTGTTTAAATATTGTACACTCAATCACAAAACGTAGTGTAATGTTCAACGTAAAAAAAATATATATTTACGATATATATATATGGAAAAAACGTACACGTTCCTACGATGATAGGGTAGAGTAGTCAAGTTATTATTATTTTGATGTTTTTTTTTTTTATTTATAATCTACCAACATTTCATCATCGTATAAAAAATATCGGTGTAATAAAAAAAAAAAAACTCGAATAAAATTCTTGAAAATAAAACCGAACATTTTTTCAATAATAATGCCATTTGGTCACTTTATTTTTGTTTTAAGATGACTTCTATTGATACTTTTCTATTGAAATTTATAAAATTATCACTTTAATGCTTTTCGATCATATAAAATCCTATAATTAAGTTTTTAAGGAAACTGAATTCAAAGAAAATACGAATAAAAACGATATCAAATTACTAATACATATAAATCGTACGAGCAACTTAGTATACACATGCGAAAAAAAATAGTAATAATAATAAAAAAAAAACAAGAATATTTCAACTTTTGAATTTTTTATACTTATGTAACCAGTATTTTTTAAGTTATATGACCGGGCATAGTCATTAATTATAACGAAATATTTATATCTATTTTATGGTGCATAATATTACAACTCTTATCATAAAGATAAACAATATATATTCATTGCTGCAGCAATATAAAAAGGTATTTTTTTTTTTTTTTTTTTTTTTAACATAATGTTAATATTATTAATTATTTTATTTCAAACAACCGCAAAGATAATTAGTTTTTTTACCAACAGCCGTGAAGTTAGCTACTCATATAACTATTTTATAACCCTACAATATTTATAACGGCATGCTAAATTATCACTTTTGAATTATAAATCAACTTGCGGCTTTATTATCATTGGGGTTCCACCCTTCGTGATGATATTATAAGACATTTCGGGCGTTTAAGCGTAACACCCATACAAACAGATTTTATTATTCGAATTTACTAAGCGTTTGTACATTATTTTATTATTCGCACACCAGACACATTTCGTGGGAGTTGTTTTCGTTTCATATTGTTGTCTGTACATGCAATTATCAATTACTGTGCAGGACGGAATAAACGGTTGGTGTTTAAACGCTTTAAACCATTCCGCTATAATACCACTATACGAGTAATAAGTACACATCGGGTATTTGTCCAATGCCGAAACATATATTTATAATAATGAAGAAAGTACGTAGTACTTATGTGGTTTATTTATAACGTTGTATGCTTTACTCACTCCTAATTACGTTTAAACCTACGCCGTTTTTCAAGTATTATTATTATTCGATCTAGTTAATCGATGTAAAAAAAATAATAAAAATAAAATTTATACGCAACGCTATAGATTGATTTATTACCGATTAATACATTTTTAATGGATTTTCAGTGAATCGTTTAGTTTGATATTTACGAGCCCACATATTACGTTACGGGAAAAAAAAATGGAATAATTATAATAATAATCCCACACAGAAAAACGAAATAAATAAAAAAAAAAAATGTTTAATACGGTTTTTGATTTAATTATATTTCGAGCGGAGCGTTTCGGAGTATCGAAAACGTTCTAAAAAAAAAAACATTATTTTTTTGGCAAGGGTGACGACGAGTTTAATAACATTTCCTTAACATAATATTGATGTCATCACGCGATCTCATTAATAAAATAAAAAACGACATTTACTCGTGTACGCGACAATAATTATTATATTCTCCTCCGCCGAATCGCGAGTGCGTCCAAAGAAATAGTGAATCGACGTAGAAATACGAATCGACGGCGACATAATATAATTGTATCGTCTCGTAGATCAGTTTCGAATTGGTCGACTCGGCGGTAAATTTACAAAACAGCACACGTATCGTATTCGTGTTGTCTATTTTAGTGAATCAATTACGTCTATATTAGGTACACGTCATTATTATTATTAATATTATTATTATTTCGACACGCCTTGATGACCGATAGCGATCACGGGAGAGACCGGCCCCGGCCGCTGGGCCACCGGGGCGCGCGAAGGTGAGCTCGTCGTGTCGTCGTGCCGCAGATCGTCGATGTCGAGCTCACACGCGGCGAAACAATACGAAAACGAAGCAAAAAAAAAAAAAAATAAAAAAAATAAAAAAAACCACGATAACCGAAAACGCCAGCAGCAGCAGCGGGCTCCTCTCTCGGCAGAACGCATAATATTCGCCGACCCCCGTGTGCCTACTTGAACGTCTGAACGTTATGTTTTACGTCCGATCATTAAAATAAAATAAAATATGTCATACGGGTCTGGGCAACGGATACGACGTGTGCAGGTCGTGGCGGCCGGCGGTCGTACGAGGAACGCGTAAAACACTGCAACGTTCGAACGCGAGACGACGAGTCACGGACGACGACGACGACGACGGCGGCGTTACTCGGACGATAAAACATTTTTATTTTTATTTATTTATTTTTTTTTGTCCCTCCTGTTTGAAAAAAACGCGTATGCGGGCATGTTTGATAAAATATAACGTCATTATTATTATTATGTGTCGGTGTCGGTGACACGCCGCGACACGGTGTCTCGTGGTCGTCTACCTGTGCGTTAGTTTGTACGGTTTTATTGTGAACGTTCACGGAAACGGTTCTCGGAAAGTAAAGTCGGGCGCGGAGTAGAGTTACGGACGGATTATAACACACCACGTTATTAAATCATCGTAATATTATTCATATTACACACAGTACACGCGGTTTTTATTTTATTTTTATTTATTATTATTATTTTCGTGTTATTATGCGTTGTACACTGTATATAATGCGATTCAGATCCTATTATACGCGCGTGTACACAAAGCGATCTGTCAAACCGACGAATTTCTCTGATTCAGTAATACAGTACGCTCGTGTCGCTCTGCGCTCCTATATACAAAATCCCGCCCACAGCTACTATTTTCTCCGACCACCCTTTTCCTCGCCCCGTACGGTATATTAAACGACCTCGGGAGGTAACGTACACCATAAACGTGTGCACACAAACATAAATCTAGTCCGATGTTAATTATAAAAAAAAAAAAAAAAAAATCAAAACGGTGTAACGTGTGATGTACGTGTCACGTCCGTGGTAGCAGCAGCAGTTAATGCGGCGGCGACTGCGGCGGGCGCGCCGACTTGAAGAAGCTCCAATGTGCTCTCTCAACTCGAGTCGACCGCCTTTATCGTACGCGCAACATCGAATCGGTAAAGGTGGTGTTGTTTTGCCAAGGCCACAACCAGACGGGAGGGGTTCAAGCTACCGGGATTTTTTCCCGATACAAATCATCGTAAGCGTTTAACGCAACTTTTGTGCGTATTATATGGACAAAAATATAACGATATACTTGAATCATAACAATATTTTTTCCGTAACGTTTAAGGATTAATAGATTTTATTGTTCATTAGAGTTTTAAATTTTAACCGTCTTAATAAGCGAAGCCAATCGAAAAATCTGAAAGAACGATTTTAACGTTAAAACATTTTAACATTTTCAAGAAATAAAATTGGATTAGAACGATTAGTAAAACTATCACTTGTGCCTCGTGTGTATATAATGTACATAAGAATATAGACATTAACGCTTAAAGAGTAATCAATCTATTTTCAAATCCGTATATATATATATAAATATTAATAAGAATAAAAATAAACTTGAATTTTATTTTTTTAATTTAATCACTCATCACTGTAGAAGCTAAATTATATAATTACGAATTCGTATAGTTATATATCAACTACAAAAAAAAAAAAATGTAAAATGGGCTTTATTCTTCATCATGTAAATTTTAATGCATTTAATGTGCTTATTTTAAAAGTTTTTTAATATTTTAAAGATAAAAAGAGTAATTAACTTAACCCTTCCTCCCTTCCGTAACAAAATTATTTTTCTGGCTACCATCTAGTACTTTGCAAACTCAGGCTCGGATAAAACTGGCGAATCACCTAGTTCCGCTCAGTGGCCGAATGGAATGTTGGCAAATTAAATACCATCATAGCTACAAACTAAACCCAATCGGTTATGACGTGTCATCATCCGTGTCACTTTCTTTCCACGACGCCGTGCGCAACAAAAATTGCATGAAAATACTATTAAAATTCGAAAAATATGCGAAATCGTTGTCGGTTATTTCGTTTGGTTGAGTGCATTTAATTTTTCTGACCTTTTAATGTTATCATTGGTTCAATTAGAATAATAACACATTAGATTTACACCACGATTCCGAAGTATATTAAAGTAACGAGTGTTCCGAAATAATTAACTACAGGAAACGGCCAACTTAAATGGGCTAGTAGTTGACATTGATACAAAATTATCCGAAATAAAATATTGAAATGAAATAGTCTAGTCAAATAACAAACACAATGTTTACCAATGTAATTAATAAATTAAAAATGAATAACCCTGAAATCGTTCTAATAGACGAATCGAATGCTGCGTGGTTTTTGGTTATCGTGGTTTGGTTCAGCGTGTTGAAAAAGGATAAAAACAATTTTAAAGATGGTACAGTTTGGGCATTTACTAAAATAAGGATCACTAACTTTAATGGGTCCGAGGTGAAAAACTTCTAGATTCTCGTAATTGACCTCAATTTACCCGTTTTAAGAAATGACGAAAAAATAATACATTTTCAAATACAATTTAGTTGCAATATACGCATATTATGTAAACAACATAAAGCGTTTAAGCGATCATAATTTGTGTCAGTCGTTATTGGTGTACAATTTTAAGTAAAAGTGTTTACTGCTGAACAAAATAAATATTATTATTTGCCAATAAAACCAAATCAAGCAGTTGTAATTAATTTGTTACATACATTTATGAGTTAAGCAAACATAAAAAAAATTCTAAAAAATTATTTTTACTTTGTTTTCTAAAAAAAAAAAAAAATCACGAACGTATTCAAAAAAAATTTCACGATCGATCTGTTAGCCACGTCTACTCAACTAGAGTGAAAATCACAGGCTATTTGTACGGAAACATATACCTAGTCTTAATTGTTTTATAATGAAAACCTTCACCCTTTGTTTCGATGAACCTATATTATATATTATGTACAGATTGATTTAGGTTAGTATACCTATGCTCGTACGTATCTGTGAATTATAAATTATTAATTGTTTAGATCTCACTTTTGTTTTTTTTTTTTTTGTTTGGTGTTGTCAATCTTATTTTTTGAATATGTCTGCCATGTACTTACTTCTTCCTATATTTGGATAAAACAAAAAAACAAATATTATAAAATTGAAATATAATTGTAACAGTTTATTAGTTTATATGTGGAAATTATTTGGGTCTTGTGATTTTCCATAACACAATATAATGTATCATTGCGTAACTAATAACAAAATCAAATCTCAAGGATTTAAATATTTACGAGAAATCATTGAAATCGCTCGTAAATAATAAACGTACGTGACCCAGATAATATGTATTTTTCAATAATAATTCCATTCATCGATACCATATCAATAATCAACATACATTTACCTATAATTACGAGTCGGACACCGGGTTTTGGCCATAACATTTGGCCTAATATATTATAACGCGCGCATGTGTGTCCACGTTTTACCAATACGTGAACGCATCGTTCAGTCAATTTGAATTTGCCGAGAACAGTATATAATTATGCACGATATCATTGAATGGCATGACGGACGGTAGAGAAAATATGATTTTATTTTAATAACGATGTATATAATAAGAAGAGCCTAATATCCTAGTTACGTGCCATAATTTTAATTAGTACAATTTCGAACAATCGTTCGCGTGCTATATTATTATGTATATCGTCCGATTTAATGCATCAGCTGTTCGAAGCTAAACAACATCGGTGTTCGGTGCGTGCGTGCGTGCGCGCGTGTATAAATAGGTAATTTAATTTATTTTTTTATTTTATTATTTTGTTTTTATAACGATAGACCTATTACACATTTTATTACTTCGCACAATAAGTACGCATAAAAACAAGTGTGCGTTCGATTTAAAATCGTAATGCAAGTCTAATTATTAATGATGCCATTATCGTTTTATGACTGAAAATGTGTAGCGCAAGTACGACAAACAAAAATCAACGTTTCTGTACGTACCTATCAGGTGTGCCGTGCGTGTGATAATATTTTGTTATATTTACGTTCGTGTAATAGATGGGTAGTGAGCAAGGTCAGTACCTACGTGGTAAAGTAATTCTTGACTTTTATCGTCGTTTATTTTTTTTTTGGTTTTTTTCTTTTACCGTATAGGTACGTAATGTCGGGAATCGTTTAAACAAAAAACCTAACTGTATACATACCTATACCATGTGTAATATGTATACGTTTCGAACATTCGAAAAGAGCCGTCACCGATGCATTTTTTCGCGTGCATATAATCGAAATAAAATTAAAATTAAAGAATTCGAAATAATTACATGTATATACTCTATACACACCGAACGATAGTCAGCTCACTACTATATAATGCCGGTGTGCGGAATCAGTATTTATATATACACACACACACACACACACACACGTGTATATATATATATATATATATATATATATACACATACATGATTCCAATTAAATTAGCGGCATTAATTTGTAGACTTACTAAAAGACCACCCATGGTGTTGCTGGCCAGTTGCCTATCGTAGTGTGTGCGTGTGTATATATGCGTTTGTGTTTGTATGTGTACGACTGAGTGAGTGTGCGTGCGAGCGAGCGCCTGTTTGTGTGTATGTATGTGTGTACCAGTTGATAAGTTTGCATAGTGGTCCTTCAGCATTTTATGCGCACGCATAAATATATATATACTCTATACATATATATTTATAAACTAATACACGAACACTTTTTTATTATCATACAATCATTATATATGTACATATATATATATATATATATATATATATATATATATATATATATATATATATAATGTATACGTTTTGTTCGGTCGGAAAAAAACATTAGAAGAAATCATACGACACATAATATAATATTCGAGCATGTGCACAATATAAAACTTATAAAGAAGGAACGAATCGCGGTAATCGCACGTTCGGGACAATTGCAGTATACCTATAAGGCTGTATGTATACACTCGATGTCGTCATGTTTTTGTGAGAGAGGCACACGTAGGTACAGAAAACATTTATAATACGCACAGTTCGACTCACGACTATTCAAAGTTCAAGGGAAATGAAAACAATCAGACAGTTAATGAAAAACGGGAAAAACGTAGGTGCTTTTTGGATTCGAAAATGTCTATTCTATTTATTGTGACACACAATAGGTACACGTTTTGTTTGTTAAATAATTAAGTTTCGTAGGTACCGAATATCGATTTAATATGAAACGTTTTATCGATGATTGTACTCGTATTCATTCGACGTGTTTTTTTAACACACTGCAGGCCTATTCGACAAAATGTTAACGGTTATTCAATGCGTCCGACTGTACACAATAATATTGTACTACCACATATCGATTACATCGTTAATGTCAAAATAGTTAGGACAAGCCGTTGAGTCTAAGAACTTCATTAAAAGTTTACTACATAATTACTAGTTTTATAGTGTCTACGTATATACCTATATAGAAACTATAATTATATATTAATAAATGCATTTCTCCGTCACGTATACGAATTTCGTTATAATATTTAAAAGATTCATTGAATATAAAATGTTGCAATTTAAAATAACTACTATAATAAAAAACAAACACCACGATAATTTCCTGGTTTTATGTTTTGATAAAATGTAGGTTTTAAACATGTAAATGGATACGTTTTTTCGTCGATCTACAGATAAACCGTACAATTTCTCAGTAGGTGCCTACCAATGACAAATATTTTTACTATACTTTTCAAGACAGCACTGGATACATCGTAAAATATTTTGTAAAGTTATAAAAAAAAAGTATTTTGCGATTTATATCTACACTGGTTTTCGAATTATTATATAATACACTCACAAAAACAAATCGAATTGATGGAAACTTTGACTAAATTCTTAATTTTTATAACAAATACAAAAATATCAATACCATGAAACAACGACGTCGTCACGAACGAATTTCAATTTTTTTTAAATACCTATTTAATTTCTCCAATACATTTTACTGGCAAAATGATGCATAGACGACAACAAATGGATATTTTTGACAAAAGTGGTTTAATCCCAACGAGATTGAGTCAAACTATCTTTTGTATCGACAAATTATGAGAAGAACCAACAAAAGTTCAATTTACTGAGAGTCGATCGTTAAAGTAGCAGATATCTAGTTTAAAAGACTAACCAACGAGATGTAAATGTGTTTATTTAATTTTTTTTTTTATTTAATCAATTTACACCGAGAACACGTTTTAATATAGCTGTTGTTATATACCTACCTACACACACACAGCAACAGTGTCTAGTGTAGCGCTTTATTTACACATATAATATTGGCTCGTATAAAAATAAAAATTAAATTCGCAAATAGTATGACTATTGAGTATTGATAAGATCGCGCGCGTCATGGGTCGGGGGGCACCGCCTATATCCAGATCATTTTTTATAGGCACCCGAATACGCATTAGTCACTTCGTGTGTACACGTTTACTGCAGTTCCCGGAGGTATCGGTCGGGAAATTAATTTTGGCGCTCTCGGCGGTCGTTATACTGTATCGTTATTATTATAGCCTCGTATTATATTCGAAGTACCGAGCATTTCACGAGAACACGACACCAGAATCTTTTCGAAAACGTTTCGTCGAAATCGTCGGCCACAATACACACACGCGCATACTATAATATACACGGTTCGAGTATCGTGTACTATTATAGATAGGTACTTGAATAATTTCAGCGACTGCAGTGCAAAAACGGAGTATACTATTCACGCGCTCGTCGATCGAGTTACACACGTAGTGGCGAACATTATTATTCCACGTGCACTTCTAAAAGCCATACGATAATAACGCATTGTAACGATCGTTTTCTCCGTTCTTCGGGTAAATTACGGAGCGCTTAATTCTTGTTGTCGCTATAACGAAGCTGTGACTCACGGAGCCCGCGAGCGAGAAGAGGTCTAGAATTTCATTATCATCGTCTAGAGTCGTCGTCATTGTGCCCCCCCCCACCTCCCCGCGAACGAGCGATGGACGCGAACGGGGGAATACGAAATCGTAACGACCACGCGCGAGTGGCAAATATTCTTTGCGTTTTCAGTCGAACCAAACTCCCACGAGGTGTCGTACAATGTAATATTATTATGTACACAGACAGCGTGTTTATGTATATTTATGACGGATACTCGACGTGTGCGACTATATGCTTACACGACGTACAACGCGTATATTTCCGTGCCGACAACGAAAAACGGAAACACGCTCGCGTCCCGGGCGACCGTCGAAGCACATTCCAAAATTCGATCGACCGTTAGTCGAAATCGCAACGTTCAAGTAACACGAACACACACACACACACACATAAATCATCGTGATTTCTCTATTTTGTTTTGGTTTTCGTGCAGGTTTCATTCGACTTTCCGCCGTTCGCCGTTATTACGTCGGAGTGTTTGCACAAAAATTGAACAACTAAAACCAATACTTTCGGTTTTCTGTCGATCCTACACATCGGCCGCTTATACTCGTACAGGTAACACGTATTATAGTGTGTACCGGCCGAGTATTCGTCGGCGCATGCAGCACACAGGTACGACACGGCCGCCGCCGGCTACGACGCACGTATTATAGGTATTGGAATTTCGATTTAATGGCTCTTTCGCTCGTTGAGTATTTCGCGTTTTACGAAATGAAATAAAAGCGTGTACGCGAGACCGCCGAGCAGCTGCGTACGCACCGAGCGCGGAAGTATTCGAGCGATTTTCACGGTTATTCAGCCGCGCAAAGATTATAACGTGATGGCGACGGGTACGCACAAGTACACTAGTAGAAAATAGGCAGTAGGTACATACTTTGTACGTAGTGCGTGATATTATGTATACCTACGTGTAAAATATAGGCGCTTTGGCGTCTCCGGCCGTGATATACGCTGGATAATATTTAATTTGCGCGTCAAAAACTCGCGTGTGTGTGGAACTGGTACACATGTGCTATTAGTTAAAACGATTAATGACTTAGGTAACGGTTGTACACACGTATATACGTATAATACGTAAATGCGTGTACATATTTCACACACAAATTTGTGTGTGCGTTTGTGTGTTTGTGTGTGCGTGGACTACGTACTTCGGAGAGAGTTAAAATCGACATTCTTACAGCGACAATGGCACGGGTGAGCGGAAGGTAAGGATCTGTTCTCAGTCGTACACGTCAGTCAAACAGTTGCTCCACCAATATATATGAGTAGGTAGTAAAATTTCTTGTTGTTCCGCGATCGCTGTTAGTAGCCTTCGCTGGGGGATACGGGAAACGCCACCGACGACGAAGAACCCGTTCGCATACTCTCCATGATATTATACACCCGAGTATCGTAATACAGGTACCGAGACGGCGGAACCTTTCAGGTCGCGCGGACGCACCAAAGGTTGGCGGAGGAATCCCAATCGATTATACGAGACGCACCCGAAGAATCGAGTACAACGCGTATTAGTTAAAAAGCGTACGCGCGCTCGTGAAAATATTCACATACGATCACGTTTCGTCCGAAAGAAATGTGCGCGTCCAAAAAGTTACCTATCCTAAAATTTCGTACCGATATGACGTGACCTACCACGTGTCAAAATATCTCCGATTTGATGATTAAAGATGTTTGTCTGAGATTCACGATATAAATTTAACAATAATAACTTCGTGTCTTAGTATAGCCAATACATTAAATGGTCTATAGATACGATACAGATAGGTATACTTAGAAAGACTTAATGTTTTCGAATTTCGAATTGTGATATTATAGTTTGTGTCTGAATATTGCGAATGAGTATAGCGTAATTCACGTGCAGTGCGTTTTTAGAGTTGTTAATAAGTGTGATTTATTGGATGTCTTAATTCGTTTATTTTTCAAACCACACAATTATTTTTAAATGACTCATATGATTCCGTCTCATGCTCGTCTGTAAAGGCAAATTATAAATAACAACGCTCTTGATGATGTGTTACATTTTTACAAGAACGTAATTCATTGCTCAAAATGAAGACCAAAAAGCATGTGAAAAGGTAAAACATGACGTGGGATATGCAAAGTTCAAGTAGTACATACATTATTATTTAAAAACAAGATTAATTATTAACGAATTCTAAATCAGAAGAAATACATGGTACCTATGTTGATTTATTTTTATTCATTTGGTAGGTCACATATTGGACAGGTCCCGAGGCGTTACATGATGTATGTGTAACGAGTAAATTAATGTAAATATCAGAGGTTTCCAATCAGAGCATTGTGCAATAATTCCAATATAAAATAAAAATATAACGTTTGGTTATTG
Organism: Therioaphis trifolii; assembly: GCA_027580255.1. Taxonomy (NCBI): domain Eukaryota; kingdom Metazoa; phylum Arthropoda; class Insecta; order Hemiptera; family Aphididae; genus Therioaphis; species Therioaphis trifolii. The sequence goes on from CM050405.1 coordinate 76,254,176, forward strand.
CAGCTGGCATACCTAGCGATAGAAAACCGAATTTATAAAATATAAATATAAATACGCGATGTACTATGGAGTGCTTTTAGGTTAAAAAAAAATACCTTATGGTGTCGTGAGTTAAGAACGATCATAGGTACGTTGTCGAGAGTATTTATTGGAACCGTCGTCGAAGTTAAGAGCCGATCCGAAACGCGATAAAAGCCACGTAAACCGTTCAAGTCGCCCACGAAAGTCGTCAGCCCGCAAAGTCATCAAAAGTCGAACACAGCTCACACGCGTTTTCGACGTATTCGCACCGGATGAAGAAACGCGTCGCTGCCGTTGCTTCGGATCGGCTCCTATATAATATTATACCGCGCACACGTGTATTCTATATCGAGTTATTTATAGCCGCTGTGGCGGATCAGTCCGTGGCGTAGGTCGTCACAATGACTGCCGTCTTCCGGCGTCACCACTACAACCGATCCCGAAACACATGACAGCGGCCGGAGAATTGCACCTCCAGCACCTTTGCGATCGCCTTTACAACCATCACACACAACTGCCGAGCTAACTGACCGGGATTTCTGTCTGTATTCGTATTCGTTTGTAAAATTATAATAACGATAGCAATATTTTACACTCATCTTATTCGTATGAATTGTATTCAACTTTATATTCATCTGCATACCAATACGAGTAGGTACCGCGATCGTCATCGATTTCTCTAACGTTCACCGTGATGAGTGCAGGCGTTCAAAGCCAAAACGTACAATAACTTAACAAAACCATACTCGGTTTTCAAGAGCCGGTTGTGTTTGTTTAAAATATTTATTTTTTTTCCAAATGCGATTTGACTTTTACAATGCGTTCGTTATTGATACACTGTCTAACCAACATAACTAGTAAATAAGTGTTTACTGTAGTGATAGTGTTTTGGGTAGAAGTCTGAAGGAGTTGTTACTAGAACTCATGTTTCTGACCATTTTTAAATTCACTATAAATATAGTTTACCTCGTCACCGTTGACAGGGCATAAGGAATAAGATAATAAATGAGAGTGAAATATCACATATTACAGAGAGCTCGGTCAAACGGACGAGAGGTGAAAAAAGAACGTAATCGTAATCGACGTGATAATGACATAGGTATATAAATATAATATAATATCGTATTGTGCAGTAATAACCGCAGTGTATACGGGAGGATGTTTGTATCCTGCATGTGTATATATATATTTGTCTCTGTGTGTGTGTGTACGACAATATTACGTACGTGTATTATATACGTCACTAATGCAGCGTGGTGTGCGTCGTGGAGGACACTGTTGTGCGCGACACGTCTCCGTCCCGCTGCTATTACACATTATATATCTACACGGTTACAAACACACACACGTAGACGCGCGACGCGTATAGATCGCCGACGACACGTCGTGCGTCGGTGTATACAACAGGTGTGTTTATATTATGTAGGTAACCAACGCGGACAACACCCGAAATCTCGTAATAGAGTTATTCCGTATCCATGCTGGCATACAGCGGGGGCATAATGATTTCAAAGGTATTGTAAATCGATCGAGTTCAGAGACACCACAGCGTTCACAAAACACTATTACACGCAATATTGTATCAACAGTGCGATAGCTGTGTAAAACGTTTTGACCGCTGCAAAACGAAAATAATGTAATACGAAGTCACTCGAAGTGTAATGTACACCTATATCGATAACGATCCTAGTAACCTTGACGGTTCAAAATTGTGTTTTCACTCTCCTCCTCGTGAGCCGAGACGGGTGTATGCAATCTATTACGGTTATTGGCGAACAATAATAATGCCCGGCTAACGCATTCATCGTCCCAGTATAGTTGGTAAATCATAGATACTTGTGGGTATACGAACACGTTTTAAATCGTATAAAAACGCTGTTTAATTGTATACAACAACGTTATTTGTTCGAAAACGTACACACGTGGTATACGTATCGTGAGTATTTAAATCGGTATAGGTTAACAAATTTTATCCTCGTGTAATATTTCTTTTTCTTTTTTTTTTTTTAATACTGAAACGGATACCGCAGCAGCAGAAGAGTGAATCACGAGTAAAATGCTGCTATATGATAAAAACAAACGACGGCACGCAGTTAATTAGGTTAAAAATCTCGTTTCGGGTGGTTTAGGCGAACGAAAAACACAACACACACACTCATATATACTCTCGTATATACGTACATACCTTTACCAATCATCATCATCAGCATCGGATCTACTACTGAAGTAATTATTTAAGACTCTGAAAACCGTATATTATGTAATGTATAATGTTTTTCCTTCCCATATCGGGGTTCGATCGCTCGTTGTGGGAGATCGATCGACCGCGTGTCTGACATAATCGTGTAATACGGTCCTAATGGACGAGCCCGCGCACACGACACATGCACAAGAATGATATACCTGGTTTTTTTTTTCCTCTTCTCCCCTCATACGAATGTATAATATTGTACGCAGTTCCCTACTCATTACCATTCGTTTTATCAATCTTATTGTTGAATATCTTTTTCAATCCCCGCATAACTCATTCCGACGGCATTTGCCTACTATAACATCACTAAAAACCGTTCGTTTTTATATCACGATCAAGACGTGTATGACACACCTCACACATATATATTCAAGTGTGCACAAGGTGTCTAGAACATATAGGTATAATGTCATTGTAGTTGCGGGAAGATTTTAAAATAATAATGGCAATTCAACCAACAAAAAAGGTCTGCGACGGCTCATACTACTTGTTTGTCGTACAGATAATATATGTACATTATACGTACAAAATAATGTTTGAAAAGATAAATATTTTATTAGCTAAACACTGTTTTCAATAAAACCTGTTGATGGTCATACACGCTGCAGTAAATTATAATGCAGAGTTATGTAATTAATTAATTCACGAAAGTGTAAAATAGATTTTGAAAGTAAAATTGATTCTGGCGTTTTCGTGAAGAACTAGATCAACTCTCACATCGATGAGCACATTTACGGTATGGAAGATTAAAAAATTCGTCAGCGTCTTTATTATAATATTTTTTTAAGCATTAATAATTATTATTGTTTCTCGTGTTCAGTAAGAAATTTTCTAATTGTGTGTCTTCTGTGCCAAAAATGAAATAAATACACATTCGAAATACAATTTCCTTTCGGTGACTTTTTAAGTTATTAACCAGCTCGACGTGGAAAAGCAGGCGGTTAGTGTTCCCGCTGGGTTCTAAAAAAATAAATAAAAAAGGAGACCGACCATGAACGAAAAAATTCCCTATCGTGTGCTATACATCTACCGACAAAATATGACATTATGACGTATCGCTGGGTAAACAATCACGGAGATTTTATTGTTTTTCTATTGTCCGATCGAAAAATACATTTTATGTTTTTGTTGGACAAGTGTGAATAGTGACGTTGGTGGTCGAGCGAAGCAGTCCGTGAATGTTTTGCAGCGAGCGTGACACTATGTTTGTACACAGAGGATACGTCATATACGTGCAGTGTGTGTGTGTGTGTGTGTGTGTGTGTGTGTGTGTGTGTGTGTGTGTGTGTGTGTGTGTGTATGTGTGTGCGCGCGTATGAGTGTTCGTATGATGCTGTTCGCCATATTATATTAATATGATGATAAAAAAAAAGTAAAAATAATATAATATAAGCAGCGTTTTAATTAATAAGAAAAAATACTCGTAAAATAACGTCATTAAGCCAGAAGTTAAAAAAAAAACAAACGTATATCCACACAAAGTGTACAATAATTCATCATCACTAGCAAGAGATTGTGTAGATTTTTTTCTCTCGCAAATTACACTGTGCGATTTGTATATATCTGATATTTTAAAAATATTATTACGTGTAGTCATTAAATTTAATTAACAGATCTCGGCGGAAATGTATTAAAATAACACACGGGCGAGGTTTTCGCTGAACGTCACAACGACGGAGTATCGCGTCGCGGGCACGGCACGTTAATGGTTTAGCCGAAGTACAGGCCATTTGAAACGACCGCGTCGGACCGATAACAACGCGACCGTACGGAATATTATCTTCGTGTTTTAAGTCACCGTCACGCGTTGTATTACGCACAGACACCGAGTCCTTAACATTCGCGAACCCGAGAGGTAGAAATCAGAGCATAGAAAAACCGGCTAGGAATTTTGAGCATCGTCAACTAATAATTATACGTGCAGTATATACGTATATAATTTATGATCGAGTATTAATCATTCAGAGATGACCGGGGAATCTCTAGATTCGTGTATACGGCCAAAGGGCGAAAAAATCATCTCCGCAAACGACCGGACGACACGGATGTGTGATTGGTATTTTTCGTGCAGTACACTTCACGCGCTGCAGGGGTCTTCGATAGAATTCAAGTCGAGGCTATCGACAAAACCTGCACGTGCAGGACCCGAAACTCGCGAGCGTTCGCAATACAACGCATAATACGACGAGTTTGGACTCGGTCTCGAACGCAACATAATAATAATATAATTGTAGTATTTTACTTGTTTCAAATTATTTAATGTTAATGCATGCATATAAAATAATTATAATAATTAAATACACCTCAACCTAAATAAACAATAATCATGATAA